>CM076579.1:1184266195-1184700262 GCA_034641835.2 Pinus albicaulis | reverse complement strand
TTGTTGGAAATGTTGTCATTGATGGCAAAGGAGATGACAAAGGAGGAGCACCTGAAACATCAGCCAAGGAGCAGAGGAAGCAAAAAGAGAGGTAGCAGAGACAACAAAAAAAGAAGGAGGAGCATCAGTCAAGGAGCAGAGGATAGAAAAGAAGCAGAGAGCTAATCAAGGTGCAGAGTAGTGAGGACAGAAGGAGAGCCATTGGATTTTGAAAAAGGGGCACAGTTAAGAGAAGAAGAAGTTCTGCCAAGACAAGAAGAAGTGTTTGTAGGTGGATTTATTTGTATCTATGGGAGGAATTGTTCAACATTGCATGGGTATGATGAGACTCTGTAATTGGGAGTATAAATGGCTCCTATGTGAAATTATGTTTAACTCTGTACATGGATTTACTGTGGAGTATCGTGTGTGAGGTTATATATATACTAAGGAAATTACAGTCATAATACAGTGAACCCGCAAAGGAAATTGTGAAATCAGGTGATGGCACAGTAATAATTGTATGGGCAATGCTTCGAATGAATTTCTGTGTAGAGGTTTTGTATATGATAAGGTTGAATCTCATTCGGGCTCGACTGTAGGTTTGAACCACCTAACTTGCATACAAAACTAGAAACATGCGTTAACCGTGAATTTGAAGGTTTAAATATCTCATTTGTATGGTTGAATCATATAATGGTCAAGCAGTGGAGGCAGAGGAAGAGATGAAACGATCGAGCAGTGGAGGCAGAGGTCGAGCAGCAGAGGCAGAGGCAGAGACAGCGAATACAGCGAATTATGAATCGAAATGGTAATAAACCCGTGCGTTATAATATGTGGAAGTGCAGTTCAGAAGGCGCTATAATGGTTTGCAGTGAATCAGGGTTTAAGTAACAATTTGAGATCACGGTTTATAGAGCATTCGAAAGAGGAGATTGCACATTCTGCTGTGTAATTTCATTCAGTATTCATTGAGAGGTGAAGTACACAGCTGGGGATTGTTACATTTCAATGGAACCATGCAAGGACCTTGCATAAACAAGAGCGATGGTGAAGAAGGCGAAACTTCGGTGGCAGAAGTGATGGAGTAAGTATAGCCATGGCACAGTAGAAAAAATTGAAATCGAAGTTATAAAGAATGAAACGGAACCTGGAGTGGGGAGTAATCGGAACCATGAAGGAACAGTAACGACGGTTTGGAACACCCGACGGTTTTTATCGCACTGCTTTTGTGCGGTCAGTGGTTTTCGTGAAATCAGCGCGATCACAACCATCGGCTAACACGTGGCCTTAAGCGGTTTGGAGAAACCGCCCTTCTCGCGTGCCATCGCGCGTTAACTGTCGACTGTGGACTCCGCGCGATATCGACGTACGCCGTCTGATGTGGAGGCGGGTCCATCGAACGGTAGTCGCACGTCAACTAGCATGGAAGATAACTCAAGGGACGACGTGATAAGTGGCTGGGCCCTAGTTCATTGCACAGAGTCTGAAGTTTAAAACTCGTGCATTTAATCTATGCGACACTTGTTGATTGCCGTTGGATCAGTGTTGGTTGCGCGATATGTTATTAACCGTCGATTGATCAGTGTTGGTTGCGCGATATGTTATTAATCGTCGATTGAAGAAATGCATTAACAAGTGGGCTCCATGGAATGTGTATGTATTATAATATGCATCAGGGTTGATATATATATTGCAATATTTGATATATTAAAGTGGAATGCGCGCATAAGAATGGCCTGGAGCTGATTATATGTTTAATGCATATGGATACATTTTGAAATGCCTAAGGTTTAAAAACAAAGTCGAGGGTTAATTCAGATATTAATATATTTGATAATAAGGTTTCATTAGGAGGTAAAAAGGGAATATATGGGCTATCCAAAGCTTGATAAATGAAACATTGATCCGATTGATATGAAGGTCTAATATGGTGGGACCCTCACCCAATCGCATCGGAGAATTCTGGCAGTGGAACATATAAACAAAAGGTTGCGACTGCGATTGAGTTCCAGACCCGATACAGTTTAAACGATGACTTTCATATTGTGTTTGAATTCCGGCCTAATCGCATCGGAGCGATTCACCGCATCGGCACATCCAAATGAATAGTGTTACATCACATCGGAGAAATGTGTGGCAGTGGAGCATGACAATAGAAGTTGTGATTGCGATGAAGATGCGGACCCGACGGGTCTGTGAACTATGATTCATAAGTGCTTGAGTTCTGACAAAACAGTGTTTCATCGCATCGACATTTCAACGTAAACAGTGTGTCATAGCATCGGCATTTGATCGTAATCGGAAGCTACATAAATTTGATAATACGACAGTCTATATGTTAAAAACAATTCTTATCATGCCAAGAGTTAAATTGTGATATATAAAAAGGGCAGTTACATATGTATGGCAGTTACACCGCGACAGTAAGCAGGAAATCAATCAAAGCCGAAAGGGACAAACACAGTCACAGAAAAGACAAACACAGTCAAAGAAAAGACAAATGCGCAACGAGCCAAGAGGCTGAATGAGTGAGCGGGAGTTTTCATTGTAATTGAATGTAAATGGTTTTAATTGATTTTATACTGTTTGTGATGCATTGGCAAGTTTCCGGAGGAAAACAAAAATCCCACTGTAAACTTGAAATTAATATATATTGTTATATTTTTCTGAGTGAGCTGGAAAAGAAATGAGAAGGCAGAAGACTAAGGGTTATGGCTATCCATTTCAAATTCCTTGAGGAATGCTAACAGTCATAAGGAAATCTCTATAAATGATATCACGTTGATATGCATAAAAAAGGTTAGAGAGAGGTTGGTTGGAGAATGCGGAATTGAGACAGAAAAGATAAGAGGAAGGAGGAGCAGAACAAGATGCAGTGAAAAGTTAGAGAATGCAGAAATGAAGCAGTGAGGCAGAGAAGGAGGAGGAGCTGATAGTGAATCTGAGAAGATGCAGAAATGATATAAGGAAAATATGAAGACTGATGCACAACAGTGAAGATGGTACAGAACATAGCTGATATCCAAGGTAAATCAGCAAGTGTTTTTCTTTTGAAAGAGTAAGGAAGTTGGAGCTTCCCTATCAAGTTGTAGCTTGATAGATGTCAGTTGTAGCTGACTGAGGTAGGAGCCTCTTGTAGGTTGAGCCTGCAGAAAATAGATGGGAGTTGGTGCTTCCACATCAAGTTGTAGCTTGATAAAATGTTAGTTGTAGTTGACTGAGGTTGGAGTCTCCTGTAGGTTGGTGCCTGCAGAAAATTGATGGGAGTTGGAGCTTCCTTGCAAGTTGTAGCTTGCAGAATTGAGGTAGGAGCCTCCTTAGGTTGGTGCCTACAAAAAATCAGTGGTGAGAGGGAGTTGGAGCTTGCCTTTGCATCACAACAATAATAAGATGTGGTTTTCTTCTTTTATGGGTTTCCACTTATATCTGGTGTCTCTGTGCATGATGTTTATTTGTTGATATGGTTTATCTAATTTGCTTAATACTTGCTGCTCTCATATTAAGTCTGCTGTTACATTATCTTAATACTTGCTGCTCATATTCTAAGATTACTCACATATTAAGTTGAACATGAAATGAAGGTGTAAATAAGTTTTAATGGAAAAGTTTTAAAAGTCCATGTATGCGTTAAACTGATTCACCCCCCCCCTCTCAGTTTAACTAAGGGTTCAACAATAACTTATTTTGGAAATAAGTAGGAGAAATAAATCTATAACTGCAGTAGAAATTCAGAATTGATTTTTTCACAATTGTTTCAATGTATTTGTATTTGATCGCATTTTACCACGGCCTAGTGGTTTTGATTGATCTCCATAAACTCTTTGTTGCAAATGCTTTGTCGAAGGAGTGTATGTTTTAACTTTTTAAAGCCCCAAACTCCCACGACTTTGTGTTTTGATAACCTTTGCAACTTCACTAAAGGGATACCTTTGCCCTTGATCTTTTTCAAAAGAAAGCTGAAGCAATTTTTTTTCGAATTTTCTCTAATATGCCAATAGGATTATATACCAAGGAGTGCCAATCAACAAGAGTAGCCTGCGATATAGATTTTACGGTTAATTTCCTGCTGTGGATAACCATCTAAGATGTTGTAAATGTCCTTTTACCACTTCTTATACAATCGATCCCAATCCATAGAATCATAGTCATTTTTCTTTTATAACAAAACCTAGACATTTTAAACCCAAAAAAGGCGTATATATTTTAAATCCTTGTTGAATTCCACCACTTGAAAGAGGAGGATGCAGAGCTTTTCCCTGGCTTTGATTGTCAAATAATTCATAGAAGAGGAAATGGATGATTGTCATGTTCACCTCCATGCCTTAGTTAAATTGTATAAATCTAAAGCCTCCTTCAAAAAATGTTGCTTCTATAGTGGAGTCAACTCAAAGAGAACTACATCATCAACAAAAAAGCACATGTAACATGGAAAGACCTCTCTCAACTTGCACTTCTTTTGAATTTCCACTCCTTTTATAGACATTAATGAGTCTGCTTTTGCCTGACACCACCACTTATATTTTATTTTCCAATACCACATTTCCCCATTTCCAAATTTTGGATGGTCATGTTTCCAAGGCATTCTTGTTTTCAAAACACATATCCATTTCCTTGTACCGTGAAACTTAACTTTGTGCCCTTTGTAAACAGATTTTTTATTAGGGTCCCACCCATCTCCTTTTATCAAGGGATAAGATGGTCCCACCTAACTCTATCATTCAGGGATAGGTTGTTACTTTATTGTTATGGCCATCTGCGATAAACAAAGGCCCACTAGTTAGTTCGAGTGTGTAATCAATAAACGTAGGTGGCCTCATTAAAGAAGGTCTAATAATTATTTGTTATTTGTGGCCTCACGTATGAAGATCACATTAGGTGGTTAGGTTTTAGTTTTAGTTAGAAACTATTTATAGTAGTAGAGGCTATGTAATTGGGTACACAATGTATTTTGATATTGTGTATTGGAGCTTTGCTCAATTAGAAGTTGCCTCCCATAAAAAGGTAAGTGAACAATGCCTACTATTCATACTATCAATAAGAGTTTGCCTATTGTTGTTATTTCAATCCTTTGCTTTTATTTGTTTTATTTTTGTAGTTATATTTTTGTCTATATTGCTTTGGGTCTTTGTGTTTCTGCTATCAAAGGAACACATCACTTTCATAAATTAGAGCACTTTATTGCGCTGGCACATGCCCATTTTGTTGATATTTTTTTAGGTTAGAACATGCTTTGGTGTCTAAAAACATGGATTTGTCATTCAATGGTAAAATTGTGACTGGGAAGCAAACATGTAGGGATGCAAGTGGGGTCAGTTGGTTGGAAACCTTTGTACACCTTTGTTGGTACTTAGTGTTAGGTAATACTCAGCTAGATAAGATTTGTCTATGGATTTGATCTTCCATGTAAAGCAAACATGTGAGAATTACAAGTGGGGTCAGTTGGTTGGAAACCTTTGTACACCTTTGTTGGTACTTAGTGAGTAGTACTACGTCCAGTTAAGATTTGTCTATGGATTTGATCTTCCATGCACGGATATAGAAAGCCCCTTAGGCTCACATGAAACACATCTTTGAATAAACCTATTGGTCATATTGTTATTATAGTACATCAAGAACAATAGTTGGGAAGAAGAAGATCACTCTTGTGCCTGAAGATGATTGCATTACAACTGGTACATCTCTATCATCCTTAGTTAGCATTATGTAAGATTCAATTGAGTATTATTATTGTTGAAACCCTTTATAATGTCAGGAGAGATATAGTTCCGGCCTCCTTTGCTCTTAGGACTTCACAAGCCTAGTCTTTGCAACTTGAGTAGCAGACAAAAAATGATCTTCTGGATTATTAGGAATTTGGGAATTCCAGTAATGTAGTAAAACTCAGACATGAGTAATACTCCCACGAACCTTGTGACATAGGAAGAAACTTCAAATGGAGTCCTGGCTACTTGATCTGATCTGGCAATTACTACTTTGTGTGGGGGGGAGCACGACTCTAGGATTTCTAGAGCTGATCTATTCGTTCCGCTAGTGGTATGGTCCTATGGTCTGGAGCAGCATATCTCGGGTATCTCCAAGGGTGCTAGTTGACCCTTTCGGGATGAGGGGTTAGTTTGAGATGAAATCCGATGTCTCACAGATTTGGAGGCCATATTGGCATGGGGTTTCTAGAGGCGACACTGATGGGGAGAGCAGAGACCAACATGATGCTCCAAGTAGTCTTTTGTTTGGTCGGATCATGAGAGGACTGTGAGCCAAGTTTTAAAATCTTTCTTGTGAAAGCGAGCCGCCTTTGGTCCTGTTACCCAAAGATTATGGAGAGGAAGCCACAAAGCCCCAATAGAGGCAATAATACCTCAATCTGATCTTGTAGTACATTGGGCAATGAAAGATAAGTTGTTCCATTGTCTTGGTCTCCTGTCAATTAGCATAATTGAAAAATCCTACTCCAATGTGGGATGTGGCTCTTCGTCAACCCAAAGCCTGTGAGAGCCAACTAGAACTGACCAAGGAGATCTGAGAGCATGCATCTAGTGTCTTTGTGTATATGCAAGTTTGATAATAAGGCTGTCTCTTAGTTGAAAATGCTTGGAACAAAATGGCATCTTAGGGCCAAGACACTTAGGGGGAGCACTTAAAGTGACTTGGATGTATTGTGTGTACATGTCCTTTCTGGTTCTCTAGTTTCAGTCTTTTAATTGTTGTAGGTGAGCTGAAGTGTTTTGAGTATACTTGAAACGGGGAAGTCGATTTGGCAAAATGGCCATTTTCTGAAGTAATTGGGAAGCCTCTAAAAACTAACAATACCTAGGGGAGCACTTAAATTGACTTGGATGTATTGTGTGTACATGTCCTTTCTGGTTCTCTAGTTTAGGTCTTTTTTAGATGGTATGAGGTGAGCTGGTATTTTTAGAGTATACTTGAAATGGAAATCAATTTGGCAAAATGGCCATTAACTGATAGTGGAAGCATAAAAACTAGCAATAGATACGTCTTAAAGACATCCTGAGCAGTAGCTAGGGCAATTTTCAAGATAAGGGTATTAATGCTAAGAAATATAGCTTTGCACTAGAGATTTTATTCTATTGGTTGGATAAAATCACAATACCTTTACATGAAGGAAGTGTAAATTTCTATATGTTAATATTTCTTGCCAAAATGATTACTTTGGAAGGATTGCATTACACATTTATAATATCATGTTTAATCAGACTGAGTTACTGAAACTGTGAAGTTAACATTTGAATATTCTAAAATTTAAGGCCATCATATACACATGCTATATAATTACAGATATCCTCTCAAATTGGATGCATGGCTTATCTCTTATCTCATATTCTTTGTCATATGATTGATTTCAGGCTTATGCTGTTCATGGGGATCTAATGGTATTTAGTGCATTCTCAAAGTGGGTTGATGTCTGGACTCTGGAATGGGCTGTTGCATGTTGCAAAGCTCTCAAATCATCACCTTTGGCTTTTCAAGAAGTTAGTTGGGTGGCTTAACTTCCCCTGGCAGCATGGCTGCAATAAGTAGACATGCCAACAGGTTATTGGTTCTTTTCACTTCCACTGGTTCTTTCATTTGTCAGATACAGTTATTGAGAAATGACCTTCGGACAAATATCACTTGATCAGCTAATTGTTACAAAAAAAGTCCTGCAATCATCAAAGAGGGCTTCTCTTTCTCTCTGTGGATTCTTACATTGCCCTTCAGATGGGGAAACCCCCATTCTGAGTTCAGCAGAAGTGGTCTATATTACGGTCCCTCTCACAGTTTCCTGCTGATCACGCCTTCCAGAAGGCTGTTAAAGACAGGAATGAGAAGAACTGTCAGAAACGAAAGATCATCTTAGAAGTGTCCACCAAACAGTGGCTAAAACACCCAGACAGGTTGCTTCTGAGAGATGCTTCTCTGCTTGTTCTTAGGGGACAGGAGTCTCATCTGAAGAGTCAGATTGATATCTCACTTCACCAGGACTTCTTCGACTGCGGCAGCTAAACAACGTGCCACTGAGGATGAAGAGGATGACAATGAAGAAAGTTTCAAAGGAAAGAAAAAATTGAAGCATCGCCAGAAGCATGTGACCAGGCTGTTGAAGGATTGAGCTTAGTAAAAACAAAGGCAAAACAAGTACGGGATTTTCTCAAGAAAAGATGAGAGCTTTGTAAAAGAAATTTTGGGCTACAATCGCAGGTCGGTTCTGCACTAAAATTGGTGGCATCTATGAGCAGGCAGGTTTATCATTTCAACGGAACTTAACTTATTTTATCTTTAAATTAAAGCCATTCAATCAGATATTTAGCCATGGAAATTCGGGGGAGAATTTAAACAGAAAAGTTCAGAGGTTTTCTATTCTTTTGTTCAATGGCAGTGTTTCTCATCAAAGAAAATCCTAGGAAATGAAATATTTTTATGGAATTTTTCTAGTATCGATGGTTATATTTTCAACTTTATAAAATATGAAACATATGTCTAGACTGTATACATAAATAATCTAGAACAAGTGTTAATATTGTGACAAATATAGTCCATATAGTACAATATAGAAAATGTGCTGACATGTCTTTGACAAAGTTGCCAACTTGCAAAGGTTTGAAATCTGGTAAATGTCAGCTAGTCATCGGAGGTAGCCCATTGCGCTGTAATTTGAATTTTAGAGGGTTACCTCAATCTTTGGTTTTTATTGCATACTCACATCAATATTTGGTGAAATCCCTTGTAAACTTGTTCATCTAGTTGTTTTAACTTTTTCTGATCTGTATCAACAAGCAGGGAAGATTGGGCCAAACTTAATCAGTGGAAACAACATTTCTTGGAAGCCTTTAGCAGTATTGAGTTGGAACTAAACTTCTTTGGGCTGACAGTAGGATATCTTTCAGGCTGCTGAAACTTGCGAGTGGAAAAGAACCTTTCACGGAGAGAAAAGACAACAGCTAACTAGAACAACAGCGGATATTTTCAGACTTGTACCATTTGCAGTCTTCATCATGGTTCCATTCATGGAGTTATTTGTTGCCAGTTTTTCTCAAAGTATTCCCCAACATGCTGCCTTCCACTTTCCAAGATAAGATGAAGGAACAGGTATTATTTTCTAGTACTTACCTTACTTCGTTTGTCAGTATAAATAATCTGCTTAGCACAAGCTTTCGGGAAAGGGTGGATGGGTTCTGGCCCTTTGGGATGGCTGGAAGTGCCCCACAAATTACCAGGGAACAGCACAGAATTATTAAAAAATGTGGAATCTGAAAACAAAATAAAAAGTTATTGAAATTTCTTCAACAAACTACCTAGGATAGCTCATAAACATTAAGCGACGTTCTCGCAATTGGTTGAATAGGTGTCAAAACTAGCCAGTTGTGGCATTAGCAGCGATCCTAGTAGCAGTGGGATAACTCAGATGCCCTTGCTTTTATTGAGGGACAACGTTTGGGCAGGGGGCTTCCATGGATGTTGGGGATGTCTCCAACATATCTGGAGACACACTTCTACGTACGGACATCCCCATCACTAGTTGCCCATCTCCAGGGATGGGGGTGCTCGGGGCATGTGCCCTCATCCAACATTGACTGAAGTATAGCTGTTCTGAATGAGAGATACGAGAATTATAAAAGAAATTTGTCTAAATATCAAAAAGTTTCACAGATGCCAATGCACGAGCCTTAAAGAGATAGGAGACACTATATTTGTGTCCCTGCTGCACGTATCTTTTCTTTTTTGTTTTGTTGGATAAGTAAAAAGTTAAAACAAAGATTTATATTACCAAGAATGTACAGGTATTTAGGATATTCATCAAAATTGGACCTGGGACCTTTAGCTGTGATCTTGAGTCTCATTTAGGTTGGTCAGCAGAACTAAAAACCATGTTCAGCATAAACCATTGAATATAATATTCTTTCTATAATGTATTTACATTGGATGTACCCTTTTTAGTCCCATTGACTACTATTGTTGTCATTTGTTCGACATGAATAAAATTATCTGATATTATCTTGTTCAACAGTATTCTCAAAAACGCTATCAGATTTTTTTCTACTTATTGGTGAAACTTGAAATGACTACCTGAAAACAAACCCTATCTTTAACTCTTATTGATCTACTCTTTCGACTGTTTATTCTACTAAACATCACATAATACTTCAAGGAAACAACACCTGGATTGCCATGGGTCACTGCTCAGGTTTCCAATCCCTGGACTTGCTTTAGACTGGTCCTAGCACTATGGTTTCTCTCATTGTCATGTCGACTGGCTGTTTATCATTCTCATGGTTGTTGACCCGAATTAAAATTATCTTACAGCTGAATATTATTTTATCTTGTCTAACATTATTCTCAGCTTCTCAGATTTTCTCCATATAGATGAAACAACTACTTGAAAACAAACACTATCTTTATCTCTTATTCATCTGCTTTCCAAGTTTCTACTGTCTATTCTGCTAACTTGTCAAGAGAATTCACAACCCTGCAATAAAATAATAGCTGGATTGCCATGGATCACTGCTTGAGTTTCCATTCCTTGGACTGTCTTTGGAAGACCGATCCATGGGTCTGATTTCTCTCATGTCCACATTGTTGAGTTGCTGTCATTGTTGTCATTGATGGCCCAAGCAAAAGGTGACTTCTGCAACAATCCTAATCTGACCAGACAAATCTAAGGACTGTTGCAATACTGTTACAAGGAGGACTACTGCATAGGGGGGATAACCTTGTTGCTGATATGTCGTTGAGTTGTGGCTATTGCAAGACTCAGACCAAAACTGCCATATCCACAGTATTCATACTAGCATCTAATAGGAAAGCGTCCTTACACAAAAAATCTTAAATTCACTGCTCAGAAAATAAAAAAAAAAAAAAAGAAGGAGAAAAATGGCCCATGTTACAATATCACACTCAAATTGACATTATTTATGGAAATATCCTCAGTTTTCATCCATGAATTGTCCAATGGTACATGATATCGATCAGCAAGAAATCCCACAATGAATGCATAGAGTCATTCTGGATGCCAACAGCCTCTTGGAATGGGAATGGAATTTTATTTATGGGTGTTAGGCCCTAATTCCAAGCAGTTGAAACATATATGTGAAGTGTACTAACAATAATGGCTCAGAAGATTAAAACACAGGTCGGCTCAGAATATATGTAGTCAAACTTCTACATAATGAGGTCATGATCTTTCTCCTTCGTGAGTTCTTGGTAAGAACAGAGGCAATTTGGGCCTGTAAGAGAAGAGATAGGTTCATATCTCATGAACATACATATATAATTGAAGGAAAACGGTTTCTGAATTGTAGTTGTTGATCATGAATTTCTTGTATTCTTTGATCAGATCTGGAAGATGATATCTCCTTGTCCCTTTTGTGCAGAACTTCAGCCTTGTCTATGAGCAGACCTCACTTCTCTGGAAGCCTGAGCTTGAGACTTGGACCTCTAAGTTAGGCCCTGCTGTGTTTGGCCCCTCTTTCTGTGACTAATTTTGGACCTGAGTCATCACGGACCTCACCCTATTTGAACGAGACCCTCAGGCTCTCCTTGATTTCCAGTTCAGGCCTGCCTGGGGAACTCTGACAATTTTGGATTGAAAGAGCAGGTCAGGCATCTCTTCAAGCAAGATTTGGCTATAAGAGCAGATCTTGAAGACCTTCATGGACATTTGTGAAGCAGACTTCTAGACACCTTTTGAGGGCAGTGAAAATTCTTTGTGCAGACTTTTATAAGCAGATTTAAGGCTCTGTTTAGAGCAAGAGCAATTCTTTGTAGCCTTTCTTGAAGCAATTTTGGAGCAGGCTGGCTTGAACTCTAGATCAAGATCTTGAAGAATCCTTTGAAGAATTTTTGGAGCAGACCATGGAACAGAGTTGAAATGATCTTTGGTACAGACCTTGGACTGAGTTTGAAGTCTTGATCGTTTTTAGGTAAATCTTTTGAAGAGTTCCTGAGGTAGTCTGAAGAAATTTTGGAGTACTTCTTGAAGAGTTTTTGGTGCTTTCATGGAGATCTTGAAGTATTCTTTTGAGGACATTTTTGTAGCAGCCTTGAACCCACCTCAAAGCAGATTTGGAACAGAAATCTAGTAGTCACTTTGGTAGATTTTGAAGAGTCCTAGAGCAGAAATTTGGAGCAAACTTTGTGAAATTAACTGAAAGACATGAATGCAGGTTGGAGCTTGATTTATATTTGAGGATTGAGGTCATATACAAGGTTAGGAGACTGGATTCAGTATTTGAGGATTGAGTCCTCATTCAGTTCAGACCTTGAAGAAGTTGGAGATTTTGTTGTGACACAGGTTGTTGAGGATTGGAGTTCTCACTTTCTTTATTAATAGAAATCATTTTTTATTATTTCTATGTTTTGGTATATATTGTGCTTCTAATCAAAGAAAAATCTTAACTGGCTACTTAACAGTTGAAAGAAATACTGGTGCCCCACTCTTTATACCATTTCTTCACTTCAACCATTGTTTGTCCATTCCCATGGTTGTTAGACAGATTGCTTATTCTTCTCTTGTTCAGATTGCTCCAACAATGAGACTGACTGCTCCATGTCAAGCCCGATCAGATCTTTAACAGAGCTCGCTTCAGTGTTGATGGGGCTGGGAGGAGGATCAACTGGCCCATCTCCAGGACTGAGTCTGTGTGGCTGTTCTTTCAACCCGATTTGTCATGTTGCCAGATCTCTCTCTTTGAAAACAGGTTGTTTTAGGTTCAGCCTGTATAAATCCTTGAGTCATGTATTGAAATTATTTCAACGTCCATTCCCAGACTCCAGGTGAGGATCCTTTGTTTGCATTTTCCATAGCAATCTAATTACTACTTCTGATCACCTTCAAGCTCCATATAATTTTTATATTCATTCTCCCAGAGGTGAAACATGGAGGATCTGTTCTACTGCTTGAGGTTTTGTAGCTCCCCATTATTGATGTCACCTCTACAATTTTTGATAATACCTTTGATCCTGCTCTTCCCGGGTTCTGTGTGCTCATCAATATTCCTTGACTTCTTCACGTCTGATGAGGTGGTTTTCAGATAGTGAGTCAACTTGCTTTGAGATATGGTTTCTTCTACATGTAGGGATCTAATTTGATTCCCCCACACTTCCAAGGTCACATTGTTGCTGGCCTCTGTCTCTTTATCTTCTCACCTTATCCCTTTCAATTATAGGTTCTGTGATTCCTCTCAATTCTAGGAAGACTGAAGTTTTAATGGGGCATATGTGCATTCTATCATACAAACCTGTAATACAAAATAAAGACAAGAATCACATTGAGATTTAAGATTTGATTTTGAAGCTGGTCACTGAGCATCTGTTCATCATGATTGTGACCCTCCTAGCTATCTTCAACTGTGAAAATTACGAATCCATAACATAAATTTCTATTTTGCAGAAATCAGTTTACTATCTACTTGTATATATTTTAAAGTTCTTTTAAATATTCAGAAAACAACGAGAAATGTGGTCCCTTAACCAATTACCCTTCATCCACCGCAGCTAACATACCATCTGTTGCCCATGTCTTTTACTATGTTGCCTCATCATCTGCGACTCCCTCTCAAATGCTGCATCATCTTATATCAGCACTTACTTGCTAATTGCTGCCCTTTGTAACTCGATTCAACGAGAAGTAAACAGGCGAAGGACATCACCCAAAATCTTGGCAGACAATTGAGTTTGAGCATATCGATGCGAAGCACCCTCTACTACTAACTGTGACGATCCTTTGAAGCTCTTGCATTGACCCTACGAAGCTCTATATGCGTCTTTGCTTTCTGCATTGCGTAAACCTGCCCCTCTGTGGTAGTCACTTCCCGCCTACGCTGCGTTGCTCCAATCTTCAACGTCCTCACGCCCTTAGTGCCTCCATAATCCTCTTGCCTGTGACTCTTGTCATCCTGTTCTTGTCTTTAAGGTCTCTTGTAGCCATTATATGATCAAGTTTGGGCACCTCAAGGAGATCTTGCCCGCTCATTTGTCCCGAAGTAGATCAATCTATATAGATCTATGTTGCCCCACCTCTTCTCTCAAGGCACTTTGAGCCTCATAGCCACGTTGTCATCACTCCCATCATTGCCCTTAGCTCGACAACTTTTGAATTGTTAAAATTTAGGTACCCCGAGAGAACAGAGTGGTTCCTAAGGCCTTGATCTTTGGCCTAAGGAAAAGTGTCCTCTTTAATTGTACTTCTTCTAAAGCGACCTTATAAGTGGTAAGGTAGGTCTAATTTAAAAGTGACTTTATAAGTGATGATTACATTCTAATTTTTAAAGTGACTTTAATAAAATTGATGAAAAATTAGAAAGTGAAAAAGTGACTATGGAAATAAAAGGCTAAGTGGGTCTTTATTTAAGTGGGTGAGTTAAAAATAAAAGTGAGAATTAAATGCACATTTATTCTTATCTCCGGATCTAAATGAATCTAAACCATTAGATCTTAGGGTTACCCAAAAGGTCATTTAGGGAAAAAGAAGAGAATAAAAAGTTCAATGGAGTGTAAAAACTACAGTAAACTTGATAATATATATTATTAATGATGAAGATAAGAGATATGATTACAATGAGAGCTCGCCTAGGCTTTAAATATGGCCTCAAGGTGTCCCTTGGCGAAGAGGCATGATCTTTGATCATGCCCTTCCACATTAACCTTTAAGATAACTAAATCTAATTAACAATTAATAAAATTTACATGACATTGCCCCTCTCTTAAAGATGCTTTGTCCCTCCAAAGCATATGTAACGATGGACAATGTTGACGAATGCTAGGTTTCTTGAGCGGCGGGCTCTTGCTTCCCACATTTTAAAAAGATCGTGGAGCATATTCTCGAGTTTTTTTTTTTTATTTGATTTGGATAGTGAAAATACCGATATCGACGGTCGGATCCTACATCTTGACTTGGTGACTCTTCGTGGCTCCCTTTTGAAGATAACATTTCTAGCATTGACATTGTCTGCGTAGATGTTGGGCGCTCCTATTTGAATCATCTTCGTCATCGGAGAGGAAAATGCGAGCTTGATTTTACGGGGCTTGGAATCCATACAACTTGTGTTTGCCCTTTCCACTTGACTTTCTCATGCTTCGATGGTTGGCGAAATAAGTACCCTGGGATTTGTAGCCATTGAATTCCTAAGACCACATCTACTCCTCGTAATGGGCCCATGTAGAATGGAGATTCTAAATGAAAGTCTTTGTCTGTAATTTGACTTTATGGCATTTTCCTACTTGTTCAATCTTCTTACCATCGGCCATTACCTTCATATTAGGCATGGGGAAAGTAAAGAGGTTGAGTCTTTTGGCCATGGTTGAATCTAGAGAATTGTGCGTCTTTGCTGTGTCTATTAGAACCATTACATTGTTTTCTTAATATGTCCTCTTAACCTTAGGGTTTGAGGTTGTGATATGCCTATCATAAGTGATAATGACACTTGCGGAATAGTTTCGCCATCCATACGGAGAGAACTCTAAGTTGTCTTCAATCCTTCTATACACGAATCGATCTTGTTAGCGTCGTTAGTTTGGCTTCCTGGCCATGTAAGATTTTCGCTTTTCCCATTAGCACATACGTAGCAGGGTCCAGAGTTTTCACCGCAACGTTTGCACTTGCCCTCTCGCATTCTTTGTTTTTCCATGCTAGATTTTTCTTCTTCACGAAGATGGACAAGGACATATTTTGTCATCTATATTCTCGGATTGAGGCTTGAGTAGGTCTCGAATATACTTTTTAAGTTTTGATAATCTTTCAAATTTCTTTTCGTGACTTTTGCTTTTGCCTTGCTACTTCTATGGACGTAATTTCATGTAGGTTCTAGCTCTTCTTGTATGTGGATTTAAGTCCTAAGATGTAAGGCTTGGATTAGACGAGATAGACAATCCGGTACTGCGTTACCAAGGTCTCCCATTCTCGAGTGTACTCATCCACATCTCCTTTTTGGCGTAATTTGATAAAGGTTGAAAATAACTTTTCTTCTTTTATGCCTTGAAACCTTTGAAGAACGCATCCTTAAATTTCCTCCAATACATTGTGGCGTCATCTTTTCCACCACATATACCAATTATATGCTTCTCCTTCCATTTTCATGGAAGCATGCTTAATTTTTTCGTCATCACTAGTAATGTGTAATCTCAAAATATTCTTCTACCTTATTAAGCCATGCAACGCTATTTTTTCATTACCATCAAATTTGGGTAGGGTGGAGTCTTATTTCATTTGATATGCCAATGGTGGAACAAGAAGGGGATATTGATTAGCGAATGCGTTCCAAAGCTGCTTATTTTGAAAATGTTTGCATTACTATCTTCTTGATGATGTGGGGAATCGGTTTTTTCTGATGCTCTTCGAGTTCCACTGAATACGCGGAATTGTTTTGTTGATTTTGTTCCTTGTTAGGAGATATTGGGGATTGTGTCCTGCAGCCAATTTATCAGCTTATCATTTGGCTTATTGAAGAGTTCGTTGCGTTTCTGTTGGCCTCGTGATGATTTAGCCACATTTGTCCTTCGATTTATTGTTTCATGAACCTTTTTGATGTCGTTGGAATGCCACCTGGCTATTACTGCCTTCAAGATTGACTAATCTTTTTCTCGAATTCTTCGGAATTATTGTATTGATCTTGAATCCACCAATTTTACGGAATTGACCATTGACATTGACGACGACATCGAACGCGTATGAGGTGGGGAATATTTTTACGCAGTTTCTCTTTTCCCCCTTTTTTTTTTTTAAATTAATTAATTAATTAATATTTAATTAATTAATTAATATTTTTTATTTTATTTTTATTTTTATTTTTTTATTTTAAAAACTATATAATTATTATTATATATATAATTTAATTATATAATAATTATTATATATATATAATTTATTAAATGAGAATTATAATATATATAAATGAATTATATAATTATAATATATATATATATATATATATATATATATATATATCAATTTGAACTATATATTATATATTTTATATAATTTAATTAAAAAAAAATCGTTACGTGACAAATGTACCCGTTACGGTACAACGCTTACCTTATTTCTTATGATTTAAACAAATCGATTTTTTTTAATATATCGATGAGTTGAAACGACACACTGTTCACCGAATTACCAAACGTATTTTTATTTACGCTGCCGGGCGTAGTGGGCCACGACACGTAAACTTTGTTTCACGATTTACCAAATGGTTGACTGGCACAGTGGTGAATCGATACAAAATGGAAAGCGGAAAGAAGTTGTTAGCAAGTAGAAGATGCGAGGAGAATATCCCAAACGTGTGTAATAGTAAACGTCACACGTTGGAGTATATCCCTCGAATCTCGCAATATATAGCTCGGATTGAACGAACACCTTACACGGCTTGTTTTAGGTACCTACGGGACGACGAATTCGGCGAACCAAGGTTATAATTTGTAACATATATATATATATATATATATATATATATATATATATATATATATATATATATATATATATATATATATATATATATATATATAGTTATAATTATCGACCCACGGGGTGGGGGGGTCCGTCGCTTAAAATAGCGACGCGCGGTAAGGAACCCGTCTACGGGACGACGAGTCCCGGCCCCGAACCAAAAGGTTATAATTTGTAACATATATATATATATATATATATATATATATATATATATATATATATATATATATATATATAGTTAAGTATGGGCCCACTGCGTCGAGAAATCCGTCCGCTTAAAATAGCAGTAGCCGGCGGAACCAAATGCCTTTAAAACGGCTCGACCCCGGGGCCGCGGTGCGGAGACACAAAATTAACGGTCGGACGTCGTTTAACGATCAGGCATTGTTGAAACAAAATTTTATTCAAAAGAAAAAAAATCCATGAGTTCAAAAAACGAGCGAGACGGTCCGCACAATAAAGTAACGAAAATCGGTCACCGTAAAAAAATCGTAACACCACGAACGGTCGGACGTGTTTGTTCCGGACGTGTTAGAACACAAAATTTTATTCTATTGTATTTACTTGAATTTTTATGTAATGTAAGTGTATATATATTGAATGAATGAATAATTTGCGAGTCGACAACGGAATGCGGTCTTTGCGTGTTGGGTCTGAACCGTGGAAAGAGTGCAGTGTTCTTGGTTGTCGGGTTGCTTGAACGATGGTCGATCGAAAAAACCCTCACTATCAATGCATGCAAACATGCACGTTTGAAAGAGAGGATTGGGGGTTTTGGTGGCTCTTGCGGGTCAGTGCTGAATGATGGGGTGGTATCAATTATTGTGGACGGATACGCTGGTGGTTGCTACGGCTCCGGAGTACTAGAGATGGTAGGCAGACGGAGAAGTATGAGGAGGCATGCATATGTTTTGTGAAATTATGATTTGTGAGCAAAGGCAGAGTGGGAGTGAGAAGCGAGAAGGGGTTGGGTAAAAATGCACGCAATTTTTGGAATTTCCTTTGATTCCTTAATTCTGGTGATCACACGGATCTCGAAAGGCGATGGCTCAGATACCAATGGAGTGTAAAAACTCTGGTAAACTTGATAAATATATATTATTAATGATGAAGATAAGAGATATGATTACAATGAGGGATCGCACAGGCTTTAAATATAGCCTCAAGGTGTCCTTAGCGAAGAGGCATGATCTTTGATCATGCCCTTCACGATAATAACCTAAGATAACTAAATCTAATTAACAATTAATAAAAAATTTATAACATTCAATTCGAGTGTTTCATGAGCTTGTGAGAGAAAGGAAGAGAGAGAGCAAGGAGAAAATTTACGGCAGGGGAGACGGCGAAGGAGGGGGTAGCAGGAACATTTCGATGGTACGTACAACAAGCCAGGATTTCATTTCAAGGCGAGAAAATCCGCACAACATTTATTGGCACGCTTTCCAGTGGGTCACATTCCATGAGTTTAGGCATGCATCCCAAGGAGTACGACACATATTTTGGGGGAGGAAAAGACAATGGCCGTAACTACACGGTTTTGGGGGGCGATTTGGGCATGAAAATCGAGGGTTACTGCTTTGGCACTTGCCGTATAGTCCATATAGTTGTACGGTGACTTTTGGGCACGAATCTCGAAGCGGACGTGCAACATTAAATGTTGTTATTTATTCTTTGTAATTTTTTGTTTGGACATTTTCTTTGATTGGCACGTTTTCGGGCGGAGTTCAAGCATGAGTAGATAAGTTATGTTTGTAGTTTCTTTGGAATTTTCTGCTTGTGTATTTCGAGTTTTCTCTGTAAGATTTTCGAGAAATAAAGAGTTCTCACTCTTGGTTTCCCAAGAGTTGTAGGGGGTTTTTCCGGGGTCACATTAATAAAAATCAACATGTCATTTTACGTATTGTGGCTATTATATTTTTTGCTTTGTTTTATTTACGCATTTTCCGGCAATGGTGAAATCTCCAAATTTGTGTTTTCGAAATTATTGTCATTTCCGAGATTTTAGTATTTTTAGTATGCTTGGATTTAAAGCTAAATGCATGGAGTGATAAGGAAAATTGATAAACGGAGTGGGGGGTTGAAATTCTTCACGAATCTTAATCGTCCTTGCCCTTCTTTTTTTCATAAGACAGGGGTTGTGAAATACAGTATTACATACGAAGCACTTGACCTTTGAAAGATCTCTCTTCCTCTTCTTCTTTGTTGATCTTGTCCTTTGATACCGAAAGGAACAACGCAAACTTTCTTAGCTAGATCCTTGATGTGATAATCATCTAGGAATGACAAGATTTTTGGGCTTCACGATGCCAAAGTTGGATGCTCCATCCAACTTGTCTGATCCCTCGATCCATGTGTGAGGCCATCTCTGCTAAAGATGTTGGAAACGATACTCTCTTCTCCCCGCCTTGCTTCTTCTCTTAGCAAGAGACTCGGATACGGGTTTCTTGGAGGTCAAACCCTCTAGAGAATACGCTTCCTCGACAATTGATTTCCTGAGAATCTTCAACGAACATTGTCGAATCAACCCTCTCCCAATCACTGCGATCGGATCTCGATTTCTTGGCGATAAATCTCTTGAAAGTGCAGCACCCCTACTTTGACACTGCAACGAACAGCATTTTGCACAAGCGAAACAATGCCCTGTAGGCGCTGCGAAGAAAACGATTTGCACTTCGACCACGACAACGGAAAATGCGAGGCTCAAAGCCTCTACGTTGACCCAACAAAGGCTTGCGTAAGCCTACGCCGCAGGCCACATTGTTACTCTGCTTGGTAAACGCGATCTGCGTGAGCACCTTTGGTTATTCCGTCACCCTTCCGTGCTTCTTCTGGATGCCAACGTACCACTTGGGACATCCGCCTTCTGCCAACAAAAATTCTTCGGTTTTTTTCTTGATGGCTTAAATATCTCTTGTATTGTACGATACCATGTGAAAATTCTGAATCTGCCAACAAAAATTTCTCTTTGCGAAATTTGGTTTACTTCTCCTACTTGTGTTTTTACATTTAAGTTATTTTAAAAATATTTTGAAAAAAGCAGTAAACACATGAATCTACATACATACGGACAAGTATTGAAGAAATTAAGCACACATGACAAAGGGCACACAAGATTTTCGGACAAATGTCCACAGAAAAACCCAATGCGGGAAAACCGAGGTGCAACGACTCTTGAGGGTTTATTATTAAACGACGTTACGAGTACATCTGGGGTGCCATAATCGCTCACCCAACAAATAAAACCTCGACAATCGAGAGATAAATGTGAGTTTTCCTTGCAAGTCCCGGTCGAAGTGGGGTCGGTCACTAGTGAAACCCAGCTAGCTGCGCAGTCTCTATGCTACCATTGCGTAAGCTGCGTGGGCACAGCGAAGAATTTGCATCACCCTTCCTGCGGCCGAACGACCTCTTAGAAATTGAGTTTCGGCCATTTGCCTTAGAAACACGATTCTCGACTAATTTTAGACCCCTCTCCAGACCTCTGTGTTGCCCTGGAAGTGAGCCTACATCACCCTCTCTAGGGTTTTGCGTCACACTCTAGTGGCTACGTTGCCTACTGCATCTCTGCTTTGCCCTTGCTGCGTTGTACTCTTGGTCCTGCGACCAATCACGCATCTGCCCCTCAGCACAGCTACTCCAGAATCACTCGGATGTTATCTTCATTAAGCTTTGCTCCTTCGGAAAGAATTCGATCTCTTAGACTGCGGTATTATTGTCATCCAACATTTGACACCAGCACAATACTTTTCTCGTTGAAGAATGTGTGGCCGTGATCTAATCTCTAATCGACGGCTAAGATTAGAAAAGACTTGATCCTGTCACACTTAGAACATTCTCACCCACATGTTTAAATTAATTCCCTTTAATTATTTAATTTCCCTAAGTTAGACTTAGGGTCTCCATTAAAATAATTAATTATTGGAATTCTTTTAAGTTCCGGGTGGAATTTCTCCAAACGATTACGGGTCTTGGAGATCTCATGTGTTCTAGCCTCTCCACAAAGTTTCGGAGCTAGAGCACATTCGTACATACAGAATATCAACACTTCATTCATTCTCTTTTGGTTGGCTACATGAATCCATAACTCCCTAATCACCTCACATGGAGTAAATAAGTGATCTATATTGTTGATGTTTGTAGGATTGGACATGAGAACACACTTGTATTGTTCTAAGCATGGAAAATTTTGGGGCTAATATTTGCGAATTGGGTTAATTTTCCATGGTTTTTTTCCAAAAAAAAGATTAGCGAATTTCATTTTTATAAAAATGATTTACCCCAAATTTTACAATATAAAATTATTTTCTGGTTAAATACCTTAAAATTATATAGACAATATATAATATCATTGTAATTTGAATAATTTTACAAATACATCAATAAACATTTTATGGTTGCCTATTAGGGACTAGTGAGATTCGCCAATTTTTTAAACTTCAAAATAATTTTTGATCCTTAAAATTTTCCACCTGGTTCTAAGTGTCTAGATGTTTAAGTCGTCCAAGGCCTTCAACCTTAGCAAATTCACTTTAATTAAATGATTAATTAAAGTGAAGTCGTTTTATAAAAAATATGAGTTTAATTTTAATGAAATGTAAAGGTTTTTGTCTTAGTGAATTAGATGAATCCTAATTGTTGATCTCAAGTGAGACAAGATCCTATACGAACCATCAATCACTTTAGAGATTAGGGTTTGTTAGTTGGTCAACAACTCAAGATTATAAAAACAAGGTTGGACAAAATTGGAGGAAAGAAAAAATAGCAACACGAGGTATTTGAGTATTTGAGTCATGAAGGACAATGATTCAAGGAGATCTCAACAAAGGTGAAGGGGGGAGGACTTTCATCTAGATATAAAGAAGTCAGGGGAGGAAATACGCAAGAGGGAAATTTTGTAACAACACAATTATTTCCCGGTAGAGGTTGTACTAGAGGTTTATACCAGAACAACTTAACAAGCATAATATTAAAATCGGGCTTGGTGACGGACTAGTGGACCTAATGAGTTGGGGTTCGGCCAAGACAGTCTAACGGTATTGAGTCGAGGTCACAAATGAGCTTGGTATTTTAAAAAATACATTAAATAATTAATTTTTAATATAAAAAGTTATTTTTAAGATTTGCAACCATGATTCCAAGCCAATAGAGACAAAATATGCAGTTGCTCATTTTTATATACCATGTAAAGGTGAATATATCAAAATGGCACCTGAGTGAAATACATATCATCGAAAAAATACATAAGCAATGAGGCTCCAAATGACCCATAAAGTTGAAAACAAGGCTATTTTTCTCTCACATGTGCTAAAGGAAGAGTAGGGTTTTACTAACACCTAGGGTTTCTACAAGTTCAATCTTGGAGAAAAGAAGACAAAGAAGTCAAGCGAAGGTCACCAAGGGTCATCCTCAAGCTCCGAAGTCGGGGAAAGGCAAGTGAAGGTCAAGGGAAGGCTCTACGAGGAAGATCGAAGCTCACATGTGAGGACATTGCGACTTTAGAGAGGCAGGCCGGATACTGCGGTAGGAGGCTGAAAATCTCTTGCGGTAGGAGGTCGAAGAAGTGATGCGGGAAGAGATTTGGCTTACAGTTTTGACTAGATCGAAGTTAGCACATCATCCGAAGAGGTTGGTCTTGATCTTGGAGGGTATTGGTCTTAGTCTTAAGGTCATGGAGTTGTCAATTGAAGAATATATAAGGAAGGGAAGAGATTTACGGGTTTCTCAAGAGGACAGGTTTGGCCACGGCTTGCGGCCTATATTCTGTGTTCTTGTTCTTCTTGTTTTGGTAGGCTGTTTGATGATTCACACATATAATAACAAGGAACAAAACTAATGAACTAAAAGTACATCACAAGCGATTATCAGCGTAAAAAGAATTGAGTCATAATCATTGCCCTATAGAATTCTCAACATGGTATCGAGCTAGTTGGTTGAGGCATTATGAAGATCTCCACTACATTGAAGAAGCTCATCAAAAAGTGTTCAATGGTAGCAAGCTATATCAAGAAAAGCATCAAGAATCGTGTAATCTCCTATTCACTACAAAAGGAGGAAGCAATCACATAAAAGATGAAGGTATCTTCTCGGCACTCACTAGCACATTTGAAGACGAGAGCATTGAGGTATTGAAGTAGTGACATCTAGACACATAGTGAGTCATCACAAACAATTGAAGACATTATCAAAGGGAAAATCTTCTTTTTCAATGGAACTTAGAGATAAAAAAAAGCTATCCCGAAGTAGGGGAATTGGATCAACCTCTATGAAGCTAGAAAATGGAAGCAACATTCACCTCAACAACATCCTATTTGTCCAGGTTTTCATAAGAACTTTACTTTCCATTTCAAGTCTAGAGGAGGATAAGGGTGATAAAGTAGCTTTCTGGTGACGGAGAAAAGTTGTTGTATGGAGTAAAAACTCAAGCATAAAGAATGCTAGAGTAATTGGTATTCGAGAAGGAAGGCTGCAAGGGTTGATATCTCCTCTAGCTCAAGCTTTGGTTCACATTGAAATTAGCCCATGTGAATTGTCGCATGAAACTTGATTTTGAGTCATCTTCATTTAAATCTTTAACTCAAAAGTTCCATAGTAGATGGAATACTTGAATTGAAAGAAGATCATGAAGGAGTATGTAAGGGATGTGCATTGGGTAAAAATACCAAGAGACCATTTTGGAAGCGGTGCTTCACGGTCAAAAGAAATCTTTGATCTCATTGACTCCGTGTATGTGGTCCTATGACCCTAAATCACGCGGAGGTCATCTATATTATGTCATTTATACAGTGGTGATCGGCAAGAAGAACGTGGGTTTACTTAATGAAAACCAAGGATGAAGTATTTACAAAATTTCAATAATTCAATATTTAAGAGTAGAACCTTACGGAAAAAGAAGAATCAAGATATTAAGGTCGATAATGGAGGGAAGTATACATCCAAGGAGATTATAGCATTCTATAAAGTACGGGATTAGAGGGAGTTAATAGTCCCGAGATAATCACGAACAAAATGGAGTTGCACAACGAAAGAATTGATCCATTGAAGAGAGTGTAAACGCGATGTTACATGATCAAGATCTACCAAAATTTTGTGGGGAGGAGAAGCGATGAAGACAACAATATATATTCAAAATCGAAGTCCCCACGGATCTTTACAACATGACTCTCGAAGAATTATTCATTGGGAAGAAACCTACAATAGACCACCTACGTATCTTTGGGTGTCTCGTATATATTCATATACCAAAGGACAAAATAAAGAAAGTGGATCCATTAGGCATGAGAGGAACATTTGGCTACAACAACCCCTCTGAGCCTATAGAATCTACATAAAGGGAAGACACCATATAGAAGTAAGTCGAGATGTCTTATTTGACGAAAGTATCACATTAAGAAAATGTAAGGAACTTCCCATGGACTTTGATGACGAAGAACTTCCATTATTTGAAGAAGAAGTTAACGAGGAGGAAGAAGATCTCATCATGAATGGGGTCAGTGAACCCAATCAACCTGTGGTCCTCCCCCGAATCAAGAGAAAGAGACCTAACTAGTTGAAATCTACACACTCGCCATGTAGAAAGGTCATGGAGACGTAGCTCATTTAGAGAAGCAAGAAACCCAAGAGATCTTACGGTATCACATACATGACAAAACTAATAGAAGAAAAACCATCCACCTTTGAAGAGGTTGTCAATCATCGGGAATGGAAGGATGCCATGAATGAAGACTATCAATTTATAATGAAGAATGGAGTTTGGGAGATCGTACATGACCCCGAGAGACAAATATGTGGTAACTTCCAAAAGGATCTACTAGATCAAAAGATGCGGCGGATGGAAGTATCAATGAGTATAAGGCAAGATTTGTGATTGGTGCTTCTCTCTCAACAAAAGACGTAGGCTATGAAGAGACATTTATCCAACAACAAGGTATATAGTAATCTGCATTCATTGGTCTATCAAGCAACATCGATGGTGTTATCACTCTCCCCAACTTCCCAAAATTTGAAAATCGGATTGAAGAAAGGTAACTTCGGACAGGGCTTTAGGTCGGGGAGGTAGCTACACGAGACTGAAGACGCTCTCTTGTCACTTTTGCGATCAAGGAATAGGCGAGTATGTAATGATCTTAGGCTAGGTATATAAGCTCGGTAAATAGGTTTTGTTTGATGTTTTTAGTCTTGGATAGAAAAATCGATGTGAGTAGGCGAGTGTAGGGTTTTCAGAGGTTTGAATTCAGGTCAATTTTAACGAATATGTGAGGCTAGATGAGTAGTTTGAAATCATTTTAATAGGTCATTGAGTATAGGATGAAGTAGAAGAGAGTTTGAATGAGCATTGAGGTAGATTTCATTCAATTTGGAAGCAAATAAACATAGCAATGTAAACCTTGTCTAAAACGAGCATGAATAAATATGATTTACACAACTCATAAACTTACAAGGTAAACATATATGAAAAAGAAGATATGGTATTAAGCATGAAATGACATAAGAGAAGAACATATGCGCCAATGCATACCACAAGTATCTCAACACAATTCTTGTAAATTTGTCTACGATTTCATTCCAAATTCTTGATTACAAAAGCTCACACAATATGACACTATCCAACTGGCAAAAGACTAAAAAGCTTCTACATATAGAAAATATGAATATGACATGTGACCTCAGTAGGTAGAAACCCCATCCAAAATGGATCATTAATACAAAAGATGAGTCATTTCCTAGATTCTAGGGTGGTTAAAAACCATTTTCACACGAATTTTAGCTATAAACTAGGAGTGTTTGTCCCTTACATTAAATTACATATCCTTCATGATAGGAGTAAAAAAACTAATCCAAATAATCAAAGTCCAAGTCATAGGACATTAAAACCACAAATTTGTGACAATTTACGATTTTGACATGTGTCTAGAGGAATCCAATGCTTTGATTACGGCATGCTTAGTAGCATTTTTACATATAAAGGTAAGCGAAAGCGCCATAAAGGTAGCATGGTCTTCTACAATCATTTTGATGATGCTCCCATGCTCAATTTTGACTGCGAAAGTTGTTGTAAATGAGTGAGTGTGTCCTCTAACCATCGAAGTGGTCTCCCACGACCAAAAAACATCCTCCAAGATCTTCAAATATCAATTCTTCCAAAACTTGTGCTATAAAGTTAACGTGGCATTGAAATTGAGGCGAGAGCTGATTTTTTGCTAGTTTTGATCTTCACGAGCAAAATAACAAGCGTGTAGCAAACCAAGTGTATATTAATGATGTCTTAATCATTCTCAATCTAAAAATGTCTTTCTTTCATCAATTGGATATTCTAAGAATAAAGGTAAGTGAACATTGCGTTTATGTTGTTCAACGAAATTGTTAAAATTTGCCAAATATATGCAAAAATAGGGCTTAAAGATGGATCAATATCTCTCTAACCATAACGTTTTTTACCAAAACTAAGAGAGGGATTTTTGTTCTTTGGCATGTTATGACAAAGCCTCAAGTTCGAAAATACTTTCCCATTTGCTCGAGAATCCAAATTTGAAGTTGATCACTCAAAATTTGCAAAAAGTGTAGCGCACTTTGAGCGAAGTGTAGCACCTACTTTGAGAGGAGGAGTTTGGAGGCCTTTCCGGAGGAGTTTGGGGCTGCAAGTGGTATGGTTGGAAAGCTTAGGATCTATGCGCTACAAAATGGAGTCATCAAGCATTGCAAACCCTGCTCCAAACTGAAAAATTGATTTGAAGACAACTTTGTCCAAAAGTCTGAGGAAAATGACTTGGAACAACTATGTTTGCAGGCATTTATCCCAATATAACACACAATGCCATAAATTGAAGGAGGTTTTTGTTCTTTGACATATGATTAATAAAAACCTCTTTCACTTTCGCCATTATCTCCATTACTTGAGGAGGTGATTTTGAAGCCAAGCTACGTCCTGTGAGCAATGTATTTTGCACACGTGTTACCTATAGCTCAATGATGGATATAAAAGGAGAGACATGATGCTCATTTCATCATTCCTCCTCATCTCGCACATCTCTCTCTCATCTAGTTGGTTTGTAGTACGCTACAACCTTGGAAGCTTCTCTCTCCTCCACATGTGTGAAATTAGGAAGGCACCCAATTTGATTTGGTTTAGGGCATTTTTGGACAATGTTGACCAACGTTGACTTTGGGTCAACCTTCACCGTGCTTGTGTTTTAAACTCAGAAAATCCAATTTGGAGAGGTCGCAATTGGAGGCACAAAAATTGAGGTCAAATGTTGACTTTGACCACAACGTTGACTTCGCAAAATTTTGACTTTTGCGTTATTCATTTTTGGTGTGTGTGACATTGATGGAAGGCTAAATTTGATCAAGTTTGGTGAACTTGATTAGACTGAAGTGTTGGTTTGACCAATGAAGTCTTTTTTAACTTCTTCAGGAGCATCTGGTAGTATTTGTAAAATACATTTTCTCTGCGCGAATAAAGAAAATTATAAAATTCTTGTGTCTCTTGTCTTGGCTTGTCTTTTGTCGATTTATTTTATGTTTTATAAAACATTTACTATCAATGGTTATGCGATTGCAAATTGAATTGTTAATAAGAAATATTGAAGTGGCTTGCTCTAAGCATAGAACATGCCATGGCTAACTAAAATTAACATGGTATCGAGCTAAGGTGAAGACAAAGTCCCTGGGGGAAGGTCAAATTCTTAATCTTCGCTGAGAAGCTTGGTATCGTAGACGAGACCTATTGCAAGGGTCTTGCTTGAGTTGGACTATGGGCTGCAGGAGCTCCGGGGGGCTTGGTGTTAACTACTTGGAGCTAAAAGCAACCACGGGGGCTAGGTTCGCCTTACCTTGTTGGTGTGCTTCTTCCCCCTTGTTATGATATTGAGTTGGTTCACCCTCTCTTTGATCTATGCCCAACATACTTCCTATCCCATGTGATCGGGACTCATGGGAAGTACCTCTAAGTGGCCAATAGGTTGGGAAATGAGGATAGAGACCATAACATTACCGATGGATGCATTGTGTATTGCCATACTCTTTATGTCTATGATGGGATGTGTCCAACAACTTGATTTGGGATCAAGTCGATGAGTTCTTACCTCTATAAGCGGCTTTGGGTCGGTGTGTACTGGATAAGGGTTTTACACTCTAAATTGACTTAGGGTCTCTGTTGGAAGTGGCAAAAGTCTTTGTGACTCACTCTCGATGATATTTTCTTATGATTCTTCTATAGCGAGCGAGCCGAAGCCAAAACGAGACAACATGATGACACGGGATTGCATGATGATATATGATAGTACATGATGGTCTTTGGATGACGAGGATTACGGGTGGACGGATGGATGAATAGTGGAGTTCTCTCCGATTGAGAGAGTGTTAAATTTGGCAACTAGGGCAAACTCCATGTCTTGCTCATATGATGAAGATGACATTTTTGTTGGATTCCTCTTTCGGAGAGGTGCAAGATTGATCTAAAGATAATCTTGTTTGGATGAACGAAGTTGGATTTTGAATTTATTTTCCACACGTGCAATTTGTCAAGGTCGGCGAAATTGTAATGTAGGCTCACAAGCCTCAAAAGATGTGTCACACACCCTTAGTCATGGATATAAAAGGAGAGACATGATGATGTAAACTTTCATCATTTACTCTTCTCCTAAGTCACCCGACAGGGACACGAGACACGAAGGACACGGATTCGAGTGTTGGACACGAACACGGTGACCCCTCGGAACGGGACACGTTATATATATATATATATATATATATATATATATATATATATATTAAAAACAGATTATTTCTTACACAAATTCATACAAATTCATTGATTCAAACAGAATCTGTCTAGATGTAAAATTTACAAAAGATACAATCTTTTAAGTAACATTATGCATACATATTACAAATACAATTGTGACATATTCATCAATGATCCAATACAATTGTGACATATACTGAGTGCATGCATGTCTTGTAATTATCTAACAACTTGCAGTTTTGTATCATACAGACAACTCTACAACACTTTCTTGATGGTGGATTTCAATGTAGTAAGTTTGCCTTTCTGCACATTTCCAAGTCATCTGAATCCTCAAGGGCAGTTACGAGTAGTTGGCTGAGGCCATGGTGGTCTACACATAAGATCATCCACTTACGCCAGAATAATTCCAAAAATGAAATCTTGGAACACATTACAGTGCATTTATATTTCTCTCTCTTGTTTAAATGCAGCTTCAACTCAATCTGTTCATCAATACGCTCATGTTTTGTATTTGTATGTGTCTTATTTATCCCCTAAGCTTCAACTCCCAGTCTAATCCACTAGATTCAATAGATAAGTGATTTTTCTGCTGTATTTTCTTTTGTCTGCATCCCAATTCAGTATTTATTATCTGCTTTTGCATATATAGTGTATAAATAGTGGTCCATGGATTTGTATGCTGCCCTGTATGCACCTTTACTTAGATGTTCAATTGCAGTTCTGGAAACATATCATAATTCTTTATGTTTTGAGGTTTAAATCTCATATGGTTGGCATATTGCTAGTAGTGCTTACAGTGAAGACTTTTCCTCTGCTTAGTGACGTGTAATTGGTATTCTAGTAGCTCCAACCTCTGTCTTTGTTTAAAAGACTAATAGTACTCTATTCAGAGGATCTAATTTCTCATTGAAAATGAGAGACAACTGAATGTACTTTTGCAGGTGCCAGATTCTCCAGTGGCCACGCTGTGTGGTGAGGTGTTGTATAGGTTGCGCCTTTGTTTTTAGTTCACATTTTATGCATGTTTGAAGTTTTCTTTGTAGATTTGTTAATGCATCTAGAGCATTTTTGTTCCTGTTTATGGCCAAGCAGAGCTGCCTCAAGCATGCACAGAGTGAGAAATGAGAGGCCAAATACAAAGACATGCATGCACAAAGTGAGAAATGGGAGGCCAAACGACCTTTTTAAAAGCTACTTGAGCTTTTCTCTGCCCAGTTGTAGGCAATGAATCAGGACACGATCGGGACACGACGTGTCTGTTATAGACCTGTCCGAACACGATCCACCGGACACAGATCGACAGAATCCTGTCTGATTCGCTGCTGGGATTCAGGACTCGATGGCCCAGACCAGCAAAATCAATTTCTTAGCTCATCTCACACATCTCTCTCATCTGATTGGTTCGTACCAGCCTTGGGGTTCTCTCTCTCCACCGTGTGAAATCAGGAAGCTGCAATTTCGGACTGGTTTAGGGCATTTCTGGACAGCATTGACCAGCATTGACTTTGGGTCAACCTTCCTGCATTTGACTGCTTTTAGCGTGAAAATCCGATCTGGAGAGGCTGCATCTGGAGGCATAGGGAGGTGGGGTCAAACGTTGACAAACAGCATGGTTGACCACATTCCAGTAACCACAGCGTTGACTGGTTGGCTTAGCAGAGAATTTTGACTTCTGCGTTGACTGTTTTAATAGTTTTATTTTTGGGCTGTGTGTGACATTGATGGAAGGCCGGAATTTGACCAAGTTTGACTGAACTTGATTGGAGGTTGAAGTGCTGGTTTGACCAGCGAAGTCTTCTTGGCTAGGGCATCCTGTTGACTGCTGTAAAATACATTTTCCTCTCTCTCTGCTGAATAAGAAGAATTATAAGAATTGTTGTGTCTCTTGTCTTGGCTTGTCTTACGTGATTTATTTTATGTTCTATCAGCATTTACTGTCCAGTAGGTTATGTGATTACAAGTGATTGAGCTAATAAGAAAGATTGAAATAGCTAACTCTAAGCATAGAACATACCATGATTAACTAAATTAACACTTCTGTTTTTAATATTCCGTAACATCCCTAAAGGTGAAAATTCACAGGGTTAAGATATAAAAAACCTCCATAGATGTGAAAATTTTTCAATTGTTTGATTTGCAAAATTTCTACAACTAGAAATGGTGTTAGTGTAAAGCCATGCCAGAATAGAAAAAGGCTATCTCCAATCTAGATGTGAGCTCATTTGCATATGTGAAAGCTTTTGAACTACCTGCAAACTTCAGCCATTGCTGATGTTACTTATCCATCCACTTCTTGGGATAATAGAAGAATAGTTGTCTTTATAGCACTTGAAGTGCTTTATGTAGCCTAGAGATTTATTCCTCTGGTGCAAAGAACTGGAGTCTTCCTTCTTCTTGTTCCTTTGACCGTTTTCAAATCTTCCTTTCTTGCCTTTGCTTTCCTTACCTTTCTGATGAGGGATAGTTTTTGGATCTCCTCATCTTTTGGTTAGTATTATCTCCAACCCTTGCATCCCACTCCTTGACAAAGTCAACCAACAGTTTCTTTAAAGTTTGCAACTGTACAAGCACAGACAACTTGAACAAAGCGGTTCTGAAGATGATGAAAATCCATTGAGAGTGTTTTGAACAACATACCCTCATCAACGTTGCATGTCCACCTATTGAGCAATCTCTCAATTCAATGATCTTCATCAAATAACTCGCATAGTACCAGTATTGCTCATGTGTGTGTTGATGAGCTTTCTTGGAGAGCATCCTGCGAGAGATGTTCACAATTTGATTGAGAGTAACAAAGGCATCATACATATCAATGTGAGATCCATTATTCTTCATAGATGTGAACTCTCTTCGCTTTAGCGAGCTTCTTCTTACAAACAGCCAACTGAACAACATCGATAAGCTCTGCAACCTTGGTATCCGCAAAGTTTCCAGTTCTACTTCCTCTAAGAGAATTTCCAGTATGCATGTGCGTGGTTCAATGTTGAAGTTACCCTCCAACATGTGATACTATTATAGACCGAGACCTAGTCATTGCCGCAGCCTTAGGTGACTCTCTGGAGGGTATCTATTAGGATTTGCACATACCATATAGACAGAACAAAAATACTCTTCTTGCTCTTTGTTTTGTACTTCTACTCTAATGTCTACTGATGAAGTTGTAACAGACTAGGGTCTTCTTAGTCATTATATATGGTTTCCTCTGTTTGTAGATCTCTTGCTCTCTCTATTATTAGTTTTCTTCTCTTTCCTTTCTTGATATCTTTCTGGCTTCTAGGAGTTTCCTAGACACGAGTAATCTGTTGACCAATAGTTATATTCTCTAGCCTTGTTGACCTATTTCTTGGGTACTGTTGGACATTAATAATATTATGTTATTTGATTCATTATCTTGATTGGAGTCATTTACTTACAGAGATTCTGGGCACAGTTTCACTTGTGGGGTTCGAGTTGTCTGATGCAATATTGTCTTATTTTCATTTTCCATTTCTGTATGGCTTGCTGGGTGGAAATTAAGCTCTTTTGTTGCTGTTGGGCACCTCTCTTCCTGTCTTTGAATTTTCAACAATTTCTGCTTCACAGTTCCCATGTGTATTTCTTTTCTTGAAAAGTACTGCTGATTTTGCTAGAAAAGACATGGTATATTCTTAAGTTTGATATCAAAGGAGGTACCATACCTGGTTTTCTATTAATATGCTCACTTAAGTGGTTAATACACTCTCTACCTCTAATTAGTTACTGCTAGAATCTAGTGCTACATATTATGGTGACATGTCTTGTTAGTGTATACCTTATATTTAACACTGCAGACAACATACTGTACAAGCTGTTTCCTAAACTATACTAAATTTCCTGATATCCAGAGCATTTGGTTCTGAAATGACATTAAAGATTAGTATTGCATTCCCCAAATATTGAATATGAAATATGGTGATAGGAAAATGTTTGACAACAAACTTGAGACTTGAAATTTGAAAACTTCCACACTAATTGACACGAAACTGTAAAATTAATTGATGGGGATAATAGAGTACCACTTTCTATTTGTTTTGAAATTTAATGACATAGTTATTCCTTAGTTTAACTATCATAACATATGTATGTGTCATTTGTTGAAAATGGCCATTGAACAAACATTCTCTTTTCTGTATTGATCATGATCTACACTTAATATTCTTCTTGCAGATACTTTCTCTGAATCATATCCTACGTAAAGGATATTTGGAATTGGCCTCTAAATATAATATCTTTGCTCATTTTTCTTTAGTTCTACTAAGTAAACTTATTCTGTTTTTTCATTCTTGACTTGCTTTTAATTTTGGAGGAACAAACTGGCTATTGGATACAAAAGTTGAATATGTGAAGTTCTTACAGGATAAAGTCAGAAAAGGCTGTGAAAATCAAAACCTCTCAGTGGAGAGCACCAAACAATAACAGAAGATTTGAATGCTTTCTGAGACAAGGTGGACCTTTTTATTATAATGTTACAAATGCCTTTTTATTCATGGTTCATTGTATACCTATGATTGGAGAAGACATTTTGAAGGTTATATATAACATTTGTGATTCTTCTGACTGGGTTTATCTTTGATCTGGCATCTTTATTAGAGTAGCAATTTTTCATAAGCATTGGAGTTGTGTGGTATTAATTTTGATCTATGGGGTATCCCCATTCTTACTGTTTTTAATAGTTTTTAATAGGTCATGAAAATTTACCTTTGTATCAATAAAGAACTTTTGGGCTTTGCAAAAGCTTTTCAATAGTGGGTCTTTGGACAACATTATGATTTTGGAAATTTGAAGGCTTTTAATTTAGCCATTACAATTATGTTTTATTTTTCAATTCAATAATTTGGTCATATTTAAAATTTGAAACATAAAAAGCAAAATATTCTAGTTACTGTTGATTCTTACCCTTATGAAATGATTAGTGAGTTTGAGATTGTTATAAAGTGGCAACAATTCTGTTTATGAAAATAACGTTATATAGGCATATATATGCTCCAGTGTATATTTATATGATATCTGAAAAACTTATTACTCTAAATTAAATTCTTTCCAATACATTTATTTGGTTGAATACATTATATGGTTGAGTTGGACTTGAATTTTACACTAGTCACTTTATTATCTTCTTTTACTCACATTCCATGAAAGTGTATTATAGTGTACATGAGCATGACCTGATTATGAGAGATATTGCTAACTATTTTAACATCTCTTGCCCTTGCAGGCAAACATAAATATGTGTAAATATATGGGGATCAAACCTTATGGAACTATTTGATGCATATTTACGGTACATGCTACGTGCAAAGTTGGCAAGGTAAATGTATACAAATAATTATTTAATATTTTGCACAAAATGGGTGCAAGGATTCTTTATTTTCTAGCAGGAAATGGTAATTTTTTGTTTCATTTCCATTGTGGTAAACTTACCATTTTCTCAAGTGCCATTTCATCTACCCCTATGTGTAAAAGTTGGTTTGTTGACCATGCTGAGGTATTTTACATATGGAATGGTCTTCCAGGCCATCGGTGCACTGTAAAAGTCATATTTAAGAATCTTTGATAACACTTGATCTCTTTTAAAGTTTCCATGGTCATATCATAGATTGATTGGATTTGTAAGGGGTCCAGGACGTGTTAGTAATGAACTATGATTCTTTTATAGAGATCAGTAGTGCATTGAAATTCTAAGACTACCCAAAAGTATGCTTCTAGTGGCTACTTTGAGGATCCTTTGACCATATGAGGGTGATAGTGCCGAGGTTTTGTTGAGTAGTGACTTTCATCACATCCAGTCAATTTTTTGATATTTATTCTTGTTGCTTTACCATGTTTCTCTTTTAAAGTTTCCATGGCCATATCATAGATTGATTGGATTTGTAAGGGGTCCAGGACATGTTAGTAATGAACTATGATTCTTTTATAGAAATCAGTAGTGCATTGAAATTTTAAGATTACCCAAAAGTATGCTTCTAGTGGCTACTTTGAGGATCCTTTGACCATATTAGGGTGATAGTGCCATGGTTTTGTTGAGTAGTGAGTTTCATCACATCCAGTCAATTTTTTGATATTTATTCTCGTCACTTTATCGTGTTTCCCTTATTCTGTATGAATAATTATTTTAAAGTTTCATATGCATTGGAAATGGAAAGGCTTGTGTTACTTCCAAACGACAGGAAACGAGGTATGAAAATGGAGGACAACATCAGTAAAGGAATTTTGAAGAGGTGCATCTTATTCTTGGGCATTGCCAGATATCAGACGAAAACATGATTTGGACCCCAGTTATTGAGTACAACTGTAATAGCTTGTGAAATTCTCAAGGAGAGTTGAGATTCATAAAGATGTGAAAATTCTGTTATGATGTGCTCTCACAGCACAACATATTTCTGTAATTAACTTGCTAGGAAGTTGAAAATATCAAAGAAAGATGAACAATACTATCAATGTCCTCAGACTCTTCCTGATGGAAAACAATTTGCACTATTTGTCAAATCTAATCATTTTTCTTTTAAATGGTGAAGCTGTATTTCTTGTATAAATTACATTGCTTACATTATTATTGAGGACCCATATATGGTCAGTTCTATTCCTTTATTCCATACGGGAATTTTACAGAATAGCATTGAACATGGTTATGCATTTCTGTTTAAAAGATAACCCAATCTATTCCTTTGGTGTAGTGTGTCATTTTGCTCATATTTGTCATGGATTATTTGAATCTTGAAGTTCACTTATGTGTCCTATTTCCATGCCAATTTCTTAGCAATGAAGGAAGTTTTGTGTTCCCTTGTTTGACGGTTTCACTTTATAAGTTTGTTCATATCATGCTTTAAGCACCAATGCATATTGAACTGGTGTTGGTCATCCTGATTTATGTAAATAGGACCCAGCTCTAAATGTATATTCATTTTTGTTGCTATTTTTTCTTTGAAATCTCTAGTGACATGTTATCCATACCTAGCTCATACATTCGTTCCCTGGAGTTTGCTGTATTTTTAATGCAACTTGTGCATGAGTAGTTCTCTGCCTTTGATCCTTTACACAGTCTGGGCTTTCTGATCTAGTTGGCTTGTTGTTTTTGTGCTCCTGTGTTCAAGAAATAGTTTATTATGTGTCCAAGTATTGATATGGGTAGGAAGTCTTGTCCAATATAGAAATTTGCCTCTGTGATAATTTCTCTAGCAGCAGAACTTTATGCTTTATCCATGGATTGGTATGTGTCTAATATGTGGGCATCTATCCCTACATACTACGACAGAGAGAGTGATTTAGCTAGTCGCACCTCACCCAGAGAACGCTTGTTGAATTTGGTGTTGATTTGGGCTAGGATCGGATGTGCTCTAAGTCTCAAATTTTGTGGAGAGGCTTAGACATACGTATTATAAATAACCTAGAAAGCGTTTGTTGAAATTCCACTCGGATTGTATTCTATAGAAATAATTAATTATTTTTAAAGGGAGCATAAATCAAAACTAAGGAAAATAAAATAATTAAAGTGTATTAATAGAATATGAGTGAGAATGATCTAGAATAAACAAATCAAGTCAAAAGTTAATCTTAGCCGTTGATTAGAGATCTAATTAGTAATCTGGGCCGCTGAATCCTCAACCAGAAGATTATAAGGACTTGAAGGGTCATTTGGAAAATACATTCGTGGAGACACAAAGGATCTAGAGATCGAATTGCTTTGATGGAGCAAGTGCTTGGACGAAAATCAGATCTAAGTTATCCTTGATTGCAGTGAGGGGTAGTATTTTTGGTTGGAAGGTTTCCTGAGTCGGAGAGTACATAGCAACAGAGATAGAGAGAGTGACAACTTCAACGTAGAGCCAGTGTCTATGCAGTCATTGCGCAGAGCTAGAGGGAGAATCATTTTCCCTGCAGAGGAGACAGTGCAGAGCCAGTGTCAAACCCTGGAGAGATTTTATGGAGGCTCAGTTTCCAGCCAGCAGTGAGACCAACGCAGAGGCAGAAGGGCAGCCGAGTTGTGACGCAGTCACTATGTAGAGGCAGAAGGGCAGCCAAGTTGGGTAGAGCAGTCCAACCTTGGTGCAGATCAGTGCCAGTTTCCCGTGGAGGAGTGAGGTTTGTCTCACGAGATCTCTTCTGTTTGTTTGTCTGTATGATTTGACAGTCTCGTCAATCACAGACTTGTACTCAGAATTTACTGCATAATAACATAAACCCTCAGATCTGCTGCACTGGTTTTCCCGCATTGGGTTTTTCTGGGGACATTAGTCCTAAAATAATTGTGTCGGATGGTTGTGTGATCTATCTGTGTCCAGATTTGTTTACGCACTTGTATTTCTTCCGCAGTTTAATTGTGTAGGCTGTAGATGGATTTCGATATTTTCTTGTAGAACACAATAAATAATTTGTTAAGTAAAAATAACAAATAGAAGATTTTCCATCAGTTGCTGCAGTAGGATTCCACATAACACAAATTTTCGCTTGGTATCGAAGCTTGTTTAAGCTGAGTGCAGGCGAGACAAAGAATAGATCCAATGTTGAAGCAACAATTGGGGATCAAAGTGCTGCGTAAGCAGCGGATCAATTTCCGAGTGAAGTGCGCAGTTTAAGCCAAAAGGGCCAGATTAGCGAGAAAAGTCTCTCTTTGAGTGAGCCGACAGAGAGGTAGGATTGTTCCAGATTGCTATTTGTTCGAGGCAGAGAGAGCATCGTAATAGATCTACGTAGATCAACAGCTGGAGGGACGCAGTTGATTGCGCAACAGTGATTGCTGGTGCAGAGCATCAGGATGCGTAGCAGAAACACAGTTTTTGGGATTTTATGACCTCGGTGAGTTTCTGGCCTGAGAAACTCATATTCCCCATGCAGTAGTAGCATATTTTGTGGCTTGCTCCATCAGGGGTGCGTAAAGCTAGCTGCACAGAGGGTGAGAGGCAGCAGATCGACAATAGTCGGTTGAGATGGCCACCAACGGATTTTGTGACCAGGATCGGTTGGAGGGTACCTCTGACTATGTAATTTGGAAGGCAAGGATCTCATTCCTTCTAGAGGAGCATGACCTCAAGCACTTTATCGATAGTGCTCAGGCTGAATCGGTGGATGCAACACCATTACGGGCCTTCAAGAAGAATATGGCTAAAGCCAAGTGGTTGATCCTCGATGGAGTGAGGGATCACATTGTTTCACACATCTTAGCTAAAGGAACAATTAAGGAGATGTGGGATGCATTGGCAACGTTGTATGAGGGGGGTCTTCCGAGCAGCGGAAGGTGTTTCTGGAGGAGAAAATGCGGACCACCAGGATGCAGAAGGGACAATGTATTGATCCGTTCCTATCTAGACTTCAGGAAAACTGAGATTAGTTGGTAGCCGTAGGAGGAGCTCCTAAGGCCACAACGATGGTTAGATTGGCCCTCCAACTCAGTGTTTGAGGATTACCAAGTTTTTGTCCAGAGCATCCTGGGCAGAGAAAACTTGCCGCATTGGGAGTAAATGTGGGTAGCTATTCAGCAATAAGAGATGCAAAGAGACTTACTCAAGTGTCAACTTGAGGGCGAAAACAGTAGTGGTTCAAAGATCAAGAAGGAGGAGGAAGAGAATGTGGCCCTTGCATTAAAGGGCCAACAAGAGCACCGTAGCAGGAAGAAGGATCTGTCAAAGATCAAATGTTTCCGGTGTGGTGAGATGGGGCATTATGCCACACAGTGTCCTCTCAAGAAGGACAATGATGAGAAACATGATCCTCAGGCTGGAGTAACGAAGATAGAGGAGGAGTTTGCAATGATATCTCATATACCTCCAGGAGGGAGGTGGGCTGATTTGGAGTTGTAGCCTCAAAGGTCTACAAGATGGGCAAGATCCTTGAGGCTCTTGGATCATTACCTCGCTACGGGAGCCCAAAACAACAGTAGCAAGATGGACTAGTGCCAGTTGGTGTAGAGGAGTGCTGAAGTGACAATGCAGTGGTTGGCAATGCCAGTGTTGCAGCAGCACAGAGTAGTGTTACAACAACGCAGAGCAATGTTGTAGCAACGTAGAGGGACGTAGTGCAGAGCAGCAGCAACGCAGAGGGACATAGTGCAGAGCAGCATCAGAGCAAAGGGACGTAGTGCAGAGCAGCAACAGTGCAACAGCTTCAGAAAGGCAGCACAGAGGCTAGCATCAGTTAAATATTCATCACCGAGATGCAATATAGTTGTCCGATTTAATAATAATTTTTAATTTTTTTATCTTTTTTCTAGTCTGCAACTGTGTTGCAGTGCAGCAGCAGTTGGAAATGGCAGAGTTAGCAGCAACACAAATGCAGAATTCAGAGGGAGTTGCAGTACAAATGCAATGTTGACAGTGGCAGTGTCAGCAACAGTACATATGCAACATTTGTGCAAAGTTGGTGGACAACATGTTAGACATCAGCAGTGCAGAGGGAGATGTTTTAGAGTCAGAACAGTATGCAGCAGGGCATATTGTTAGAGCACATTTCTCGCTAAGAGGGAGTGTTGATTTGGGGTAGCATCAGATGTGCTCTAAGGCTCAAATTTTGTGGAGAGGTTTAGACACATGTAATTTATATAAACCAGAAAGCGTTTGGTGAAATTCCACTCGGATTGTATTCTATAGAATTAATTAATTGTTTTTTAAAGGAGCCTAAGTCAAAACTTAGGAAAATAAAATATTAAAGTGTATTAATAAAATATGAGTGAGAATGATATAGAATAAACAAATCAAGTCAAAAGTTAATCTTAGCTGTTGATTAGAGATCTAATCTGGGCCGTTGAATCCTCAACGAGAAGATTATAAGGACTTGAAGGGTCATTTGGAAAATACATTCGTGGAGACATAGAGGATCTAGAGATTGATTTTTTCTGACAGAGCAAGTGCTCGAACGATGATCCTTGATTGTAATGAGGGGCAGTATTTCCAATTGGAAGGTTTCTTGAGCCGGAGAGTACATAACAGTAGAGAGAGAGAGAGCCACAACTTCAGCGCAGAGCCAGTGACGTAGTGCCTACGCAATCACTGTGCAGAGCCAGGGGGAGAATCATTTTTCTTGTAGAGGAGACAACGCAGAGCCAGTGTTAGACACCGAAGAGATTTTCTGGAGGCTCAATTTCCAGCGAACAATGAGACTAGCGCAGAGGCAGAAGGGCAGCCGAGTTGTGACGCAGTTACTGGTAGGACAGGGTAGTCCAGCCTTGGTGCAGATTAGTGCCAGTTTCTCATGGAGGAGTGAGGTTTGTCTCACGAGATCTCTTCTATCAGTTTCTCTGTATGATTTGACAGTCTCGTCAATCATAGACTTGTACTCAGAATTTACTGCATAATAACATAAACCCTTAGATTTGCTGCACCGGTTTTCCCGCATTGGGTTTTTCCGGGGACATTAGTCCAAAAATAATTGTGTCAGATGGTTGCGTGATCTATGTGTGTTCAGATTTGTTTCCGCACTTGTATTTCTTATGCAGTTTAATTGTGTAGGCTGTTGTGAATGGATTTCGATATTTGCTTATAGAACACAATAAATAATTTGTTTAGTAAAATGACAAATAGAAGATTTTCCATCAGTTGCTGTAGTAGGAATTCGTGTAACATGAATTTTCACATTTTTTTTGTTATGGTCGGTCTTCATAATTTATATTTTGGCCCTTGAAATTTATAATGAAATTGTATGATATGTTCTTCATGTCATTTTCATTGTTTAGCTCTTGAAAGAATTAATATAAGACATGTTCTTCATGTTGGTATCAAAAGAGAAAATTTCAAAATTTGAATTTTGAATTTATGGCTCCAAACTTGTCAAGTTGGCTCTCCTTCAAGTCAAGTTGGCCCTAATGAAGAGACACCCATTTGGACTGGTAGAACACTATATATAGAGCACTCGACCTCCTCCACAAGGCACAATTCAACCTCACACAAGATGAGATATTCTGGGCATCCTAGCAAATAAGAAGGATGCATTAGGACGAAAAAGGACAAATTCATCTCTAGCATTTATCTCTCTCTCCTTGACTTCACACATGTGACTTTTCTAAGCAATTTTTGGGCAGCATGGACGAAATTTTGGGCAAAATATTCTGTGCAGTAGGGCGAGATTTTGGCCATATTCTGGGAGGCCGAGATTTGGCCTAGGTAGATCAGAGAAGGCTGAAGTTGAAGTGCAAAAGATTGACTTGACAAGAGGGCTGTTTGATCAAGTTTGACCATAGCATTGTTGGTTAGTTTAACGTCATAATTGACTAGCAGTATTAGTGTATATCTTGTTGAATTGAAGAATTTATCTAAGGAAAAGGTTGCTGGGTTTTTCCCCCAAGTGAGTTTTCTCAGGGTAAATCTTGTGTTCTCTTCGTGCATTGTGATCTCTACTGTCCTTATGCATTTATGGTTGAATTTCTAAAGTGTAATTGCTTAATGATAAATTGGAAGTGCTAAAAGGATATCCACATCATTAGAAGTAATTATCAATATTTCAGAAATTAGTGCTTGTACCTATTGCATTGGAAAAATCAACATGGTATCAGAAATTTGGTGAAGGATAGGACAGTTGAAGAAGCTTTGGTTGAGAAAGAAGAAGCTTAGAAGATCACTTCTGATTGTTTGTCTATATCTACGGGTTCTTCTATGAAGTCAGAAAGCAAGCTTGAAGGAGCTTCAAAATTTAGGGCTTGGAAGACAAGGATTGACCTTATTCTTGCAAAGAATGAAATCTTGGGTATTGTGAAGGGCAAGGTTACTGAACCTTCAAATAATGAAGGAAAAACAAAATTTGAGAAAGATGACATCAAAACTAGAAGCATCATTGTGGTCTTTATTAGAGATCACTTGATTCTATATGTTTGAAGAATCATGGACTACATGTACTCAAGAAAAATGTAGGCTCATCTCAAAACGAAAGATTCAAAGATATGAAGAAGATGAATCTCAAGCATATGTAGGACGCTTCAAGAATGTTGGAGGAAGAAAGAACTTTGGCTTCTAAAGAAGAAATGAAGGAAGAAGACCTGAAGGTGGAGGACTTGCTCCTCAAGGAAAGTAAGATATGTCGAAAGTTCAATGCTATCATTTCACAAATTTGGTCACTATAGACATAATTGTTTTGAAAGATCAGATGATAGAAAGAGAATAGGAATGCAACATGCTACCACACAGACATTGAAGCACATCTAAAGAATCCCAAGAATGAAAATCCAGGTGACAAAGATTTCTTCTATTTTTCTGCTCTTACAAGTTCTATTGCAGATAACAATGATTTGTGGCTAGTAGATAGTGGTGCCTCAAGACACATGACAAGAGATTGTGACAACCTTACAAGTCTAATGGAAAGGAGACCATCTCAAAAGGTAGAGCTTGGAGACGGTAACAATTATGTAGTGGTGTTGGGAAAAAATCCTTTGAGTTGGAATCAGGTAAAAACGTTCATCTTAGCAACATACTTTATGTACCAGGTTTGAAAAATAATTTGGTTTCTATTTCATTTTTTGTAAGATAATGGAGATAAAGTAGCATTAGTTGATGGTAAAGTACTTATGTGGCCAAAGAGCTCAAGTGTAGAGTCTGCTAGAGTAATTGGAGTTCGTGTAGGGAGGTTGTATATACTCTTGAAACAATTGGAGTTTGTGAGGGGAGGTTGTATAGCCTCTTGAAGCAACCTGATCAAGGATTAGTACATAATGAGTTCAATCCATGGTTTACTATAGAGCTTTGCCAATTTTAAATCAGATGGTTTCAGGTGTTCCAGAATTGCAGATGGAGCATGAAGAAGTATGTAAAGGTTGTGGCATGTGCGCTTGGGAAGAATGTAAAGAAGCCTTTTCCAAGTAGCGAAAGTAGGTCCAAGGAAATTTTGGATCTATTTCATTCTAACGTATGTGGTCCAATGCTAGTGGAATCTCTCGGAGGCTTTTTGTATTGTGTAAACTTATTGATGACTTCTCTCGCAAGACATGGATTTACTTCTTGAAGACAAAGGATGAAGTCTTCAACAAGTTTCAGGAATTTAACACTGAAATGGAATGGTTGAAGGGGAAGAAAATCAAGATTCTGAGATCAGATAATGGAGCAGAATATACTTGCAAAGGGCTCGTTGCCTTTTGTGAAGAAGTTGGGATTAAAAGGGAGCTGATAGTCCTTTACAATCCACAACAAAATGGAGTTGCTGAAAGAAATAATAGAACCATTAAAGAATCTGTTAAGGCAATGATGCATGATCAAGACTTGCCTATGTTTCTATGGAGTGAAGCATCTATGACAACTGTCTATATTCAAAATAAAAGTCCTCATCAAATTTTGGAAGAAAAGACCCCTGAAGAAGCATTCACTGGATAGAAACCATAGGTTGGACATTTGAGAATATTTGGTTGTCTAGTCTATATCCATGTACCCAAAGATAAGGGAAAGACGCTACAGCCTTTAGAAAAGAAAGGAATATTCGTTGGATATAGTGAGTCATCAAAGGCCTATAAAATCTATTGTCCATGACAACAACATGTTGAACTTTGAATTCAGCAGGGACATGACCTTTGATGAGAATGTTGCCTATTGGAAATCTAAAGAAGTTCCCATGGACTCTGATGACGACGAAGAACTTGAAGCTCCCAAGGAAGAAGGTTTAGGTCCGTCCAATTCTTTAAAACATGTTATAATTCATCATGAAGTGCCAGAAGGGCCTAGCGATCCAGTGGACCCAATTGTTGTTCCTGAAATCATAAAAAGGATAGCTTGGCTTAGATCTACTTTGCAAGAAGAAAAAAGACATGCAACATCACATGACACCTTCAGGGAAAGCAAGAGATCGAAGAGGTATTCTGGATATGCAACATTGATGACTAAGGATGCGAAGGATGCGATGTTGGAAGAATACCGATCGATTATGAAGAATGATGTATGGAAGATTGTGCCTAAACTTGAAGGGAAGTCTAGATCAAGCATGCAGTGGATGGCAACATTGGCAAATACAAGGCTAGATTTGTGGCTAGAGGGTTCTCCCAAAAAGAGGGAGAGGATTAGAATGAAATTTTTTCTCTAGTTGTTAGATACACTACTATTAGATCTATTATCTACTTTGCTTCTTCTATGGGTTGGAATTACATTAGATGGATGTAAAAACTAATTTTCTCAATGGCATGATTGAGGAAGAAGTCTACATAGAACAACCTCAAGGTTTTGAGGTTCATGGGAAAGAGTCTCACCTTTGTAGATTAAAGAAAGCCTTGTATGGACTTAAGAAAACACCTAGAGTTTGGTATTCTCAAATTGACAACAACTTGACAAGACTCGGTTTCTCCAAAAGTGATGCTGATCCAAATCTATATATCAAGGTTGAGAAGAATGAATATGTGATTTTATTGTTGTATGTTGATGACTTGTTTCTGATAGGTGTAGAGCATCTCATTATTTAGTGTAAGAGGGAGTTGGCTTCTGAATTCGATATGAAGGATCTTGGGTTGATGCACTACTATTTGGAGCTAGAAGTATGGCAAAAGCCTAGTGAAATCTTCCTTGGTCAAGGAAAATATATTATCAAGATCTTGCAAAAGTTTGGAGTGATAGACTGTAAATTGATGGCAACTCCCATGGTGATGAATCTGAGAAAGTTGAGAGACTTCGAGTCAGATCTGGTAGATCCATCCATGTACCAGAAGCTGATTGGCTCACTGATGTATTTGTATAATACTAGGTTGGACATTTGCTTTGCAGTAAATACTCTAAGCCAATTCCACGTGGAACCAAGACATGATCACTGGATTGCAACAAAGCATGTATTGAGATATTTGCATGGTACAATTGATTATGGTTTGAGATATGTCTAAAATGGTTATAAACAACTGCAAGGATATACAGATGCAGATTGGGCTGGAAGTGCTGAAGACAAAAAGAGTACATCCAAAGGTTGCTTCAGTTTGGGCTCAACTATGATTTCTTGGATGAGCAAGAAGCAAACTTTTGTTGCACTCATTAGCACTGAGGCAGAGTATATTGTAGCCAGTTTAGCGAGTTGTGAAGTAGTGTGGCTTCAGAATTTACTCGTAGAACTATTTGATCAAGTGCTAGAACCGATCGTGATATATTGTGACAATTAGAGCTGTGTGAAGTTGACAAAGAATCCAAGTTTCCATGACATGTCAAAGCACATCGAGATTAAGTGCCACTTGGTGCAGAAGGGAGCAATGAAGCTCCAATATGTCTCTATTGATGAGCAAATAACTGATATTCTTACAAAGCCTCTGTCTAGAGTGAAGTTTGTATACTTCAGGGACAAGCTTGGACTTGTCGAGAATGCCTCTCTCAGTGAGAAGGAGTGTTGATGAGATAGCATCATGGACTGACATTCTCCTCGTGTCAAGTATATTGGCCCGAATTAGGGAGAATGGTCCAGAAGATGACAACCATTCTTCCTATGTTGACCCGATTAGGAAGAATGGTCTTGGAGCATTGTGTTCATTTACCATCAGGCCCTGAATTACTTAGATAGAGTGTGGCCTTTGGAGATTCCCCATGTATCAAAGATATTGACCAGAATGATGGTGAACCAAGACTAGTTTGTATACCAAGTGTCAGATAGACCAGAATTATGGTGACTAGTTGATGCTAAATGATGTACCATGTGTCAGGAGTATCGACTAGGATTATGGTGAGAATATACCATAGGTCAGAGGTACTAACTAGATTTATTGTAACTTGTTGATGTTGTTGACTTACCATGTGTCAAAGTAGTTTGACCAAATTATGGTAATTGGTTGATATTATTGGTTTAATATGTGTCACAGTTGTTGACCAAATTACGAAAATTGGATAATGATGATGATTTGTTATAACCTTTTCTTAGAGAAATTTGTCAACAAAAGAACATATGTTTAGTCATTATGAATGCTTCCCTAGGTAAGAGGGAGTGGTGCATTTTGTAGTTATGGTCGATCTTCATAATTTATATTTTAGCCCTTGAAATATGTAATGAAATTGTAAGACATGTTCATGTCATTTTCATTTTTTAGCCCTTGAAAGAATTAATATAAGACATGTTCTTCATGTCAGTATCAAAAGAGAATATCAAAATTTGAGTTTTGAATTTTTGGCTCCAAACTTGTCAAGTTGACCATCTTTCATGTCAAGTCGAACCTAGTGAAGAGACACCCATTTGGATAGGCAAAACACTACATATAGAGCACTCAACCTCCTCCACAAGGCACCATTCAACCTCACACAAGACGAGATATTTTGGGCATCCTAGCAAAGAAGACGAAGTAGGACGAAGAAGGACGAATTCATCTCTAGCATCTCTCTCTCTCTCCTTGACTTCACACGTATGACTTTTTTGGGCTGTTTCAGGGCAGCAGGTCGAACTTCTGGGCAATGGTTTTTGGGCAGTAGGGCCGAGTTTTTGGGCATATCCTAGGAGGCCGAAATTTGGCCTAGGTAGATCAGAGAGGTCCATAGTTGAAGGGCAAAAGATTGACTTGACAAGAGGGCTGTTTGACCATAGCATTATTGGTTAGTTTGACCTCATAGTTGACTAGCAGTATTAGGTGTATCTCTTGTTGAACTAAAGGATTTTTCAAGGAAAAGGTTGCTGGGTTTTACCCTCAAGTGGGTTTCCCTAGGGTGAATCTTGTGTTCCCTTTGTGCATTGTGATATCTACTGTCCTTATGCATTTATTGTTGAATTTTTGAAGTGTAATTGCTCAATGATAATCTGGAAGTGCTAAAAGAATATCTACATCATTAGAAGTCATTATTAGTATTTCAGAAATTAGTGCTTGTACCTATTGCGCAAGAAAAATCAACACACTCTATCCAAAGTTTCTTTATGTCATCTTTGCATGGTAGGAGAGTTGCTTTAGAGGACAACTCCCACTTTTTTTCTTCAGGCAACATACTTTTTGCAGCCATGGAACTCTTGTACCTTGTATTTTGTGCCCTCTCCCGAAGCACTGTTTTCTTTCATGGCTTGAAAGCATGAGGGTTAGACATTACATCTTATCTTTGTTTCTGTTTTGTACTTGCTTTTATAGGAGTGGCCTTAGCACTCCGACTTTGTACCTACTCTCTGTATCACATTACCACTGACCTAGTTTTGGTCCTTCATTGGATGTTAATAAACTTATCTTTTGATAATGTTACTTGTGGTAGAGCCTATTTCTTAAGTGAAGGAGTGTGTATTTCTAAGGCCAGGGTATCCAATCCACCTTAGTATGAACTTTTGGTATGTTTATTCCTCTTCTTGAAAGTGTTTGTCGAGCATGAGAGAATATGGTTTGTTGTGAGCCATGACATATAGAGAGGATAATAAACAACATTTTTGGCAATTTGGTTCCTATTTATGTTTTATGTTCTTCAATTTAACACATGACACATGTTCTTTCTACATCTCCAAGTAAACCTCTTTGCATTGCAATGCCATATAGATAGAATAATGAACAACATTTTTGGCAATTTGGTCCGTATTTATGTTTTATGTTCTCTAATATAACAGATGTGACACATGTCCTTTCTACATCTCCAAGTAGAGCTCTTTTGTAAGTTTATGTAGATGTTCTATGCTTGATGCAACTTTACCTTTTACTATGGCAATCACATAAACAATCAAGTAAAATGCTGATAGAACATACCAGTGGATCTACAAAAGACAAACCAGAAACAAAAAAATGTGGTGGTGCGTTACGACCGTCAACATGATGCTTCAACCAGCAAAGTCTCCTTGGTCAGCCAACCCAGCATGTGTCACAACATTCCTCAAAACAGCCACACGGTCAACTCAAAGTCAACCCCAAAAAAGTCAATGCTTTCCAGAAAAGTCAACGCAGGATAGTAGCAAGAAAGTCAACGCAGCTTAGTCTTCGGGCAACCTTTTGACCTCGGTTCTTGTGCCAATATGTATGGCATTCCAAAATCAAAGTCTCCACCAAAATTCAGCCTCTTTGGACCATGCATTGACCAAAGTCAACGCTGGTCAAACTTGCGTGGAAACCCTAGCTGCAGTAAATTTGTCCTTCTTTCCCACTTGTGAACCAAAACTGCTTCCAAGGAGCTCGTACTAAATCAGAAGAGGAGATGATGTGTGAGGATGAGATGAGTGAAAAAGTCCTCCAACGTTGACTCTATTTATATCAATCACTGAGGTGTGTGACACATCTGCTGGGGGTGTAAAACCTTAAGGCCGACCTGCACATATTTGAAATTATAAAAAATAAATTCAAAATAAATGTTTTGCTCATTGGATTAAGATCAATTTTAGATCGATCTTACACCTCTCTGAAAGTGGAACCCAATAAAAATATTGGTATCTGAGCATCACAACATGGAGTTTGGACCTAGTTGTCCAATTTTAACACTCCCTCTCAACTAAGGAGAACTCCATCCATCTGTGCAATCAAACATCGTGCGTCATCCCGCTGTAACTTGCTTTGCTGGCCTCTTTATTTTAGAACAGAAGGTAGGTCGGTCTACCGAGCATCACATTCCACGGTGACAGTTGCTTTAGAGGTCAAACCTCTATCCAACTCACAAAGAGAAGTCTCTTACAACCGAAGTTGGTTACACGACCCAAAGTCGGTTGGAGGTCCAGAAAACCTCTAAACTTGATCCCAGATCAAGTGGTTGGACCGTGCCATCCTAGATAGAGAGTACGACAATCTCTGATGCGTCCATCAGTCTTTGCTACTAGTCTCTAGCTTTTCCCACCTCATTGGCCAAATGAGAGGTACTTCCTATGAGCCCTGAACTTAATGGGTAGGATGCATACGAGGCACAGATAATGAGAGGTGAACCAACTCAATAATCACAACGGTGGGGCCCAAGCACACCAACAAGGTTCGGCAAGCCTAGCCCTGTGGTTGCTTATAGCTCTGAGAAGCTATCCCCAAAGCCCCCCAGAGCTCCCAGAGCTCATTGTCCAATAGGACCCACATCATAGGGTCGTTCCACGATACCAAGACTCTCATGGAAGGTTAGGAACTTGACCTTACCTAGGGGCTTAGTGAGAATATCTGCGACCTGCTCATCAGTTCCTATATGATCGAGCCTTACAGTGCCTTGCTGTACCATATCCCGGATAAAGTGGTACCTGATATCAATATGCTTGGATCGATCGTGGAACACTGGATTCTCGGACAAGCGAATCCCACGTTGGTTATCACAGAGTATCACGGTGGTATCTAGCACATGTCTGAACAACTCACTAAAGAGCTTTCGCAACCAAACTGCTTCACAACATGCCATACTCGCTGCAATGTATTCGGCCTCTGCGTTGCTCAAAGCCACCGAATTCTACTTCTTGCTCATCCATGAGATCGAAGCAGAACCAAGATTGAAGCAACATCTCGTTGTGCTCTTATGATCCACCACACTGCCAACCCAATCAACATCAGTATATCTAAGGAGTGTCACGCTCCCGGCAGTGTATCTCAGCCCATGGTTTATCGTGCCCCGATGATATCTCAGAAGATTCTTGGCACCAACCCAGTGAAAGTGATGAGGCTCAACCATCTGTTGACTCAAAGTGTTCACTGCAAAACATATATCTGGAGGTGTGTTCACTAAGGACATCAGGGCCCCTACGAGTTGACGATACTCAGTAGGATTTGCCAATACGGGCCCAACAACACTGCCACTCAACTTCTTGAAGTTGAGCTCCATCGGTATCGACACGGACTTGCAGTCCACCATACTAAATCTTTCCAGAAGCTTCACAATGTATTTTCCTTGAGAAAGGAAAATCTCGCCAGGTCTCTGCCAGACCTCTAGGCCTAAGAAATAGTGCATTAGTCCTAGATCCTTCATTTCGAACTCAGCAACGAGCTCCCTCTTGCACTGATGAATTAGAGGGTCAACACCTGTCAGGAAGAGGTCATCCACATACAGCACCAGAATGAGAGGCTTCCCCTTGACAACCTTGAAGAAAAAGTTCGGATTAGCATTACTTCGAGTGAAGCCCAGCTTCATCAAGTAGCTATCTATCCTCTCGTACCAAGCTCTGGGTGCTTGCTTCAGCCCATAGAGGACTTTCTTCAACCTATAGACATGGGTGTCCTGATCCTGGACTTCGAACCCCAGAGGTTGCTCCACATATACATCTTCCTTTATCGCACCATGCAGAAATGCGGTCTTCACATCCATTTGATGAAGACTCCATCCTTGCATAGCAGCAAGGGCTATAATAGATCGAATTGTGGTATATCTGGCCACAGGTGCAAATATGTCATCATAACCTATGCCTTCGTTTTGAGAGAAGCCACGGGCAACGAATCTTGCCTTGAACTTTTCAGCACTTCCATCAGATCCATGCTTGATCTTATAGAGCTATTTTGAGGTGACAACTGCTTTGTCCTTCGGTCTTGGAACCATATCCCAGACATCATTCTTCATTATGGACTCATACTCTTCGTGCATAGCATCCTTCCAGACTTGATGCTTTACGACTTCCTCAAAAGATCCAGGCTCGGATTGTACAATAGTACTCATGGCTGCTAGATACCCTTGGTAATGCCTATTGTATCGGCTTGACCCTTGCAGAGTAGGGATAGAGCAAAATGGTGATAATGAAGACAATTACTATATCCTTTGGATTCAACGCACCTCCATTGTAGTGCTCAAATAGAGATTGAGATTTCATCTGAAATCATACCAAGACTATTTGATCAGATGATTAAACAATTTGTTTCTCTTAAAATTCATTCAATTCTTACACACGTCTCATTTTGGGACGCTTACATCCATTATGTGGCATAGGGTTTACATCATGCACAAAACTTAAAAATTTAATGGTATGCCATTTCTAGGAATGCTTTATCTCTCCCCTGATCATGACCGTTGACCACTTACCATAACTTCTGCTTATTCCATACCCCAACCGATTATTGTATGAATAACATTTTATGCTGCAGTCTGGGCAGCGAATGATGTATCTCTCCTTGTGCCATTGAATTCATAGGCACTGGCACGAGACTAAGAAAAAATTTGTCCCCATACAGTCACAATGACATTGTTAAAACTTGCTTGAATGTGAATAACTCAATTAAACAAGTTCATACTTGTAATGTATTTTAAAACACAGGCAATAAAGATGGTAGAGAGGAAGTAGTTTATCTTTTTAGACTATTTTGAATTACTTCCACATATAACGCCTTTTTCAATGGGCTCAATATTAAATAGTCTCCAGTTTTACTATGTCCTTGAAAATCTTTAAATACCTAGGCAACGAGTTTATTGCATTACCAACTTTATTCTGCTATGTTATATAAGTGTCCTCACTATAGCAAGTAGACCTAATACGTGTTTCATTAAGCTTAATTTCTTAACTTCCTATGTGAACTTTTAAATGAGGACAGTGATGAACAAGCAAACATTAATGTTTTATATAGGGATTGTGTTCTCTTCCGCACGTCACATTTAGTGCCATTCAATTAAGATAGTAGTCATGCAGCTGAACTGGAAGGCTTCCATTTAATTGTTCCCTGTATGTTCCTGGTCAGACTTCCAAAGCTATCCCATCTTCGAGTGGTTTAAAACTGAATGTTGTCTTTCTTTGTCAGTTGTATGTGCATGTTATAACTTCCAATCCACCCAAAATTGCTCTATGTTTGAGCATATATTTGTTTCTTGGTTTGTTTTTACTTTCTAGGAGTAAGATGTTTGAAGCCCTGAGTTGGTACTTTGTAGTCAAGTTTCTTTGATTTGTGCTATTAATTGGGAATGCACATACATGGTTTCCACAAGTTGCGTGAGTTTAATGTCTGGTTTGTGGAATCTTGTTCTGAGGATGCATTTTGTTCTTTCATCCTCTTGAGGATATGCTTTGGGTTTCCAATCATCGTGCTTTGGAGAGGAGGGGACATTTTCATGTGATCTGATTCCACTATTATGGATCAATCTCCCTGTCTTTGAAGACGTTCTCAAACATATTTATAGAAGGTTTGAGCAAACAAATGCACATACTTAGATACTACGACGACATTAATGATTAAGTATCATATTGGACATTGAGTCAGGTGATAGAATGTGGGAATCAACAAACCTTCCCTACGGTCGACACTTGCATGCTGTCATGGTTATTTAGAAGTTGTGCTCGCTAGCCTATGGCTAGATCGATTTACCGTATCCATTCCCGCTCAATAATAAATATAGGAGGATATTCTAAGGGATTACTTCAATATAGTCAACATTGCAAGAGGATCCTTACCTCAAATAGATGTGAGTTTCCAGAGTGCCTCGATGAATCTAATATTACAAGAGGCTCGTTAAAGGGATAATCTTAATAAGAACATCTTGCATTGATACTTCCCACAATACAAGGAAAAGGATGAAGCCTTGAAATGTGACAGACACGAATAAAATCCCACAATATAGAGAAAAATGGAGGAAGCCTTGTAATGCAACAGAAGGGATTAAAACACCAACATAGGAGGTACTAGCATATCATTTTATCCCCACTTGAGGCTTAAATAGTATGGCTTATGATGTTTTATGCGTTAATGGAATGAAAAAAAATTGAAGTACTTCTTACAAATTTTTTTTGGGGGTAAACATCCATGGGGGATTTGAACCCGCTTAACAGTGAACCCATTTACCATCAATCCAAAGCCCCTTGCAACACTTTCTATAATAATTACAGAAATAAAATTTTACCTTACCTTTTGTAAAGTTTGAGAATGACTTGATCACGACATGTTAAAAGTTAAACAAAGTTACACAACACATGTTTAAATAGTACTGAAACGGTAGACTCTATGGAATTAAATAGTACTGAAATGGTCAAAAGAAAAGAAATATATGGCGTCGTGTACTGAGGCAAAGGAATTGCTCGAGCAGTTGAAAAGTGGCCAGAATCCGGCTAATTTTTTTTTCAAAAAATCTAGTAGTAGGAGTGTTGGAATCATGTTTTTGATGGTGGAAATGGATTCAGCACCATCAAAAACCTCTGGGGCACCCAAAATCTTGAAGTTTGACAACTGTAACCTGGATATACAAAAATTCCTGCCGGATTTTATCAAAATCTTGCCTTAATTTCCATAATTTTCAGGGCAAATTTGCAGACTTGTTAGACTACAGTGAAATGTATTTAATGATGTGTACAATGTTGATGTATTTTACAACCTACTATAAATAAAATATGCAAAATTTTGTTGTCTATTATAAATAAACTATATAAAATTTGTATTTTAAAATAGAATAAAATCCATAAAAGAATTTTAAAAACTATATTTATTGTTAATATATATTTTGAGGTTTGGTCATGTGGGTGCATTTTACAGTTTATTATAATGAAATATGTAAAATTGATGAATAGTTTTTATGTATTTTAAAGTTTAATATTTTTTAAAATTAAGATAAAATAATCTATAATATAAAAAATTCAAAAACTATATTTAAAGATATAGGGACTTTGGCCATTTTATGTCTAGGATCTCTTGGATATCTATACATTTGAAAATGAATGTATGGATGAGTCGATGAATATAATACATCATTGATATGCCCCATCCATGAATGTTCTATAATTTCTATACGGTATCAGAGCAGCACTGGATCCCTTGACAAAGATAGGCACTGAGGCGAAGCTTAGAGTGTAGACGTGCGCCTCTTCCAGAGGGGCATCCGCTACGTTCTGAATACGAAGGGAAAGGCAATCATTAGTTATTTGATATTAGTATTTAAGTCCAAAGAATATTTGCCGTGACAATATATATTTGATTTGGTCTATGGGATGGGGTAGAGTTAAACTTCAGCGGAGATTGGTCAACAGAACTTTGTTGGTAGCAACAAGAGCGACGATATTTCAGAATGATATTTCCCAACCAGCAATCAGACCTGAGTCAGGATACACTTGAGAACAAACCGACAAGAAGCATAGACAGGCTTGACTGCACATTTCTGAGACAATCTCCAATGCCGATTGCACAGTGGTAGCAAACCAGCGTTAAGATCGACCACAGCGTTTACATTTCCTGGCATATTCTTGGTCAATGATATTCTATAGGCAGAAGTATTTGACCTGAGAAATCTGGCAGACATCAGCATAAATTTTTATCAACAGTAATTCCGATAGCAGTAAAAATAATCAATCAACGGCATGCTATATTCAGCGCAAGAGACATTGTTTTGTATGGTGCCATCAGCAGAAATTTGGCTTGAGATATACATCAGCTGACCGAAATTGTGCAACGCAGAAGCATCGTATGAAGACAGCAACTTTATACAGTAGAATATATCATATTTTCCCAACATTTTGGTAATTTTATGAAGGCAAATGCATGATGTTTGTCATCAGGATTGTACTAGAACCCTCTAGTTAGAAAGTGAAGTAAAAATTGAATGCCCACATTCAGATTTTGGATGAATAAGGCGACAAATCTGTGTCTGGAAGAGAACATAAGCTCTGTAAATATATACACTGTTTTAGATTAATAATATGATTTTTGGTGGATTAAACAGATTTAAGTTCTGGAGTAATAAGGAGACATCATAGTATTAAAAACCGGAACCGGTGACCGGACCAGTGGATCTAATGAAGTGTGTTTTGAAATTGAACCAGTCAAACTGGGACTGGTCAGATCTTAATGAACCAGTTTAAAAAAAATACATTAAATAATTAATTTTTAATTAAAAAAACTATTTTTAAGATTTGCAACTTTGATTCCCAGCCAATAGAGACAAAATATGCAAAGTTTGCTTGTTTATATACCATGTAAAGGTGAATATATAAAAATGGCACTGAGTGAAATACATATCATCGACAAAATACATAAGCAATAAGGCTCCAAATGACCTATAAAGTCCAAAAACAATGCTGCAAGCTATGAGACCATTGACCTACTACAAGACTACAAGTCTAGAGTCTAGACTCTACAGTGTACACATGATCAATCATCAAATTCATCACCACTACTAGACACAGGATCATCATCAGGAGCTGCATAGACATCATCTGGTACAGAGTCTGAGGATGCCTCAAGCTCATCTGCAACCTCAGTAGCACTGCCACCAATAATAACAAAAGTGGACCTAATGGAACCACAAGTTAGTCGAGCTGCACGACTAGTGCCTTCCATTGGTTGTTTACCTTTCCTTGATGCAACTACTAATCCTGGTTTGCCTTTCCTTGATGCAACTACTAATCCTGGTTCTGATTGTTGAGATTTTGTGTATTTGGGGTAGCATTGGATGTGCTCTAGCTCCCAAATTTTGTGGAGGGACTAGAGCAAGGTTACTTGGGAGCAGGATCGGGAGCGCCATTTTTAGACGCTCCCGGTCCGGGAGCATTTTTTTATAATATATATATATATATATATATATATATATATATATATATCTTGATGCATATAGGTCAACAAAAGCATGTAGAATGATGGATTAGAGTTAGACATAAAAAACATAAAAACATAGATTGAACCAGAGGTATCTTTATCATTACCTCTAGATTCGTATAGGGATCTTTGTCATTAATATCACCGTCTAAGCATTCGCTCCGGGAGCGAGTTCGATAGGGGGGAGGCACTCCCCCGCAACCTTGGACTAGAGTACACTTGATCTACAAGACCCAGAAAGGGATTTGGGAAATTTCATTTGGTTTGGGAGATATTTAATTAATTAATTATAGACGTAGGAAAATTAAATAATTAAAGTCTTAAGTCACATGGATCAAGCTTTTTTTTAATCTTATAGCCATTGATTCAAGATCTGATCATGGTCGTTGGTTTCCCAACGAGAAAAGTATAAAGGAAAGGGTTGGGGTCATTTGTAAAGACACATTGAGGTAGAGCAGTGAAGCTAAGCTGAGTTTCTAGGGTAAGGTTTGCTAAGAATTCTCACAAGTGTTTCAGCTGCAGAGAGGGGAGTTTAGACAAAGGGGATGATCTGATCCTAGTGTTTAGAATCAACAAGAGACAGAGAGAAGCTTCAGAAAGGTAGCGCAGAGGAGCAGGGGCTTCAGCAGCTGCGCAACGCAGGGGCAGCATCAACTATGCAGGTGTTGCGCAGTCACTCCCAGGGCAGCATAAGGCAATTGGAAACCCTCAGAGGTTACGCAGAGACCCTAAGGGGCAACCTGGAGACTGCGTCACCCAGTCTGGGTAACACAACCCTTTCCAGGCCAATGCTGAGGGATGCAGGGCTGCAGAGGCTGACGCAAGGGCTTCAGGGGTAGCATTGGGGTTTCTAGGGCCTAATTTTGGTTGAGTCATGTAAATTCCATTTGATGGTGTGGACCAGTCAATATTTTGGCTTCAGAACAGTGTAGAAATTTCAACCCCCACTCCGGTTATCAATTTTCCTTATCACTCCATGCATATAGTTTTAAATCCAAGTATGATATAAATACTAAAATATGGAAATGACAAATTTCTGAAAACACAGATTTGGAGATTTCACAACTGTTGGAAAATGCAGAAATAAAACACAACAAAACTATGACCAGCCACACACAGAAAATAACAGAGTGATTTTTGGTCAATGTATCCCTGGAAAAACCACCTACAACTCTTGGGGAAAACCAGTTTGAGAGCTCTTCTTTATTTCTGAAAATGCTTTTACAGAGAAACTGAAAAGCACAGTAAAAATTCTAGCAACCACAAATACAGACTTATCTCGATTTTCGTGCCTGAACTCCACCTTGGAAAATGTGCCAATTAGCAAACAGTATAAACATAAATTTTATAGCAATAAATGGCAACATTAAATGCTGTACTTCTGCCTCGAAAAATGTGCCAGAATAGGCTATATGGAACTATACGAATTTGTACAGCAGTGCTCGAAATCCGTGCCCAGAAACTGCCTCAAAAATTGCGCTGAAGTTGTCCCTTTTGTCGTAATCTGTGCCCAAATTTCAGCAGTCTTTCTCCCCGATTTTTGTGCCCAAAATCTGCCTTGAACTACGTGCTAAATGCTACTATCCCTCTTCCTCGATTTTCATGCCTTTCCTCCTTGGAAATCGTGCCAAACTCTTGCTGTACGGATTTTGCCTTGGGAATCAGGATGCGTGCTAATAAATGTTGCTGTACGGATTTTCTAAAAGTCTCCTTGTTGCCCTCCTTCAACTACTCACTGCTCAGAAATTTTCTCTTTGCTCTCTCTTCTCTTTCTCTCAATAGCTCATGAAAGATTGAATTGATCTTTTCCTCTCTTCCTCTCCTTTTACCTTAAATGACCTTTTGGGTAACCCTAAGATCTAATGGCTGAGATTCATTTAGATCTAGAGATGAGAATAAATGTGCAATAGTGCATTTAATTCTCACTTTCTATTTTTTAACTTATCCACTTAAATAAAGACCCACTTGGCCTTTCATTTCCATAGTCATTTTTTCACTTTCTAATTTTTCATTGACTTGAATAAAGTCACTTTAAAATTAGTATTTTACTTTACCACTTATAAAGTCACTTTAAAATTAGTATTTTACTTTACCACTTATAAAGTAACTTTAGGAGAAAAGTACAAATAAATTTTGACACTTTTCCCTAGGCCAAAGATCAAAGCCTTAGGGAACCACTTGTCCTCTGGTACCCAAATTTTAACAAACAACCGGAGAGTTGCAGATCTATTTTATCTCTGTCGGGTTTTCCAGATCTGGAACCCAGATTTGCTGTATTCAGAAAACTCTTAATAATAAAACCCTCTAGCAGCCAGAGACCGGTTTTCTCGCATTGGGTTTTTTCGGGGACTATTTGTCCAGAAAAATCACTGTGTCACTTTGTCTATGTGTGCATGTACTTTTTCTAGATCTGAATTGGTGAAAGTCTGTTATGTGTTTTGCTTCGATATTAATCTGAATTATTCAGTTAATAACTTAGGAGCATAACCAGATCTAATAGTAGATTTCTGGATAATTGTAACATTCATAAATTTTCACACTGATGGCGCCACCAATTCTGCTTCATCCCCCACTAATGCCATGTCAATATCAAAATCAGCCTCAATCACTGGATCTTCAGTCTCCTCCACCCATTTTGATGTTGGGTCAATATCGTCCAACATGATGGGATCTAGATCAGGTGTTTTGTTTGTCATTTGGTTCCGCCTTAGTCGAAGGTTGTATTGTACGAAGACAAGATCATTTAACCATTTTTGTTCCAAATGGTTTATCTTCTTCATGTGTATGCGCTAAGAAACAGACTAATTTTGCTCACAACCTGAAGCACTGCAAGTTTGGCTGAGGACTCTAATTGCAAACTTTTGCAATTGAGGACATTTGCCGCCAAATGACTCACACCAATGTGTTGCAAAGAAAAAGACATTAATTAGTAACTTAGTTCGTTTCATTACTTATTTACAAACAATTTAACTTGAAAATAAAAACAAAAACATAATTGATACTTGGTTGATCCACATCTCTTGCCATTTTTGTCATGTTTTTTCCAAAGGAACCAGCTGCTACACTGAAAAGAGTAAGCTGTTCATGTATTTCCAACTGGTCTACATGGATAAGGACCGTGTGCTCCAAGCAATCAATCAATCCAACTCTGACGTCCCCATCCTGCAATTCTCCTAGCCGAGATTTATAATGATACTTTGGTTTCAAAAAATACCCAGCTGCATGTATAGGACGATGGAGTTGATTGTTCCATCTGTTATCAATGATCTCCCATAGACGGCCATATTTAGCTAACTTGTCCTTGTAAGCTGCCCGTATCTGCTCCTTTGCCTGATCCATAGCCTCATAAATGTAGCCCATTGCCAAATTTTCCCCATCCAACATCCTTAGCACCTTAACAAGGGGCCCGGTAATTTTTACAAGCTCTGCAGATCTTTTCCAAAAATAATTTTTAAAAACTTTTTTTTTGGTGTCTTTGCCATCTTGTCTATGAGCCCACCGAGATTCAATCCAATCATCAGAAGAAAAATTATTCGACAGGTTTTTTTGTTGAGAATTGAGACATTGCAACGGAAGGAAGTGAATTGCAAATCTCGTAATTCGAGACCTAACAAGCTCTTTGCCCCCAATGTTTTTCTCATTAGGCTCAATACACATGAGTGGTTGTAAATGTATTTTGTAATGCACTTGGCATGCTCTACAATGTTTTTTACCAACTCCACTTTGCCTATGTGCTCAAGCATGAGGTCTATGCAATGTGCAAAACATGGAGTCCAAAATATGGTCCTATATTTGGATTCATGCATCTTTCCAGCAAGAACGTAGTTTGAGGCATTATCTGTGATGACTTGCACAACATTCTGCTCCCGCACTTCCTGAATAATGTCATCCAAAAGCTCAAATAAAAGGGTTGCATCCTCTGAAACCGGATTCGTCCCCCAGGGCCCAAGAATCCCGAATCCTATGTATCGGATACGATACTGTGGGATTCGTACCCGATCCTCCGGATTCGGCTGTATCCGTATAGGGTACGGTCTAATCCCGACCATACCCTGTACGAATAAGGCCGAATCTGGAGAATCGGGTACGAATCCCTCTGTACAGCCGGATCTAAGCACAAAAATACCATCATAAAAGAAATTATGAGCCTGTTTAACATTCATCTTCCTTGGTATTGGTGATCTATTTGGGCTATTTTCTAATCTATGATTGGCTGCCATCACATACATTTTCTCTTCTCACATCTGCTAACCATTCCTCACTGTTTATGACTGTCACAAACGTCTCTGAACCTCATTTATTTGTTCACACTTATGGTTGAAGGGCACACATTGTTTCTGCTAAGGTGAAGTATTTTGTTTCAAAATTTACACACATGAGTTCATTCTCTAAATCTAGCAAATCTTGATTACTTAAGTGATAAATCTAAGAGTTCGTTGGCACAACGAAATTAGTGAAGCAGCATTGATCATTTTGTGTACCACAGTGGCATTAATATTCCAAGTGCTGGTTGGCATTATCTTGAAAGCCTCATTGGAGCATTGATAAATCTTGTATCTTTTTTAAATTTGACAATTATATGATGTATCAATGTATCATGTATGAGTATCTAAGATCTTAAATCTATGTTTGAATCAATGAATTTGTATGAATTTTTGTAAATAATATCTAATTTTTAATATATATATATATATATATATATATATATATATAATGTATCGTATCCAGGAAGTATCCTGTTTTGGGGGTCACCGTATCCCGAAACCGATTCCCGAATCTCCGTATGCATCGAATTCTGAATCCCCGTATCAGATGACTTAGGTTGCATCCTTCACCTTATCAGATGCATCAACTGATCTAAAAAACATGGTTCCTTGAGGGAAAGAAACAACGAAATTAATGATAGTGCTGTTCTTTCCATCAGTCCATCCATCTGACATGATGGAACAACCTGTTTTGAGCCATGACTCTCTATACTCAGCCAAATACTCATCAATGGAAGAAGTCTCTTTTTGCAAAAGAGTTCCCCTCAAGTCATGCACACTAGGGCCTTTGAGGCCCTTTCCTACAACTATAACAGAGTCCCACGTAGCTTGGTAATAAGGTGAACGAGCAACATTAAATGGGATATTTGCATCATACCAACATCTAGCAATTTATTGATAAGAAGTTTCTTTGCATTGTTTTTCCAATGTTGATCCAAAGTGGGTTGACGACTTGGTTGGGAGGTAGTGGCTGTGGGATTAACAGTGGATGAGAAATAACTCTGGATATTTGGTATCTTTGTTGCTTTTGATTGTTGGCCAAGAGGAGGAACATAGTGAAAGGGGTCAATGGTTGAAGGGATAGAAGAGGAGTCTTTAATCTCATAATCATCATACCCACTCTCTTTCATGGCTTCTATTAATTCCCTCTTCCTTGCAATTTCATCTTGGATGGCCTTCTCCCTAGCCTTATTCTCCTCAAACTTTTCAATCTTGGAAAGGTATTCTGCCTTAACAGGACCTAACACTTCATTTGGTGCTTCACATGGCTTTTATTGGCCTCTTATCCCAACCAAGTGTTGTTTCAATCTGAGAATACCCCCACCTCCAATAGGTTTATTGCAAAATTTGCATGTCATTTCCCATCAATCACATCACAATGAGAACATGCACTGTCCTTGGCTTTTGGAGCCATGTTGACCTGAAATAATTAAAATTTGCAAAGAAATATGCCATTTAAAAACAAATTGCAGCCAAGATAAATGGAAAACTAGCTAAATTTAGGAAAAAAATGCACATTGTAGCCTACAAAATTTGATAGCATAGAACTAGAGATTTGATAGCAATAGCATAGCTGAACACAAAAAAATTAATACATGGACATCAGTAAAATGAGCAATTTTTCAAGTGAAAATCCTTACATGGAAATGCAAACTAGCTTCCTTAGCCTCCTCTTGAAGATGTCGACTCTACTGACAGCTCCAAACTATCTCCAAAATAGCTCCAACTCCAAGCCTCCAAGATAACTGCTCCAACAAAAACTCAACACTGTCCAAGGTCTCAATCAAACTCACAAAAGCTCCAAATGAGATGTGTGAGACAGATGAGAGGGTACCCCTCCTTTTAAAGGATTGGGGAGGGTGTTTTTGGAGGGAAACAAACTTGGTTTTCCCTCCAAAACCTCCCATTACTGTCCAAAACAACGTTAGTGGGTCGCTCCATGGTGGTGGCAGCTAACCGACCAGTTTAGGACGAAATCGGCCGGTTTATCCATAAACCAACCATTTCCGTCCTAAACTGGCCAATTTATCCATAAACCGGCCATTTCCGTCCTAAAATAGCTGGTTAGCACTGGTTGGACTGATTTTTTTGGTCACAGGCCACCCTTAACCTGGTTTTTCTGCCGGTTTGACCCTGTTGGCCAGTAAATCGGCGATTTTGAATACTATGGGAGACATAATATGTTTTTTTGGAGTAATAAAGAGATCTGAGTCACAGGTAGACATCCATCTTTATTGGGACTGGTAAGAACTAGAATACACATTTTTTAATAGGGATATAAGTAGACATGGCAAGTATTTAAAGCTTCATGTTGCTGGACTCTCATGTGTTGAATGGGAAAAATTATTCCTCTTGGATGTAAAAAGTGGAAAGGATTCTCTTTTTACCATCCTAGATTTATCTTAACTCTAGATTTACCAATTGTCGAGAGTGATCAAATCTCTTTTTACTCTAAAAGAGGTTTGCATCTCAAGAAATTTGATCCCTTTCGGTGCTTGGTAGATCTAGAGTTTAGATGGATCTAGGTTGGTTTAATTTCCCCCTTTAAATAGGTTATATTCCACATGAATAGCATTGGTCAATACCATGTGTTCTCATAAACTTGGAGCTCAAAAACCACTGGTAATAATTTATAAAATTTATAAAATTAATAAAATTAATAATTTATTTTTATTTTGACTGAATTAAAATGTTTACGAGACATTACAGTGCATTACAACATCTCTACCATACAGGGCTGGAGAGGGCCTCTCGGTTCAATAATTTATTCATTAGATGATTAAATGTTTCATTACATAGGAAGAGAGGAAGAGTGGAGTGAGTTAAGCAACTCTCAAATATTTAATTATTAATTATGATACTAAATAACCAATATTCTATTATTTTATTAGGGTGACTTTATTATATGTCTAAATCCTTAGTCTTGAGCATGATCATTATCTTTGACTCTAACATAGTGTTACCAAAATTAGGATTAAATCCCGATAAAATTGCGAAATTGTGAGTTTTTGAACCATAAGATTTTATCGGCTAAGTTTTTGAAATTGAAAAAAGTGGGATTAAATCATAAAAATTGCGAGTTGATTGAAGAACTCGCGGGGGTTCGTCCGGGCCAGCATTAAGTCGAAAAGGTTAGTGTTTTTTTTTATCGTTTGACACTGTGAAGAGAAGAGACCAGAATCTAAGCAATGCGGAGGAGGATATTTGTTGTATTTTTCTCCATAGCCCAACAATTTATCTCCAGTAGCTGCTGTAATATCCCCAAAGGGAAATAACCAGTAATACACAGAAATATGCCAGACAGATATAGAAAATACAATGCTGAAACCAGATCATGGAATAAGTACACTAGAATGCCAGAAAGCTGAGCCATTTTATTAATCTGAAAGTACATAGAGAGGAGTACAAGAAAATCAGAATGGGTGCACCTATCCTTGCTCAAGGCAAGTACAGAATCCTCTCAGAAAAATAGGAAATGGCTGCTACAGAAACTGCATCCCAGCTGCTGGAAGAAACTGAAGCTAGGGGCTGATCCCCTTGCCGGAATGAGCTAAAAATCTACAGATCACCTATACTCACTGCTCCGGACAAAACCCAGAAATCATTTACCAAACGGACCACCTCCGAAAATCGCCCCCAGAAACCCTCCTCCTACAAAAACGCTGTGCCTCCAGGAATAGCACAGAAGCTCAAGAAACACGCTGAGGAAAGGGTCTGAATCCTCCTGCAAAACCTCCGGCTGAAATGGCAACCTCCTCAAGGCTAGATCTGCGTCCTAGCTGCCCAGATCTGCTGGATCTGAGTCCTCCTTTCCAGATCTGTATCCTGTCCTCCCAGATCTGCGTCCTCCTGTATCAGATCTGCTGCTTTCTCCTCAGATCTATGCTAGATCTGGCAATATCTCTTCAGATCTGCAACCCCCAAGGTTGGATCTGATGTTATCTCTTCAGATCTAGGCTGGATCTGCCAATATCTCCTCAGATCTGTAATCTCCCAAGCTGAATCTAACACTATCTCTCCAGATCTGCCACCTACAGAACCAGATCTATAAATATATGCTCAGATCTACAATCTCCAAGGCTGGATCTATCAGTGTGCCTTCAGATCTGCGTCCTCTTCTCCCTGCAGGAACAGCGTCCTCACTCTCAGACTGATCTGCGTCCTTCCTCCACCTGGAACAGCGTTTTCTCCTGCTCTGAACTGGACTGCGTCCTCCCTGGAACAGCGTCCTCACTCTCCCAGTTGATCAGCGTCCTCTTCCTCCTTAGATCTGCGCTGCCACAAGAGGGCTTCTTCCTCTCCAATTCTCTTGCTGAAGATGCTACCAATTCCCACTGAAACTGAAGGGTGTTACTCAGAAAATAACCTTACTAGGGCGGGCACTCGAAGTCCCCCGAAGCTAAGGGTGAAACAGAAATAACCTTACCAGGGCAGGTACTCGAAGTCCCCCGAGGCTAAGGGTGAGATCTCCGACCGGAGACACTCGGTTGCACTAAACAGTGCTGCAGACCGACTAAACAACCGGCGTGCTGAAGCAGACAGAAGTCTAGCTCACAATATCAATATAGAATAATGGATACCCAAATGAGGTGAGAACCCCTCCTTTTATAATGCCAAACTCCCTCCAAAACTTAACTGCGTCCTTACTCTCCTTTGACCTGCGCAGTTAACCTTGGGTCAGCCTGATGCCTCCCCATCATACTCATGTGGACCCCCAAGGCCCCCTCTCTAAGTTATAACGTCAATCAACTAGGAAAAGAACACTTTATTTATAAAGTGAGGTGACTAAAGTGAGGTGACCCTCTTATTTCTCACTTTATTTATTATTTCTAGCTAAAGCGGCAAAATAAAGCAAAAATGAAATATTCCAATTAGCAAGGCTAATTGGGAATATTACAGTCTCCCCCGGCAAAACGTTGCTTGTCCTCGAGCAACTGAAGTGATGGATGCTGTAAAGTCTGCTCGCTCTCCCAAGTGGCATCCTCATCCGGCAAAAATTGCTTGTTCTCAAGCAATGCTTGAACAAGCCTACTCTCTAGCTGATGCTCCCTGCCGATACTGCAAAATGTGCCTGGGTCCCATTGAAACCTCTCTGTCTCCTGCATCACCCTGATATGAAGGGATATCTCAATGCCAGGATCCCAAACTGGCCTCTCATGGTACCAGCCAATCAATAGTCCTCCCGGATCCCATCGCCACTGTGGCCAAGAATCGCACAAGTCCCGTGACTCGAACTGCTCACTGCCTCTGGCTATGACTAAAGACCCTGACCGCTGCTGCTCTGCATCTATGACTGTGTAAGCTGGCCCATCAACTGTGAACCAACTCGTCACCTCTCTCCAATCAAGGCATGGAGTCGAAAATATAATGAGGAATATCTCCCTCCTGTGGATCCTCCATCTCCAAGCAATCATCCAGACAAAATGAGCCACCCCCCAACAAGGCAACTCCTGAAAATCTCCTTCCACCTCAAGCTCTGGTAATGAAGGTGGGCTGAAAATATGAACTTGGCAAGCATCATAGCTTACCCCATGTTGTCCCTCTCTCCACTCATGACAAGTGTAGAGTCTATGCTAATCCTGGGCTGCAAAATCATTGCCCTCCAATGGCAAAGTGAAAAACAATCCACCGTAGAAGGTTCCTCTATCAATGAAGAACAAGCTGGCCCAAAACAAACCATCCATGAAGAATATGACATGGTCATCATGGATCACCCTAATGAGATGTTTGTTGAAGGTTCTACATGAGGATACATAGTGCAAACAATCTCTCACAAGGATACAACGCAGTCTCATCCACTGCAACCTCAGAAAATCACATGGCAAGCAATGTACAAGATCCATCACATCTACTAATGGATAGTAAATGGCTGAATATGACAACAACATAGGTCCAAACACTTGCCCATGGCAGTACAATGGATAAATATCAATCTCATGGCCCACATCAAAAGAGAACGCATACATAGTAGTGGTGGCCATGCCTCCTCCCATGCTCCCATTAGAACATGTAGTGCAGAAATTGTGAGAATTTTTCCCACTCACGAACACATCCAGCTCATGTGTCTCCCTCATAATCAAGCCTCCCATACAAATCTGACCATATGTTGGAAGTAAGATGGTACATGGATCCATAAATGAGCCCTCCATAGTGTTTTGGCATGCTATGACGAAGAATGAACCATGTGCTGTAAGAAGATGATCCTCCTTATGCTCGGAAACCCAAGTCAAGAAGGATATGCCATAGATGTCTCTATCATCGTTACTTCTTGTAAGTGCAACAAATATGAAGTGATCCTGGGACCTATGGGTTATAGATCCACCATATCTCTGCTGCGCACACTTCATCCATAATGTTCTGCTCCAAGGTGACAACGCTGTGAGCTCATGCAAATAAGCTCCTGTCAATACAAGACTCTGTTCTTTGACATGCTCCTTGTCAAAGATTCCTCTAATAATGCTGCAATAAATATGGAATACCTTCCAAGATGGAAGTTCTTCCCAATCATCATCAAAGACCAAGGAGATAGTGCCATCCCCTCTTCCTGCAACATCATACAAAGTGTGAGAGCAAATCTGCCCTTGCTCTCCTAGGAACAAACCAAGCAACAAGACATTGTGTTGCCTCTCCATACCTCCATCAAACAACTCATGTGATGAAGACACAATGAATGATATGAGTAACACATCAACACCATGCATCCATACTCTATGCTGCTCAAGGATGCAAGTATCCATCCATCTTTCCCCCATCCTCCTACTCTTAGGAAGAGTGTTTGCCAAGTGATGGCCAAACTCTTTCAAGAGTAACCAGCGCAGCCAAGCCTCCTGCTGCCTGGTGTCATAGATCTGCAAATAGCCTCCTAGCTCTTTGCTCATCATCCCCATCCACTCAATCACTTGTGGATGCCTCCTCCTCATCCTGGTACTCCTCCCATGAGGGCTACCATCCTCCCAAATCAAATTTCTGACTTTGCACTTCATGGGATTTTGAAGTATAAACTTCTCAAGGATCAATGAGACCCTATCAAGAATCAAATAGGTGGTAGGCAAAAACCTCCCATCATGATGTGTGTGGCTCAAGGAATGTCCAACACAAGCATGAGAGATGTTATCCATCCGAAGATGTCCCCCATCTTCTATTTGCTCTTGTGAGAAGGGAAGAAAGTCATTGCACCCCATGGTGTGTCGAAGTGCATCTCCAGTGAGATCTCTCCTTGAGACCTCCCCTTCATCCATAGTCTGCTCCACCGAGTACCAACTCAAAATCTCTCGCCATCCAATCTCAACACGTGGCTGCTGTATCCTGTGCAACTCTGATCGTCTCATACCACCATCCAAGTCAACATATGAGACCTGACTAGGTGGCTTTGCCTCTCTCTCTCTCCAACGGAAAGAGATGACCCAACAACACTACTAGTCCCATCCATGCATGCACAGAGAGATGATCCCGTCTTTGCGATGTACCCTCGGTTGTACCATCGGTCCGTGTTGTCTGGGACCAACCCAGCATGAGCTTGCTCGTCGGCTCTCCTTCCCTCCCGACTCCACAGATCTGCAGCAAAACGCCCTACGTCACGGCGCGGCCTTATACCTCAAAGCTGAAGATAGAGCCAAAGCCGTGTCTGTTATGCTGCCCGATCATGTGCGTCTACTCTGTATCTCCTAGTGCCTCATCGATAGTGGATATATCTCCTGCTACCTCACCCATCTGTTGTGTGTCGCTACCACCCGAAGACTCGGACATGGCTCCAGTCATCACCTCAGTGGATGGCTCTACCGGGGTAGGCTCTATCTCCTCCACTACGATATCAACCGGCACGGTCAAGGAGGACTCCAATGATGGTGAGTCCTGTATCACACTAGGTGTATCCTCGGACTCCCTGCAATCCTGTGTGTCCTCATCCTCCAAGTGCGAGGTAACCATTTCAATGGTTTTCCTCTCCGATACTCGGTCAAACTGGAAAGAGGTATCCAACTTGTCCACCCAAGCTTTTTCTGAGCGCCCGGATGACCCGTCAAATGTCGGTAGATGGAATCTGTCCACTGTGCGCTGCAAGCCCTTATCATGTGAGGGCTTGTTCCCTCTGTGAAAGTCGTGAGGTCTACTATCACGCTGGAGCTGAACATAATCTCTACTAGCTGTGCGGTGGTCAGCATGGTGGTATCCGTGCCCTTTGTGCTGGTGCTGCTCCTGCTCATGGGCTTTGCCGCCACATCGGAACTGGAAATAGCGGTCTAAGGGGAAAGCATCCATGAATGCCTGACCTAGGCCCTGCCATTCTGCAAAAATGGCCGCATGTTGAGCTGGACCCACATCTCTCGGTGCTGTCGACCCCTCGTCCTCTACCAGGAAGGTAGGCATGGTAGGACGTGTGGGTGTATGTGATGCCATATGCTGAGTGGCATCATGCTCCCGCAAATGGTGGGATGTGCTTGATCCCTTACCGATCTGAAAACTAACCTCCAACGCAGTGACGTTCTGTGACATCACCTGCATGTGATGGAGGAGTGCATCCAGTTTCCTATCTACGTCTGCCATCGTATTCCGCTGCTCTGTCTCCCTAAATCTCCTCTTATCCACATCACCTGCCATCAGCTCTTTCTGCTATGTGTCTACAGGCTCCTCAGAAACTGCACGGCTGCTGCAAAACCATACTGTTGCTTAACTTCGACCTCCGATTTACCCACTGAAAACTACTCGGAAAATTCTAGGAATTTGGGAAAGTGATCCTCACCCAAAACCCAGAAAAACCCAGAAAACGTTTTTCCTAATTCCAAACTTCAAAATTTGACCCTTTTTATTTTGGCCCTTTTTCCAACTGCGTCTCTGGTATTGCAACTGCTATTGCTCTGTATGATCTCTTTTCTGATGTCATAGACCACAGGCTGAGCCAGAATTATGCTTTGATACCACTGTAATATCCCCAAAGGGAAATAACCAGTAATAACAGAAATACACCAATACAGATATAGAAAATATAACGCTGAACCAGATCACTGAATCATAGCACATGGAATACCAGAAAACTGAGCCATTTTATTAATCTGAAAGTACATAGAGAGGAGTACAAGAAAATCAGAATGAGGGCACCTATCCTTGCTCAAGGCAAGTGAAGAATCCTCTCAGAAAATAGGAAATGGCTACTACAGAAACTGCATCCCAGCTGTTGGAAGAAACTGCCGTAAACTGCTGCTGCTGGAGTGAACTGAAGCTAGGGGCTGATCCCCTTGCCGGAATGAGCTAAAAATCTACAGATCACCTATACTCACTGCTCCGGACAAAACCCAGAAACCATTTACCAAACGGACCACCTCCGAAAATCGCCCCCAGAAACCCTCCTCCTACAAAAACGCTGTGCCTCCAGGAATAGCACAGAAGCTCAAGAAACACGCTGAGGAAAGGGTCTGAATCCTCCTGCAAAACCTCCGGTTGAAATGGCAACCTCCTCAAGGCTGGATCTGCGTCCTAGCTGCCCAGATCTGCTGGATCTGAGTCCTCCTTTCCAGATCTGTATCCTGTCCTCCCAGATCTGCGTCCTCCTATATCAGATCTGCTGCTTTCTCCTCAGATCTATGCTAGATCTGGCAATATCTCTTCAGATCTGCAACCCCCAAGGTTGGATCTGGTGTTATCTCTTCAGATCTAGGCTGGATCTGCCAATATCTTCTCAGATCTGTAATCTCCCAAGCTGAATCTAACACTATCTCTCCAGATCTGCCACCTACAGAACCAGATCTATAAATATATGCTCAGATCTACAATCTCCAAGGCTGGATCTATCAATGTGCCTTCAGATCTGCGTCCTCTTCTCCCTGCAGGAACAGCGTCCTCACTCTCAGACTGATCTGCGTCCTTCCTCCACCTGGAACAACGTTTTCTCCTGCTCTGATGGAGTACAACGTCCTCACGGAGCAGGCGTCCTCACTCTCCCAGGTGAAGTCGGCGTCACTCTTCCTCCTTAGATACGCATTTGCCACAGAGGAAGACCTTCTCTCCATTCTCTCCTGTTTGAAGATGCTACAATTCCCTCTTTGAGGCGAAGGTGTTACTCGAGAAAATAACCTTACTAGGGGCGGACATCGAGAAGTCCCCCGAAGCTAAGGGTGAAAACGAGAAATAACCTTACGGAGCGAACTCCCGAGAAGTCCCAGAAGCTAAGGTGAAGATCTCAAGCCAGGAGATACTGGGTTACTAAGTACTGAGAATGGCAGGCAAACAATAGCGTCTTTGAAACGAGACAGAAGTCTAGCTCACAATATCAATATAGAATAATGGATACCCAAATGAGGTGAGAACCCCTCCTTTTATAATGCCAAACTCCCTCCAAAACTTAACTGCGTCCTTACTCTCCTTTGACCTGCGCAGTTAACCTTGGGTTAGCCTGATGCCTCCCCTCATACACATGTGGACCCCCAAAGCCCCCTCTTTAAGTTATAACGTCAATCTACTAGGAAGAACACTTTATTTTATAAAGTGAGGTGACTAAAGTGAGGTGACCCCTCTTACTTCTCACTTTATTTATTGTTTCTAGCTAAAGCGGCAAAATAAAGCAAAAATGAAATATTCCAATTAGCAAAGCTAATTGGGAATATTACAGCTGCAGACTTGCAGGTAGGTGCCAAAATTTCTCATGTATTTAGGTTCAATGGGGGATTAGGGTTTCAACTTTCAAATGAGTGTTGGGTTGAATTTATTGGTGTCCAACCCATACATAGTTGCAAACCATGAATATTCAATATATTAAAACCCACAGTGCTACGCGTTTTCCTGTGAGGGTTTAAAACCCTCAGTGTTTGGCGTTTTCCTGTGAGGGTTTTAATGCCCGGTGTTTTTATGCCAATGAAAAACTTTACCTGTGAGGGTTTTAATGCCGTGTGTAGATGACTCATGATGATGAGATACATTTATTATATTTTTTATTGATATTTTGACATGATTCATTGTTGATATGTCATGTAGCACCAAACTTCTTATACATTTGATTATTTATATATTAGTTTTCTTTTCAAAATCTATATGACAATGCATTTATCTGATGTTGTGGATACTTTAGATGCTAAAAAATTGAAAAAAATGATTTTTTTTTTTTTACTTCTCAAATTTGTTGAGTTTTTGCTGATTTTTTAAACTTTCTCCTGACTTTTACCGCTTTTTGGATCCTTGCTGATTTATTCCTGAGTCTAACTTGTGTAACATTGCTAACACCTTTCCATAATTATCATTTTACATGCTTGTCTTAAATACAAAAGGTAAAAGCCTTGGACAAGCAAAGATGTTTCCCATCCACAAGATAAGATTTACAAAATAGTGACTGGAAATGAATTATATCCAATAAAGTTGATGAAGTAGAATTTATGTTACCATTTTTTTTTCTGATCCTTGATTCACCAACTGGATGAGAGTCAGTATTGGCTGAATAGTTAGCCTTTCCACCATTGATATAGAACTTGGCTTGTTCATTGAACTCACCTCCTCCACGTCTCGACAGTCCAACATATCAAAATTTTGTGTTTGATTTTGTGAGGAAACATCATCTCATTTTACTACATCTTCGTCCTTCTTGAGGGTCTTCTTCTGATGAATTAGGGCAAATCATGCATGATATACCTGCTATTTGCCTTCTTTTCTTTGCTGATTTCGACTCTTTTTTAGCAGCAATACTATTTATGGTTACATTTCTTGAGCTGTCTCAACTCACACCTCCCTGTCCTAGGCATTATTGCTAAGTTTTTAGTGAAATTACAGCCATTTTTCTGCTAAACCAATCCTTATTCCCAGTTTCTATCAACTAGAATTAACCTTGTCCTTCCACATTCATAGCAACCTTTTTTTTGATATTCTTATCAACCATAAAACACCTATAATTGCTGAAATTTATATGTAAGTGTGGGCTATGCCTTACTATACTAAACAAAAGTAGATTTTTATCCAACAAGGAACATAATAGACATCTTTAGTCATTACCTGTTGTGCCTCAGCGAAAGTAATACATTTTCCTTCTCTCTAACCCTGGGTTCTTCTCCATCACTCAACACGACAGAATAAGATTGAAATTTATTCATGACCAATTCAAGACACTGATCAATGCTGTTAGTAAAATGTCTAGATGGACCTAAATCAATGTACCAATCATCCTCACTACTATTTGAATCCTTATTTTTGGCCATGAACTTATTCTTGACCAATTGAACACACTAATCAATGCTGTTAGTAAAATGTCTAGATGCACCTAAATCAATGTACCAATCATCCTCACTGCTATTTGAATCCTTATTTTTGGGCATGAACACATATATTTCCCTGTGTTCAACCACATCAGCATGTTCTTTTTCCAGATTTATCATTTAGAGAATGCTCTTGGTTGTGCTTTTTGTCCGACAATGCTTCTTGCATATTCTGCTTATATGGCCTAATTTGCCACAATAAAAATATTTAATAGTTTTTCTATATTTACATGATTCTTTATGTCTATTATCCTTTACATTCTTTTTGCTGCCTTTGCTCTTAAACTTCGCTACAATTACCACCACATATCACATTTATATTGCTATTCCCAGCCTGCTTTTTCCATCTATCTTGCTGCAATAGCTTATTGCTCAATTACTGAAATGTCAATTATTTATTGATACTAGTAATGTTCAGGGTCTCGACTCTCAATAATATTTGCCTAGAGGAAGACAAACTTTGCAAAGTTAGAACGTCCATATTTCGTCCTTCCAATTTCCATTGATTTCAACTGATCTCTAAAATGTTTGATTTCTAACAAAAGATATTGCAAGGAGTCAAATTCCTCCATTTTAATTGAGAATGACATTTTTAAGCGAGTGCACTGCCTTTCTTTGAGGTTTCATGCATTTTTAATAGATTCCCCCACATGACAAATACATCATTACAATGTTGAACTTCATGAGCATCTCATTCATCAATGAGAATGTTATCAACAGCACAGCTTCTCAATTCTTCTTGCCATCACACTCTGGGCATCCACATCAGCGTTACTCTGCACCTTTTTTTCCCTATACAGTTTTTTCCGAGCAACTGTATTCAAATATTGCAAGCATCTTTTGTTTCTATGATTCAAAATGCTGATCATTCACTTTTTCTTTTCCGTCCATGGGATAACTTTGCCATATTGAAAGGTTTTAAATACACCAAAGAAATCTTAATTTACAGCTACAACTCAGCAATTGAAAGCCCTACTGCTGTCCCGCACAGCAGCAAGCTCCATAAACTCTCAACTATAGCCCTATTGTTCGTCTAAAACAAAGCCATTGTGTACCGGTCTAGTTAGAAATTTATCATAATTTGCAAATCTCTGGTTCAACGGTATAATCAATTCCAAGATGATAAAAAATTGGTTCTCCTTTAGCAATAAATTTCAGAATTTGTTACAAAGTGTCCTTTGTGACTCTGTTTAGACATCGAATCGTCTTCCAGTCCCCGAGCCAATCTCTTCTAGCGGGTCGAATCCCTTCAATTCCAGTGTCAGATCCCTCGTCATATCATTGTTACAGCTTATCAATCTCTTGAGGTTGCATCACGGACTTAACCGATTGTTAACTCTATGGCAGTTTATCAATTGGGACGGTGGCCGAGTATTAGTGGTACTACTTCCTCTATGGGAATATAGACGACTCATCAGCCAATTGTCAACTCTATAGCAGCTCATCAATCAGAACGGTCCCCGAGTCTTAGTGGTACTACTCCCCTCTAAGGGAATAGAGACGACTCATCACTTTCTGTGGCTGAGTATAGTTGCTTCTGTTCCTTACAATGGCAATCGAGACGGCTCATCACTTTTTAATAGATCTGCTCTGACCGCGAGTCTCTCACTGTGGCTCCTATTCTGTGGTAAAGTTTAAACCCTAGATACTGAAGCACGGATCGGTTTTGTGCAAGCGTAAAAGTAAAGGACGGCAGTTTATTTTTTGAGAGGAAAAATGCATGTTTTAAAGTATAATAATGTGCCCTTACTGTGTGGTGTTTATGTGCATTTGCTGGAAATGCTCGTCATAGGTGAGCTTGGTGTTACCAATTAGACAGTATCATTGTTGTTATCCTGTGCATTATAAGTTGGTTTGGTTTCTCGAATCTACTTATTCTTGGGGTCCAATTGCTCTAAATAATAATTAATTTTAGTTAGTGCCATTGCATGGATTTTCCTTTTTTCTAGTAACCAAGCAATCCTGCAGTCTAACCATAAGATATTTTTACCTTTTTGGCCAGAATCTGGTGCAATTTAGTGCCCTTGAGAACCCCTGAAACACTCAGATTGTGCAGATTATAGAACTCAGAGTTACCATTCCAAGAAATCCTCACTGGATTTTGGACAAAATCGACCAGAAAATATCACCAGGGAAGATAAAAAACGTCTGATAGTTAGATTATGCTATTCTTTAGTACTTGGAATAAACATGATTGAAACTCACCGTTAATATGGGTTTATTTGCAGGTATGTTAACACTGCTGTTATGGAATCTAGCATGTGTGATTTGTCATCCTTAGTTTTCCGATGTGTTTTGTTGGCTGTTGATTGTAAATAACATTTAATACTTATAGATCTTAATCTTTGGAATTTCTAAGTTTTGTAAGGTTGCTTTGAAGTCTAAGGGGAGATGAAGAACTATCCCCGCTTGATCTTATAAACTATTTTTTCTTTTCACATTCATGTCATTCTTCATCCTGTTGTATTTTTAATTTTCAGATGGTACTGCTGATTTTACCCTCCAGTGGAAAATCTTAAAAATCTCATGTTATTTTGCTGATGTTATCGCCAGGATCAAGGAGGATGATAGAATGATCCAAAAAGAGGGTGTCGAGTCTCTTTCTGAAGATGAACTTAGACAAGCTTGTAGAGAGCGTGGAATGCTTGGACTACTCTCAATTGAGGAAATGCAAAAACAAGTAAGTTTGGGCCCCCTTTTTTAACAACACGTTTGATTGAAATGACAATTCTCTTGGCTTAAGAATACAATATTAATTTAGATTTGAGAGAATGCATGCTTCCACAGTCCATAATCATATATGGTGCTATTTCTGGATATTGTTATTGTGTGAGTGGATTGAGGATACTTTCCAACTTTTCGGGCGGACACCACCCATCCTTAGGGACCAATGAAGCAAAGTGATTAGAAAAGAGTGAGCATATAGGATTATAAAGGTGCGGAGAATGGGTGGAGTGCCCACCCGAAATGTTGGACAGTATCCTCAATCCACTCACACAGTAACAATATCCAGAAATAACACCATATATAGTTTAGTTTTTTATAATTAATCTGTGAAATATAACAATTCCTTTTTTCAGAGGAAAAAAACATGCTGGTTTATATATTGTACCGGGACAAAGTTCATATCAAAATGTTACAGTGATGCAAAGACCAGCAACACTGGCATGTGAGCACATGTCCAATATAACATATGGTGTCCCCATGTCATCAGCATCTAACAACAAACAGTGGAGAAGTCCCCCAAATATAGAATCATCCATGTCAGTCAAAAGTTCTGGGCTCAAGTAAAGCAGAGGCACGCAAATAAAACCCAAAAGTGAAAAACAAGTCATCCAAATACAGTAATGGAAATAGTCCCAAAAACTGAGTAGCAAAAGATACAACAAATATATGGAAAGATCCCTATATCAGCAGAGAAAGATCGTGCATACCAAGGAAGTGTGATAGTGCTGTGTGCACAGACGTTATCAGCCTCAAATAAGGTGTAATTGAGGCATCCAAAAGACTCAGTGAGTCCCAGTTTTCATAATCGATCAGCCTCGGCGTTTTTCTCCCGGTATATATGCTGGAAAGTGATGTAGTTGAATGAGTCCCGCAACAAGAAAATATTTTCCATCCAATGTGCAAGTTGTGGAGGAGAAAAACCATTTTTGGAATTCATGCAATTTATCAGGACCTGAGAGTTCCCAAATATAGACATGGCGTCAATATATAGCTGTCGTGAAAACCATAATAATCTCCATAGTGCTATCACCTCCGCATGAGTGTTTGTGCCATTGCCACCATTCCAGTGGAGTTTGTATTGGCACCTTTGGTCCAATTTTAACCACGCTCCACATCCACACTGATTATGTTATGCTGCTCCATCGAATAATCCAGCCGGATATGAAATAGAGTGAGGTAAATGTCTGATAGAATGGTCCTGAGGAGGAGGAAGTGAAAAACTGCACCCCTCCCAGCACCGAATGATTTTTTGTGTGGTCAGAGTAGTAGAAACAGGTACATCATCAAATATTACCTTGTTCCGAGTCCACCATACGAACCAAGTGAAAATAAACGGGATAGAACCAAGGTTCCGAGTCCCGACCACGCGACATCCACCGGAGAGTACGCTCCTCCATGTGAGCAAAGGATCTGAAAGGAATCCAAAGTGCAAGGAATATGCAATGCCAAATATCCACAACAACATGACATTGAAAAAACAAATGAACATTGCATTCCAATGCCTCATGACAAAGTGGACATCTCCCCGGACCAGAGTGTCCGCGCTTACATAAATTGTCCCAGGTCAATTTTTCATTTTTCCATAGCAACCAGTTAAAAAGAATGAATTTTACAGGGACAGGCAGTTTCCATACCTTGAAGAACCAACTGTGTCTGAGGTGCACGGATGATAGGAAAAATATGTGTATAAGTCTTCGCTGTCAGCACCATGTTATTGAGTAGCGTGCCACCTGAGGTACATGTCTCCCCCCGCAGTTCTATGTAATCCCGCACACCGTGTCTTGTACCTGAATTCTTCCCACTCAGTTGCATTCTCCACCCGCAGTTCCAGTTCACCAGCATCCATCCAGACTGGGGAGTCACCAAACCAGGATTTAATAGCTTGTGCCAATAGGAAAATACCTCTGGTGTGTAGTCCATATAAATGAGGCCTACTGAAAATATGTACTTCCTCCACACCCCGAATTTTACCAGATCCAATGTAGATCTTGTGCCCCCCACCAAAAGACCAATTAAGTCTATTGAAAAAATATACCCAGATCCTTTTGAAGCTGCGCCATATATATGAACCCCGAGTTTTTCCAAGTGTCCCCACTGTGACCCAGTGCTCAATCTGTTTACCTCTTAAATATTTACTCGCAAGTATGTCCTTCCAGATACCTTGTATGAACAGGCCGCGCCAGAGTGATTTCATAACTAATGTCCAACCAAGTATTCTGATATCCAGCAGACCCCAACCCCCATATTCTTTCGGCGCAGTAATACTCTCCCAGCTAGATAGGTTGTATTTGTGTTTGTTCTCCCCTCCTGCCCATATGAAGTGTGTGATGATAGCTTGCAGTTTGTGTATGATGGCAGCTGGGAGTATGTAGAGATGAGCCCAATATATAGCCAGTTGCTGTAAAACCACCTGTGCCAATATGTATCAACCCCCAATAGAAAGCCAGTGGAGAGTCCAAACATTAATTTTACGTCAAAATTTATCAACCAACCGAAGCCAGTTCACAGTCTTGTTTAAGGTGAAAACCTAGATATGTGAACCCATCCGATAGAGGGCTGGATTGGAACTTAAAGATCTCACAAATTTGTAAACTATGCTCCATGTCGCCCGAGGAGTATAGAATTTGTGATTTTTTCTCATTTTCCATCATACCAGAAGCATTGCAAAATAAGATGAAAATATTGTGTAGGAGTACCCATTGTGTGAGATCCAACATACCATACAACATAATATCATAGACAAAAAAACTATGTGAGGCTGCATAATCCCTGTTTGCCTTTATGCCCCTGAAGTGTCCGCCCTGTACCACCCTATTGATTTTGTTGCTGAGGCAATCCATGACAAGTATAAATAACAGGGGAGATAGTGAACATCCCTTCCGCAAGCCACGACCGACTTTGAAGAAGTTAGACGACATTCCATTTACCAGTAGAGCGAAATGTGCACTATTAACAGAACACATAATGTTGAGATTTTGGATAGCATCGGATGTGCTCTAGCTCCGAAACTTTGTGGAGGGGCTAGAACACATGAGATCTCCAAGACCCAGAAATCGTTTGGAGAAATTCCACTTGGAACTTAAGTTATTCAAAATATCAATTATTTTAATGGAGACCCTAAGTCTAACTTCGAGAAATTAAATATTTGAAGTGAATTAATTTAGACATGTAAGTGATGCCGATCAAGTCTTTTCTAATCTCAGCTGTCGATTAGAGATTAGATCACGGTCGTTGAATGATCAACGAGAAAAAGTATTAAAGGAAGGCTTGGGGTTAGTGGGAGGAGACACACCTTGAGATTTTGGGTAACATCAGATGTTCTCTAGCTCCGAAACTTTGTGGAGGGGCTAGAACACATGAGATCTCCAATACCGAGAAATCATTTGGAGAAATTCCACCTAGTGTGAAAGTTATTCAATAAATTAATTATTTTTAATGGAGACCCTAAGTCTAACTTTGGGAAATAAAATAATTAAAGGGAATTAATTTAAACATGTGGGTGAGAATGTTATATTTAACATGGATCAAGTCTTTTCTAATATTAGCTGTTGATTAGAGATTAGATCACAGACGTTGATTTCTCATCGAGAAAAGTATTAAAGGAAGGCTTGGGGTCAGTTGGAGAAGACACACAGAGCAGTAACACTTGAGTTAAGTCGAAATTCTGGGGCGCGGTTTGTTGAGAATTTTCGAGTCAGCTTGCAGTGCTGGTGAGGGGCAGACCGGCAGATCAACGAGGGATGATTCAGATCTGAGGTCGAGAGTACATAGGAAGACATGCAGATTCGTACCAGGCAGCGCAGAGACCAAGTAGCAGGAACCAACCCAGCCAGGCTCATGCAGAGGCAACGCTGAGCCCAGAGGGGTGACACATGAGTAGCCCGTGTTGCGCAGAGGCTCTAGCAGCTACGCAGCTAACGCAGTGCCAGGAGAGGCACCGCTAGGATTTCCAGTGGGCCAAAAAGGGATCGTATTCAACAATTCAAAAGTTGTGAAGCCTCAACTGAATCAGCCATATTTTCTGTCTTTGACTGATAGAGGTACATTTGCCGTGATTTCTCTGTTGGGCAAACCACCACTGGTGCCCTTGATTGTATTCAGATATTCTGCTTAATAAACAAACCCTCTAAGGGCTGTGGCACCAGTTTTCCCGCATTGGGTTTTTCTGGGGACATTGTCCAAAAAATACTGCGTCCTTTGTCATATGTGTGTTATGCTTCAGTAAATGATCTGTATGTATGTGTAGGTTGTAGTAGTATTTACTTAGATGTTTTTGTTGAATAATTCAGAAAAATAATTTGTTAATTTAACAGAACAAATAGGAGAAGTAAATCAAAAAACTTTAGTAGGGTTTTTGTAACTTAGGTTCATAAATTTTCACATGGCATCAAAGCTATTGCAGATCAAGCTGAAGCCATGAGCAAAGAGTTGAAGATTTTTTTTGTTGCAGGAGGGCAGCTGAATCTCACAGATCCAGAAAAAGGTAGCGCAACACCAGAGGGATAGTGCAGACCCAACATGGTTGACACAGAGCCTATATGCTCACGTAGAGCTGGCGCAGAGGCTGACACAGGCCTAGAAGGGTGACGCAGAGCTTGTCAAGCTCACACAGAGCTGGCACAGACGCTGACACAGACCCAATAGGGTGACGCAGTCCAGGAGGGAGTGATGCTGTGCCGGTTGCCGTGGCTGGAAGTGCAGTTTTCTGATCTTCGAAGTTGCTGGTGGGGCATTGTTTCTGCCGGTGAATAACAGTGTCTAGCAGGGTTGACAAAGTAAGGGGGAATAGTTCCTTTGTAGATTTTCTAGCCAAGAAATTTGAGATTCGATCAGTGAAGTGATCGTAGAGGGCTGATTCGATAGAGTTTGTGGAGGATTTCCAGGAGGGAAATCACCAGTCAAAGAGAACGTAGTCTTTAGAGGATTTCTATTGCCAACTAACCTAGATCTGGTCTCTTGCAGAGAGTAGTAGCAGTATAAGGGAGAAGAGCTTTTCGCTTCGACATTTTTGACCAGAGATGGCTTCACACGGATTGAGAGATCAAGACAGGTTGGATGGCATGTCTAACTTTGTCATCTGGAAAGCCAGGATCCTGTCAATCCTTGACGAGTATCGTATCGCAGACCATGCCAAGAAGGTTGTGGCCATTCCGGTCAATGCTGATCCTGTAAAGAAGTATGAGGAAAATCAGGAGTGGGCTAAGCGCTTGATCATGGATGGGGTGAAGGATCACGTGGTTCCATTACTGAGAAGAAAACAACAAATGAAATGTGGCAGGCACTGGAAACGCTGTATCAAGGTAGCTCCATCTAGAGGAAGATGCTTCTGGAGAATCAAATGCGATTGTTTGCGATGCACAAGGGAGAGGAGATCGATCCCTTTCTCTTCAGATTGAAGGCTATTCAAGATTAGCTAGTTGAAATGGGGGCAACTCTTGATGACAATCTCTTGGTGAGGACTGCCCTGGATGCATTGACCAATGATTGGGAGGCATTTGTCCACGGAGAATCAGATGCGACTGTTTGCGATGCACAAGGGAGAGGAGATCGATCCCTTTCTCTTCAGATTGAAGGCTATTCGAGATTAGCTAGTTGAAATGGGGGCAGCTCTTGATGACGATCTCTTGGTGAGGACTCCCCTGGATGCATTCACTGATGATTGGGAGACATTTGTCTAGAGTATTTTGGGCAGAGCACAACTTCCAAACTGGGAGGACATGTGGGCAATACTTCGTCAGGAAGAAATAAGGAGAATAACCAAGAGGGGTAGCAGCCAATGTTGCACGACTCGTACTCATATAAGACTCGTCCGACCATTGACTCGTCGACTCGTATAAGACTCGGGAACGACCCGTATAAAACTCGTCAAAATGCAAAAAAAAAATTAAAATATGGTAAATTTTAAGCAGAAAAAGAAACTAATGATAATTCAAGTTCTTATAAGTTATAAAAACCACAATATATGCAATAATTCATAACAACATCTTATATCTATAAAATTACAACATAGCATATTAGATTTTTGTAAGCAAAACATTTAGATACTGAATAAGAAAAGGAATCATGATTCCATAATTAAAATAAAAAATGTTAGCCAGTTCAAAATTCAAATACATATGTCATAAATGATAAATGATTGTCTCATAAAAATCTTGAGTCTCATCACTCATGGACGACCACGCCTATAATAAGCCCTCGTGGAGCTCATGGTAGCATCGAAAGGCTGAAGCAACTGTGAGGCAGGTGTATTGGGAGTCTCCATTTGAGATGGCAAACTAGAGAGATCCTCAGTCTCTTCATCAAGCCAACTCAAATTAGGGGGCTCCTCCTCCACAACCCAATCAGACTCTAAATCAATAGTATCCAATAAAATTGGATATGTATCCTTTGGTTGCACTTGTTTTGTGAGCATTCAAAGGTTGTAGTAGATAAAAACCAACTTCTCCAACCTCTCATGCTCCAACTTGTTTCTCTTTTTGCTGTGGATGTGCTCAAAAACTGACCAATTGCACTCACAAGAAGAAGCACTATAGGGTTGACTCAGAACTCTGATGGCGAATTCTTGTAATTGCGGTGCCTCAGAGCCACAATCTATCCACCAATGAGCTGTAAAAAAATAACAACAAAGATTATCAGTTTGCAATGCCAAACATATAAAAGAGAACTAGTAAAATTACAAGCTAAGTTCTAACAATTTGCACTTACAAGGCATTTTCTTGTCCTTGAGACGTTGGCTTGAGTTGAATCCAAACATGCCAGATGCTTCCTTGTACATATCTCGTTGTAGGTTGATTTTGTCTTGAATATCTACATCCGGGAACATCTTCTCAATGCATATCATGACACCTCTCATCACCTCGGGATCTTTTTGAATGTTAGACCCCTCATTATAGAATAAGCTCGGATTGAGATATGCTCCTGCTGCATGCAATGGTGAATGTAGTTGTTTGTCCCACCTGGAATCAATAATTTGCCATATAGGGAGATGTGTAGATTCATCTCCCTTATAGAAAGTCTTGATGGCCTCTTTGGCCCTATCCATGCCCTCATAAATATATCCCATTGGAGGTTTCTCTCCATTCATCAATCTCAAGACTTTCACAAGGGGCTCAGTGAAGCTGACAATCTCAGTGACTTTGTCCCACAAACTATCACCAAAGACAGATGCTTTCACAGACAATGCTTCTGGTTTTGTGCTATCTTTCCAAAATACCCATTGTTGACTACAAAACATTCTTCACAAAGCTTGGTACTCATACAAAAGGCTTTGGAGGGAAAGAAAGTTTGTAGCAAACCGTGTGGCAGCTGGGTGACTAAGCTCACCCTGTGTGAATTCCCTCATAAGGTTCAACACCCAAGCATGATTATAAATATACTTGGTAATTTGCTTGCATTCTTGCACAACATCCTGCACCACTCCAACTTCCCAATATCCTCTAGTATCAAGTCTATGCAATGGGCAGCGCATGGAGTCCAAAAAATCGTGGGATATTTGGCACAAAGCAACCTTCCAGTTGCTACATAATTTGCTACATTGTCCGTGATTACTTGGACAACATTTGCAACCCCAACTTCCTCCACCACATCAGCCAACAATGTAAAAATCAAATGTGCATCTTTTACATTTGCAGATGCATCAATGGATTTTAGGAACATGGTTCCTTTAGGGCAAGCTACAAAAAAAATTATTATTGTTCTACCCCTCTGATCTGTCCACCCATCAGACATAATTGTACAACTTGTGATTTTACATGAGCTTGTAATGGTCTCCAATTGTTCCTTGACACACTCCAACTCCTCATCCAACTCTTTCCCCTTAAGTGCATTATAAGATGGGGCTTTGTATCCAGGGCTAGCACTTGCAATGGCATCCACCATGGGCTGATAAAAATATGACTTTGCATAGTTGAATGAAAGACTGTTATGGTACCAAAACCTCCTCACTGCCATATCTGCCTCCTTCCTCTTCTTTTCATTAAAACTATCCAAGGTTGGTTGAGATCCTGGAGTTGTACGAGGAGTGAAAAAAGAAGAAGTTACACACCTGTTTGCTACAACACTTGAAGAGGAGTTACCAATACCCAGACTTTCAATCTGTGTTTCACTCTGAGATGAAGATCTACCTATCCCAACAATCTCATCCTTCCTTCTTGCCCTCTTAGAAGTTTCTTTTTTAATGGCTTCCAAAGCAGCTGCCATTTCAGTAGTGACTTCATAAGGGCAATTTTGACAACATCCCACACCATTCCTAGGAATTCTAGCTAGGTGGTATTTTAGCCTGTTTATTTCTGCATGCATTGTGGCATTGCAATAATTGCACTTCACATGGTGGTCATTACCGGCAATGATTCGTTGACCATGTGCCCATGCTGGATCACGAGACTTTCTATACCCCTTTGGTGGCATGGTGACGAAATCTGGAAGAAAAAAATTAAATTTTTAAAATCTAATTTATATATATATATATATTTTGGTTTTTTGGTTATTAATTTTTTTTGGCCCTGTGGCTGAGTTTCTCAGCCACACAGGGCCACTATGTGGCTGAGAAACTCAGCCACAGGGCCTGCAGGCTCAGGAGGTAGACCGTAGGCCCTGTGGCTGAGTTTCTCAGCCACACAACGACCCTGTGTGGCTAAGAAACTCAGCCATAGGGCTTGCACACTAAGGAGGCAACCCGTAGGCCCTTGTGGCTGAGTTTCTCAACCACACAGGGCCATTGTGTGGCTGAGAAACTCAGCTACAAGGCCAAAAAAAATTGCAAATTGCAAGTGAACCAAAAAAAAAAAATATTGAATTGATTAGTTACCTGTGCTGAAACTCCGCATGTGCTGTGACTCTGCCTGTGCTGAAACTCTGCCTGTGCTGTGACTCTGCCTGTGCTGAAACTCCGCCTGTGCTGTGACTCTGCCTGTGCTGTGACTCTGCCTGTGCTGAAACTCCGCCTGTGCTGTGACTCTGCTTGTTTAGAAACTCTACCTGTGCTGAAACTCTGCTTGTTTAGAAACTCTACCTGTGCTGAAACTCCGCCTGTGCTGTGACTTTGCCTTGCTATTACTATGTGCTGCTACTCCGCCAGTGCTCACTTCGCTAGTGCTGCTACTCCGAAAGGGAGAGAGGTGCTTATAAAACATTTCCTTCCCTCCAAATTCCCTTTTCCTCCACCTCATTTCCAAAAAAAATAGAAAAGTAAAAAAAATTGAGAAAAATCAAAAAAAAATGCTTTTTGTTGTGGGACGGGGCTTATAGGGGTCCGATACGGGTGCTATGAGAAACCTGCGGGTCTTATGCAAGTAGGCGGGTTTAATGCGAGTTTGCGCGGGTAAGGGTAGAGAGCACGGGTTCTATGCGAGTGACTCGGCTCGCTATATAACCCGCGAAGACCCGCGGGTACCCGCAGGTCTTATACGAGTGGTGCTTCATTGGTAGCAGCAGTGGAGGAGCCAAGATAAATAAGGAGAAGGAGGAAGATGCGACTCGCATCTAAGGGATAGAGGCAACAACGAGGGAAGAAGAAGAAGAAGGACTTCTCAAAGGGGTCCGGTGCTTCAAATGTGGCGAATTAGGACATTTCTCCAATTCTTGTCCTTAGAAGAAGAGGGGCAAGGAAGATTCAGATTCCAAGGCTGCGAAAGCCAAGGGGGATGATGGCAGTGATGATGGTGTGGCCATGAGTTCTCATGTGCCTCGAGAGAAGAGGTGGGGCAACACTGATTTGTAGTTCTCTTGAACTGCAGATGGAGGGCAGGATCCTTGAGGTGCCCAAACTCTTGGATCACATACGAGCTATTGGAGCCCTTAAAGACAGTCGCAGGATGAATGGAGTTAGTTGGTGCAGAGGATCATGGAGGCATTTTGGCAGTGCTGGGACGCTGAAGACTTGAGAAGCGCGGAGGAGAGGCAACAACAACGTGGAAGCAACAATGCAGAGGCTGATGGGATTTCAGCAACGCAGAGGCAGTGCTTACTCAGTGTAGAGTAGCAGACAATGCAGAGCTTTAGAGGGTCAACGCAAAGCAACAACATAGGGTGCTTCAGTATTGAGATACAACCAAATTGACTTGTCCGTCAGTATTTTGGGTGATGTCCTTCAGTTGCTTATTGCTCAGCAACTGAGTTGCAGTGCATCAGTTAGCAGTGGCAGTGCTATGGGTAGCCTGATGCAACATTTGAGAGGGAGCTGCAGTACATATGAGGCAGTGACTGTGGCAGAGTCATAGGCAGCAGTATAGAAGACAACAACACAGTGGATGAGGGGTAGCAGCCGAGCATCAGGAACACAGGGGGCCGATGCCATGGATCAGAGTAACGATTTTGGAGTGAAGTGTTGCTAAAAGGGAGTGTTGAGATTTTGGGTAGCATTGGATGTGCTCTAGCTTCAAAACTTTGTGGAGGGGCTAGAGGACATGAGATCTCCAAGACCCAGAAATCGTTTGGAGAAATTCCACCCGAATCCTAAGTTATTCAAATATTAATTATTTTAATGGAGATCCTAAGTCTAACTTAAGGAAATTAAATAATTAAAGTGAATTAATTTAGACATGTGGATGAGAATGTTCTAAGTGACGTGGATCAAGTCTTTTCTAATCTTAGCCGTCGATTAGAGATTAGATCACAATCGTTGAATGATCAATGAGAAAAGTATTAAAGTAAGGCTTGGGGTCAGTTGGAGGAGACACACACAAAGCGGTAGCACTTGAGCTAAGTCGAAATTTTGGGGCGCAGTTTGTTGAGAATTTTCGAGTGTGCTTGTAGTGATGGTGAGGGGCAGATCGACGAGGGGTGATTCAGATGCGAGGCCGAGAATACATAGGCAGAGAGGCAGATCTGTACCAGGCAATGCAAAGACACGGTAGGAGGGACACAACCTAGCCAGGCTCACGCAGAGGTAGCGCAGAGGCTGACGTAGGTCCTTCAGGGTGACACAGAGGCAACAGTGAGCCCATAGGGGTGACGCAGGAGGAGCATGTGTTGCGCAAAGGCTCTAGTAGCTACGCAAAGCTGACGCAGTGCCAAGAGAGGCAGCGCTGGGATTTCCTGTGGGCCAGAAAGGGCAAGTATTCAATAATTCAGAAGGTGTGAAGCCTCAACTGAATTAACCATATTTTCTGTCTCCGAGTGATAGAGGTACGTTTGTCGTGATTTCTCTGTTGGGAAAACCGCTATTGGTGCCCTTGATTGTATTCAAATATTCTGCATAATAAACAAGTTACAAACTCTCTAAGAGATGCTGCACCGGTTTTCCCGCATTGGGTTTTTCCAGGGACATTGTCCAAAAAATACTGTGTCCTTTGTCATATGTGCATTATGCTTCAGTAAATGATCTGTATGTATGTGTAGGCTGCAGTAGTATTTAATTTGATGTTTTTGCTGAATAATTCAGAAAAATAATTTGTCAATTTAACAAAACAAATAGAAGTAAATCAGAAAACTTTAGTAGGGTTTCTGTAACTTAGGTTTAGAATTTTTCACACAATCCATTCTGTAGTTTGATTATTTAAACCAATTTTTTTTAATAATAGACGCAGGAAAGCCTAGTCCACACAGTGATAGGTCTTTTGTAGGTCAATCTTCATCACCAATGCCACCATATTCTTTGTATGTATAGTTTGTATAATCTCCTGTGTAGCAACAATGTCGTGAATGAGCTGGCTGTGAAGAAAACTATATTGTTCCCAGGAGATATAAGTTGAGAGTGCAGTCTTTATCCGTTCTTTGATATAAGCTTATATTTGTGGCATTTGGACTTCCTAAAAATTCATTTGTTTTCATACAATGCTTTTATTTTCATTCTTGGTCATTGATTGTACATAAATTAAATGTTGTAAAATTTTTTTTATTGCATGGTCATGCTGGTTGTTAAGGGCATGGAAGACAAAGGTTTCAATGTGACATTCATTGATGGGATGGTGCATATCTGGAAGAAGAGTTTCAAGGAAGCTATCACGATTAGGTTTAGAGTTGATACACTCTACCAGGTTGGAGGAAGTCCAGTGGGAGCGATGACGTGTGATACTATCTGACAGATTGAAATATGGCACCGGAGGTTTGGACACCTTCACTACAAAGCCCTTCTCGAAGCAAGGAAGGTGGTGACGGGGATGCCCGAGTTCACAAATGATCATGAAGGTGTATGTCAAGGTTTTGCCGAAGGAAAGCATACAAGGGGACGTTCCCTCTCAAGTGTCACAAAGACATCTGATGTCTTGCAATTGATACATTTTGATCTGTCTGATATGCTGCCCGTGACATTCTTGGGAGGATGTTCTTATTATATGGCATTCATAGATGACTTCTCTCGCAAAACCTGGATATACTTTTTGAAGAAGAAGGATGAGGCTTTCATGTGGTTCTGTACCTTCAAAGCCTTGGTGGAAAATCTAACAGGGAAGAAGATCAAGATATTGAGAACTGCTAATGGCACTGAATATGAGACAAACGAGTTCAAGAACTTTTGCAGAGAAGCTGGCATCAAGAGGGAGACCACAATTGTCTATACTCCTGAGTAGAATGGCATTGCTGAAAGAAAGAACAAGAGCATTGTGGAAGCTGCCCATGCCATGCTATGTGACCAAAGTCTTCTGAAGTTTCTGTGGGGAGAAGCTGCAAACACTACTGTGTACATACATAATCGATGCCCGCATTCCGCTCTGAATTCCAAATCTTCCGAAGAGGTTCTCTGGTAAGAAACCTGATGTCTCACATTTTAGAGTTTTTGGATGTCCTGTTTATTTTCATGTACTGAAGGAGAAGAGGAGCAAGCTGGATGCTTCTGGGAAGAAGGGAATGTTTGTGGGATATAGCGAAACTTCGAAGGCCTATAGGGTCTATGTGCCTGGTCAAAGGGAAGTGGAGATATGCCACGATGTTACCTTTGATGAAGATGCTTCCCTGAGGAAAGTAATCAATCTTCCGAGATCTGAGGAAAATCATGAAGCAAGCCCTGGAAATCACGAAGAATTGAAGGATGAGACGATGCCCGATGTTGAAGGACCGATGGACCCTATTGATCCACCTCCTTCAATGAGGAAAATACCATCATGGCTCAGGGACACTCTCGAGGATGCCAAGAATCATATGGCCCTAAGGGGGAATTTCCGTGAAAGCAAGAAGTCGAATAGATACCAAGGGTATCTAGCAGCCATGAGTACTATCGTACAATCTGAGCCTGGATCCTTTGAGGAAGCCGTATAGCATCAAGTCTGGAAGGATGCTATGCACAAAGAATATGAGTCCATTATGAAGAATGATGTCTGGGATGTGGTTTCAAGATCGGAGGAAAAAGCAGTTGTCACCTTGAAATGGCTCTATAAGATCAAGCATGGATCTAATGGAAGTGCTGAAAAATTGTGGCTTCTCTCAAAAGGAAGGCGTAGACTATGATGAAATATTTGCACCTGTGGCCCGATATACCAGCATCCGATCTATCATAGCCCTTGTTGCTACGCAAGGATGGAATCTTCATCAGATGGATGTGAAGACCACATTTCTACATGGTGCGATAAAGGAAGAGGTGTATGTGGAGTAACCTCTGGGGTTCGAAGTCCAGGATCGGGACACCCATGTTTACAGGTTGAAGAAAGCCCTTTATGGGTTGAAAAAGCACCTAGAGCTTGGTACGAGAGGATATATAGCTACTTGATGAAGTTGGGCTTCACTCGTAGTAATGCTGATCCAAATCTTTACTTCAAGGTTGATAAAGAAAAGCCTCTCATTTTGGTGCTGTATGTGGACGACCTCTTACTGATAGGTGCTGATCCTCTCATTCATCAGTGCAAGAGGGAGCTCCCTGCTGAGTTCGAGATGAAGGACCTAAGACTGATGCACTACTTCCTAGGCCTGGAGGTTTGGCAGAGACCTGGCGAGATTTTCCTTTCTCAAGGAAAATATATTGTGAAGCTTCTGGAAAGATTTGGTATGGTGGACTCCAAGTCCGTGTCGACACCGATGGAGCTCAACTTTACGAAGTTGAGTGGCAACACTGCTAGGCTCGTGCTAGCAAATCCTATTGAGTATCGTCAACTCGTAGGGGCTCTGATGTTCTTAGTGAACACCCGTTCGGACGCATGTTTTGCAGTGAACACTTTGAGTCAACATATGGTTGAGCCTCATCACTTTCACTAGGTTGGTGCCAAGAATTTGATGGGATATCTTCGAGGCATGATGAACCATAGGTTGGGATACACTGCCGAGAGCGTGACACTCCATGGATATACTGATGCCGATTGGGCTGGTAGTGTGGTGGATCGTAAGAGCACATCAGGATGCTGCTTCACACTTGGTTCTGCTTCAATATGATGGATGAGCAGGAAGTAAAAGTCGGTGGCTTTGAGCACCGTGGAGGTCGAATACATTGCAGTGAGTATGGCTTGTTGTGAAGCAGTTTGGTTGCGAAAGCTCTTCAGTGAGCTGTTCGGGCATGTGCTAGATACCACCGTGATACTCTGTGATAACTAGAGTGGGATTCAGTTGTCCGAGAATCTCGTGTTCCACGATCAATCCAAACATATTGATATCAGGTACCACTTTATCCGAGATATGGTACAGCGAGGCGCCGTAAGTCTCGATCATATAGGAACTGATGAGCAGGTCGCGAATATTTTCATAAGCCCCTGGGGAAGGTCAAGTTCCTAACCTTCCGTGAGAATCTTGGAATGACCCTATTCTGAGGGTCTTGTTGGACGATGAGCTCTGGGAGCTCTGGCGGGCTTTGGGGATAGCTTCTTGGAGCTATAAGCACACACGGGGCTAGGCTTGCTGAACCTTGTGGTGCTTCTGCCCCACCTTTATGATATTGAGTTGGTTCACCTCTCATGGTCTGTGCCTCGTATGCATCCTACCCACTGAGTCTCAGACTCATGGGAAGTACCTCTCATTTGGCCAGTGAGGTGGGAAAAGCTAGAGACTAGTAGCAAAGACTAATGGATGCATCAGAGATTGCTATACTCTCTATCTAGGATGGCACATGTCCAACCACTTGATCTGGGATAAAGTCTAGTGAGGTTTCGGACCTCCTACTGACTTCGGGTCAGATAAACCAACTTCGGGTTGGTATGTGACTCTTTGAGTCCTATAGAGGTTTTGGACCTCTGGGTTGAACTTGTTGGCCGGGAATGATGTATTTGTGAGTGAACCACCTTTGTTCTGAAATAAATAAGCCAACAAAGCAAGTTACGACGGGATGACGCATGATCTTTGGATTGAACAGGTGGATGGAGTTCTCCCTAGTTGAGAGGGAGTGTTAATTTTGGACAACTATGTCCAAACTCCATGTTGTGATGCTCAGATGAAGATGCCAATATTTTTATTGGATTCCTCTTCCGGAGAGGTGCAAGATCGATCTAAAGATCATCTTGATCCGATGAGCAGAACATTTATTTTGAATTTATTCAAAATATGTGCAGGTCGGCCTGAAATGAAATGTAGGCTTGAAGCCCCAACAATTGTGTCACACAGCCTCATTGATGAATATAAATTGGTCAACATTGGAGGACATTTTCACTTATCCATCACATCACATCCTCTCTCCTCATCTGATTGGTTCGATCATCTATTGGAGTCTCTTCTTCACTCTCACGTGGGAAAAAGCAGCAGCTAGGGATTCAGACTGTCTAGGGTTTTCAACGCAGAAATTGACCAGCGTTGACTTTGGTTAACGCTTGGTCAAATTGACCCGAAACTCTCCCTAAACTTCGATCTCATCAATCCGCATTTTTTGGCACAAAAACCGAGGCTAGACATTGACTTTGACTTGGCTGCGCTGACTTTCTTGCTGCTGCTGTTTGCATTGACCGTTGACTGTGACAGTGTTGATTTTCATTGACTTTTGGGTTGATTGATCTGGCTGTTCTTGAGGGTTGTGTGACACTTCTGTTTGGCTGACCGTATTGAGACTTTGCTGGTTGAAGCATCCTATTGACCGCCGTAACGCACCAATACACTTATTTATTTTGGCTTGTCTTCTGTTGATCTTTTGGTATGTTCTATCAGCGTTTTACTTTCTTGTGTATGTGATTGCTGACTGATATTGGGATAAAAAGTAAAGTTGCATCAAGCATAGAACATCTACAAAAATTTACAATATGCCTCGCCATATTTTTTGCTCTATAAACTTCTATGTGTTGGCATTTGCAATCAATTAATTTCATAATTTTGTAAAGCATTTTATGTTAAAATGTTAGAAATGTAATAAATTCTCCTTACTAAGGTGCAATATCCATGTTCTGTGCAGCTGCATGATTGGTTGGATCTGTCTCTGAAGTATTCAGTACCTTCTTCCCTCTTAATCCTTTCAAGGTAAGTGTTTCTGATGAACTATTGCAAGACCTTAGACTTATGTCATAAAAATGCTTTCTAACTTGAGTTTCTTTTGTGGTTGCTTGAATTGCTATTCTTAATTGCCAGAGCATTTACAGTTTCTGGAAAGGTCAAGCCGGAAGAGGCTGTTCAGGCCACACTGTCTTCTCTTCCAGATGAGTTGGTTGAATCTGTAGGAGTTACTTCACTTCCAAGTGAAGATTCTGTTGCAGACCGTAGAAGGAAGCTAGAGTTCTTGGAAATGCAAGAGAAGCTCATTAAGGTTACATTATACCTAAACTCCTGTGATTGTGAATTATTAATTTTTGTTGACTGCTAGCTGTGAGTCTTTATGAAGTAATTGTGGCTTCATGTATCTGTGCAGTTGTAAAAGAAACTTGATTTGTATAATATACTTGAATAATAATAACCAGGGTGCAACTGTGGTGATTGTAACATTGCTATCAGGAAGATCTGGAATTATGATTTAGCAAGTTGTCTTGTGATATCATCTTGTCAATAGAAAGGACCTTGCCTAGGCACTTATTTAATTATATCTGATATGGAATATATGAACAATGTTTTCATATTTTATTCAATGGTGAGAGCATGGGAAAAGAGATATGGATAGAGATTATGCAGGTTTTGTTTTGATTTGAATACTCGGAGTAAAAGCACTGACTATGTAGGTGTTTTGATAGGAGGAAGAAAAGAAAGAGAGAGAGGAGCAAGCAAGGCTGAAGGAGGAGGAAGCATTGAGTCAAAGAGATATTGCATTACACGAGATGAATGTTGCCACGGCAAGAGAGGCACAAGAGTTGGCAAGAGCAAAGGCCATAGAGAAGGAGGAACAACTTTGCAAGCTCAGTCGTGCCTTAGCTGTGCTAGCTTCAGCCTCAGTATGCGTTTCCATTTTCCTTTAAAGTGGTTCTCTTTTTACACTCAGAACAATTATGTAGACAATTTTTTGGGTTATTGTGTACTACCTGCACTAATATGTTTCTAGATTGAAACTGAAACTTACCATGATTACTATTTCAGTCAGTTGGTGCTGAACGTGCTGAATTTTTGAGCCTTGTAAACAAAGAGGTATAAAGTTTAATCTAAAGAAATCTTTCACTCTCTTTTTCATTTATACGTTTCAGTCTTTCTTGTCACGCTTGATATTTTCCTTGTTTTTTTCTCTTCTTTTAGTAATTGAATGTTCTTTCATAAATTAATAGTTTTAGTGTGGCTTTTCCTCTGACAAACCTGGCTAGAGAATTTATTGCTTATTATCATTGTTGGACATATTCCAGTGGTGTAAGCACCCTCTGTGAACAATATTCTTTATGTCGTGTTATTCAATTTGAGATATTTTCTTTGAGTTTATTTTTTAGCTAGGATATGGTAGACTAGGCAAACCTTTAATAAGAACTTATGGATTGGATGTTATGCAATTAGAACCATGAAGCAATTAAATTTTTTACATAAGGGACATTATTATGACTAGGAGTTAAGAACGAAGTAGATGCAGGAGTAATTTTTGAAACATGGATTAATATATATGATCCATGTGAATAGTGTCTATGTAATTAAGGCTACATAAAATGGGACTTACAATTTCTAGACCTTTTAGCTTCACAAATAAAGGAGATCCCATGGATTTATTAACCATATTTGTGAATGGGGGGGAAAGCTTTGAGCTACAAAAGAATGCCTGTTAACTTTTATTCCCTTTTATTCATTGGAAATAATCCATAGCAAAGTTGGAGATAGGCAAAGTTCATGACCAGAGGTGCTGTGCATGATGAAAGTTGATTCCAGGATGGTCCCAAGTACGGGCACAAAACGTAGATAAGCTAATGATGAACTGAGTAAGTGCAATTCTGTTGCTTAGTGTTCATAACCCTTGGCACACATTGGTAAAGTGCATAAAACCTAGGCACAGGACACCAAAAAGTGCATGAGGCTTAGGTGAAAGTCACCACCAGAAGTAATGTTGAGATGCACACTAGAGTGGCATGGATGGACGACTCAGCACATTGATACAAAGGAAGCTCAATGAATGGATGCATCTTCTTTTTCGTTTTCATCATCTTCTTGACATGTTTAAACTTTACACTATTGTATTGATCAGATATGAGCAGACAGGATGTGAAACAACCATAATGCTTCATACTCTCTCGGCGTATATAATTATTTATATGCCTCCATTAGATTGTAATCAAGATGTTGGTGGTTAAAGTAGAGTTAGTGGTTAAAGTAGAGTTGGTGGTTAAATATGTTGCCTCCATAATTATTATGTTGGCTTATTGAGCTAAAGTAAACATACGAAAATTAAAGTTAATTGCTTCAGTGATTATGTTTTATTCTCAACCCTTGATCTTAAGTGCGGCAAGATTTAATCTCAATCGTCAATCACTTTGGAGATTAGGGTTAAGGATTTAATCTAATGTAAAGTTATAAAATCAAGGCTAAGGAGAAGAAGGATACACCATACAACAACACTATATTGAGAGAGACATCTCAGTGAGTGTGTTGGGTCCGAGGAAGGGGGCAACAAGGAGATCAATATCAACCAAGGAGGGCTAGATCAATTAGATCAAATCTAGTTGTATGCAATTTTTCTGTTGGGCCATTTTCCCAAGAAGGGTTCACAAGTAAGTTCTAAAGAACTTTAATGAAGAACTCTGATTGGGTGGAATCTGCTGTGTCATTTTTCGTGATTAAGATTGGTAAATTTTTCTTCTGCAAAATTTATTGTGTTAGGAACCTAGTTGTGCAATTAATTAGTAGACCAATTTTCCAATAGGAACTAAGTGTAGGGTGCTAGGTTTGCGAGAATTCTAACATGGTACACTAAGATTGGCAACTACTTGGATAAACAGGTGTTCCAATGGAGTCCTTAAGGTTCCAATATACATCAAAAGCTTTGTTAATGACATCATTCTACTGGTCATATATGTACATGACATCATTATGCTAGGTTGTGAGCCAAATGCTATTGAATATATCAAATGTAATATGAGTAAAGCTTTTGATATGTTTGATTCAAGCCTCTTGCATTATTGTCCGGGTGTAGAAGTTTGACAAGCAAGTAGCAAATTTTTTGTCTTGGAAACAAATTATGCTAGGAGTTTGCTCAACATGTTCATAAATGACAGAGTCGGTCTATAGGCATGTAGTGAGGAGCTTGATATACCTTACATTGACTAGGCTTGATTTGAGCTATATGATAAGCTTCATTTCTAGATTCATGATGGTGTCAGATGTTAACCATTGGATTGCAACAAAGAGGGTGTGAATATATGTGAAAAGGACACTTGACTTTTGCAATTTGTACAGTAGAAGCAAAGACACTAGGTTGTGTGGGTTTATAGATTCACATTGGGTAGGTTGTGTTGACGATCGAATATCTATGTTTGGATATGTTTTCAACCTTGGCAAAGGTGCAATTAGATGGACCAACAAGCAACAACATGCAATAGCCCTTTTATTGACATAAGTGGAATATGGAGGAGCAATGAAAACAATGTGAGCTAGCTTGGCTTACGAGGATGCTTTCAAACACGCAGATGCATCCCAACACCCATCTTTGGTGATGATTAAGGGGAACACAAACTAGCCAAGAACTTAGTTTTCCACAGGCATAACAAGCATGCTGCAATACATTTTAGTTCATTAAACAACCTGTAGAGGATGGATATATTGAGATGTACTACTATCCCATAGAGGACAAAACAATAGACATTTTCACCGAGTTTTTATGTTTGAAAAATATTTAAACTTCAAGGATAAGCTCGGTGTAGTTAGCAGATTAACTAGAAAGGAGAGTGTTAAAGTAAATGTTAGTTTATAATTGTTAATTAGATATTAGACATGCATTAATAATTCATGTCAACTTTAGTTTATTTTATTCTTTTATGTGTTATTTCACTTTAGTGTTTATAACTCTGTCCCACATTCATAAGGTGGATTGACTTGATTAGCATGTAACTCTTTATAAGAAGGCATTTGCTTATTATGTTTAATGTAATGCAATGCAATATAGAGAACTCACCTAAATATAGCTTGGTTTTTTTTATGCATTCAATTTTTTTAAATATATTGTATGACATTTCACAATATGGAAACTTCGTATGATATGGCTGATGATGATTCCAAGGCATTTTGATGTCTTTTGACAATATTTGAAGTGCTTTTTTGGATGTTTGTGGGCCCACCAAAGTGTGAACGGAGGGAGTGTGACCCATAGTTAGCATAAAAACACTTAACGAATGGTGAATGAAGGCATCTAATTAGTTTTTAAACCTACCCAATTTTCGGACTCATTTGGAAAATGTTTGAATGCCCAGATTTGGATGTCAATCTAGAATGCCTAGACTTGGAACTCTATGTTGCTTCTCTTGATAGTGGTGTTGATGCAAGTGGAAATGGAGTGGCCTCTTCTTCCAATCCATTCTTTGGTTTCTTTGAACAAATATCTTGTTCTATTTTTGTTGATAATGATAAAGACAAGATGGATATATAATTGCATTTGTCTTTACCTCATGTTTTATTTCACCACATATAGTCTCATATATAAAAGGTGATGTTGATGTATAGACATTTACTTCTAAAATATCATTATGTGGATCTTTCTTATTTTCTTGCAAGATAATATGTACATGTATGTGTGTATATATTGCCTTTCCCTCGATGTACCCATTTTGGAGGGTTCACATTTCTAGGAGCTTTTGTTAATTTGAGAACATGTTCTATGCCATTTCAGATTAGGGCACAAGATACAAAAGCAGATAGAACATACCAATAGATCAATGGAAGACAAGCCACAACAGAGATAATGAATGGTGGCGTTATGTTGATCAGCAGGATGCTTCTACCAGCGAAGTCTCCAATAGGTCATTCAGCCAAGTGTGTCACACACAACCCCAAGACAAAGGATACTCCACAGATACACAACACCAAGAACGCAGCTCCATCGCCATCAAGGGAGAAGAAAATCCTCCACACATTTTTTTTTGTATAATGAACTCCAAGTCTCTCCAATATATAGGCATCTTTGGGGGTGTGTGACACGTCCTTTAAGACATTTAAGTCTATATTATATTCCAGGCCGACCTAACACATAAGTGGAATAAATTCAAAGTACATGTTCTGCTCATCCGATCGAGATGATCTTTAGATCAATTTTACACCTCTCCGAAAGAGGAATCCAATGAAAATATTGGGATCATCATCTGAGTAGCACAACCCGGAGTTTGGACCTAGTTTTCCAATTTTAACACTCCCTCTCAACTAGGGAGAACTCCGTCCACTAGTGCAATCCAAACATCGTGCGTCATCCCGCCGTAACTTGCTTTGATAGCCTCTTTATTTCACAACATAAGTGGGTTAGTCACAAAGACATCATTCCCGGCGGACAGATTCAGCCCAGAGGTTCGAAACCTCTATAGGACTCACAAAGAGTCTCATACCAACCCGAAGTTGGTTTACCTGACCTGAAGTTAGTAGGAGGTTCGAAACCTCACTAGGACTCAAAAGAGTCATATACTAACCCAAAGTTAGTTTCATTGACTCGAAGTCAGTTGGAGGTCCGAAACCTCGCTAAACTTGATCCCAGATCAAGTGGTTGGACACGTGCCATCCTAGACATAGAGAGTACGACAATCTCCGATGCGTCCATCGGTCTTGCTATGGTCTCTATTCACATTTCCCACCTCATTGGCCAAATGAGAGGTACTTCCCATGAGTTCGAAACTCCATGGGTATGATGCATACGGGGCACAGATCAGAGAGAGGTAAACCATCTCAATATCATCACGGTGGGGTAGAAGCACACCAACTAGGTTCGGCAAGCCTAGCCCTGTGGTTGCTTATAGCACCAAAGCTATCCCCAAAAGCCCCCTTGGAGCTCCCAGAGCTCATCGTCCAACAGGACCCTCCAAATAGGGTCGTTCCATGATTCCAAGATTCTCACGAAAGGTTAGGAACATGACCTTCCACAAGGGCAGTGTGAGAATATCCACAACCGGCTCATTAAATCCTATATGATCGAGCCTTACGGTGCCTCGCTGTACCATATCCCAGATAAAGTGGTACTAGCCATCAACATGCTTGGATCAATCGTGGAACCCGGGATTCTATGACAAATGAATTCCCCTCTGGTTATCGCAAAGGATAACGGTGGCATCTAGCACATGCTTGAACAGCTCATTGACAAGCTTTCGCAACCAAGTGACTTCACAACGGGCCATACATGTTGCAATGTATTTGGCCTCAGCGGTGCTCAAGGCTACGGACTTCCATTTCCTACCCGAAGTAGATCTACGTGTGAAGCAACATCCAGATGTGCTCTTGCGATCCACCACACTGCCAGCCTAATCAACATCAGCATATCTAAGGAGTGTCATGCTCCCGGCAGTGTATCTCAGCCCATGGTTTATCGTGCCATAGAGATATCTCAAGAGTTTCTTGGCACCAACCCAGTGAAAGTGATGAGGCTCAACTATATGTTGACTCAAAGTGTTCACTGCAAAACATACATCCGGACGGGTGTTCTCTAAGAACATCAGGGCCCCTACGAGTTGAAGATACTCAGTAGGATTTGCTAGCACGGGCCCAGCAGCGCTGCCACTCAACTTCTTAAGGTTGAGCTTCATTAGTGTTGACCCTGACTTACAGTCCACCATATCAAATCTTTCCAGAAGCTTCACAATGTATTTTCCTTGAGAAAGGAAAATCTCGCCAGGTCTCTGCTAGACCTCCAGGCCTAGGAAGTAGTGCATCAGTCCTAGGTCCTTCATTTCGAATTCAGCAGTGATGTCAAATAGAATAAATACAAATAAATCTAATTACTAATTAGTCAAATAAGGATTATGTTAATTAGTCATTAAGTTAGTGAAAAGGCATGTCTAAAAGACATGCCCAATCATGAAAGGCCACTTGCCTAGGTATATTAGCAGGGCCTCATTGTAACATTTATCATCACATATACATTTTATATATAATAAATTATTATTACAAATACCTCTTGTGTATTTTACAATTTAAAAGTCAACAAGCATATAGTTTTGTTGCTTCAGTGGTATCAGAGCCATGTCGTACAATATAGTCTTACAAGCCTATGAACGTAGTATACGAGCCTATGAACATAGTTTATCGTAGAATGTGCCATTACGTGTAGATCTTGAAGAAATTGAGCAGTTTAGTAAAATTCAAGAAGCACTTCAGCGTTTAGAGAAATCAATCGTAGAAGTTAAAGCATGTCAAAAAGAAATCGATATTAAGGAAGATGATAATGGCTATGAAGAAATGAAACAAGAAGATGAACAATATCATAACAATGGGGAAGATGTTGAAGAAGACATTGATGATGATGAAGAGGAAAATGTGGAACAAGAAAAAGAAGAAGATAATTTTGAAAATAATTATGAAGATAACATGTTTAAAAAAGAGCAATTAAATGAGGTTGAATTGGAAAATTTGTCACATGAACTAGAGTTAGATAATATTCTAGATGAAGTAAAGCATGCTAAGGAGATAAAGAAAAAAATGAAGTTCAAGGATGTTCCCTTGTCGAACTCTTCAAGGGTTCATTTTCCGCATGTTGAAAGTCCATCTGAAGAGAAGGTCACTGATGAAAAATTAAAAGCGGATTTAGATTCAAAGGATCATCCTTCATTAATAGGCCAGCAAAAAACCTTACTTTTAGAAAGTTGGGCATCTAGCAAAATTGAAAATGCTAGTGAAGGTTTGGAAAATGTAGAACTAATAGACGATAATTCAATGCATAGTTCTTTTACCAAGGAGACTTTAAATCAAGTAGAATTAATGGATAAGCCATATAATGAAGTAGAGAATCCCCTAGGTCCATTAGTTGAAGTTGAAGTTGAATTTACGGATAGACTATCCAATGAATTCGAGATTCGTCCAGGGAAATTGGCTAAAGGAGAGAACTATTTGGGGCCATTTGATGAAAAATATCAGGCATATGTCACAGAGCCCCGGAGGGAGGAATTGACATCAAAGTTGCAGACAGTAGATGGCTATATATCATGCCCACGGTGCCCAAACTGTGACCATTGTTCCGACAGAATGGCGTAGATCACGCCATTTATTCAGACATCAACGAGGAAGTCATCACACACACAGGTTGTTAAAGAAAAAGTGTTGTTTACTGTCGTCAAGCGAAGTGTTCTTGGGGAAAAGGTCAACCGTTATGATTATTGCATCAAGTCATAAGTGGCTCAGTATATACAATTGTGGTTCGATACAAACGTCGAGCTCAAGTGGAATTTTATTTAGTCCAGTTGGCCATGAAAACCTATTAGACGATACAGACACACTGCTCGCAAGCCGGAATGTTCTGCCGACCGTCCATAAGCCAAAAAACAGTCTGCTTGTCTTCCCATCACCGTCGTCCCTTTCTACCCTCCATCGATTGCTTTCCCCCCTATCCGTTCCAACAGATACGCTGCCTGCACAATGCATGTCATCACTTTCTGTTTGTAACTATCATCAATCCGGCAAGATCTCATAATATCTCGCCAAGAGGGTGTGGATAAATAAAGAGGACCTGTGACATCAAAGTCAAATGGGTGTCGATTCTTCTCTTTCTTATTCTGGTTGGTGTTAACCATGATTTGAGTTGCAGTATAGTATAAGTGGGCATTCCAAATAGAGCAAAGTTATGTGCAAATATGACCTCAACCCTGATACTTAAAAATTTTATAGCCGCTATAATCGATATGCTAATAATAATTATTTATGTTTTTTACACCATTCGTTTCCAATACCATTCCTTTCTGATACCATTCTTGTTATCCACGCTCTGTCGACACAAATGAGACTCGTGCAATCCTCGTTGACCCATTTCGGTAGCATAACGGTGGTTGATATGAGACGATGGTCGATTCAAACGTTGTGTCGAATCGATACATCATGGCAGATAATACACTGGGCAATCATATTTTATACACCGGTTCGCTGAGCGGGGTCCATTACGCACGATACATGTGATAAAAAGACAGTTGGGCTCGATACATGTTAAGTATTGAATTACATATAGTGTCCATCCATACACAAACAAACTCGGTCAAATATACAATGTAGTTTATCACTTAACTTAATTTAATTAGTTAAAACTAAATAATTAATTAAATTATTAACAAAAATATCTATATAATAATAATTTATATTATTATTATTATTATGATTAAAAAAGTTAAAAGATGGAAAAATAAAAATAAAAATGTAAACCCGAGTTCCAAGATAGTATTGAGAACGAATTATACATGTTGAGCAAAAATGACGTGAGCTAAGTGAAGGAAATGATTAGCAATTAAAGGTGAAGAAAAAAATTGTTAATGATAAAGCTTTGAGGACAAAGCTTTTGAAGAACAGGGCAATGTAATGAATATAATTCATAACAAATAGAATAAATACAAATAAATGTAATTACTAAATAGTCAAATAAGGATTATGTTAATTAGTCATTAAGTTAGTGAAAAGGCATGTCTAAAAGACATGCCCAATCATGAAAGGCCACCTGCCTAGTTATATAAGCAGGGCCTCATTGTAACATTTATCATCACATATACATTTTATATATAATAAATTATTATTACAAATACCTCTTGTGCATTTTACAATTTAAAAGTCAACAAGCATATAGTTTTGTTGCTTCAAGCGAGCACCCTCTTGCATTGATGAATGAGAGGGTCAACACCTATCAGGAAGAGGTTGTCCACATACAGCACCAGAATGAGAGGCTTCTCTCTATCAACCTTGAAGTAAGGGTTCGGATCAACATTACTATGAGTGAAGCCCAACTTCATTAGGTAGCAATCTATCCTCTCGTACCAAGCCATGGGGGCTAGCCAACCTGCAAACATGGGTGTCTCGATCTTGGACTTCGAATCCGAGAGTTTTCTCTTCCTACACCTCTTCCTTTTACGTACCATGCCAAAAGGCGGTCTTCACATCCATCTGATGATCCTTCCGTCCTTGCGTAGTAGCAAGGGTAATAATAGATTGTAGGTGCAATAATAATCAGTGCCTTCCTAGAGAAGTCTCAGGCAACACATTTTCCCATCAGATCCATGCTTGATCTTATAACGAGGTGACAACAACTTTGTCCTGTGGTCTAGGGACCATATCCCAAACATCATCCTCGCATCCTTCCAAACTTGATGCTTTACAGCTTCTTCAAATGATCCAGGCTCATATTGTACTCATGGCAGCTAGATACCTCTGGTATTTATATGGCTTCTTGTGTTTTTTCTTCCGGAATTTCCCCCTTTGAAGCCATATAGCTTTGAACCATGAGGGTCTTCTTTCTTTCAGCAATGATATTAGCTCAGAGGCATATACAGTTGTATTCTCCCTCTTAATGCCAGCTTCTCTTGTAAGAGAAGACATCTATTAAATGAGGGCATCCTAGACACCAACTTGAAAAAAAAGGAGTTTTGTACTCAGGGGCCTGAATCTTATTTTCTCACTGTCAAAGCCATCCAAGAATCATAGCCATACACTGTCATATAATTGTCATGCATCTTGATACGTATCATATACTGTCATTTGTCCAAAAACTTCACAGGGTTTGTTGACCATGGTTTCAAATACTTGACGGTACGTGACTGTTCAAGGGCACAGAAACTTCAAAGTTCACACTTTATCATTACGCTCCAATGTAAGACTGATACTGTCACAAGCTTACTGCTATTATGAATTTCATAAACATGGGTATGACTGTCTATGTCATTGTCATAATGACAGTGACATAGAATAAAAGATTACATTCTTACTTCCTTTCTGCAGTTGTTGCTGCCCACAACCTTTACTGTCATTTCCATTCTCATTTATCATCACCAGAGATGCAATAGAACCCATGTTAAGCATGTACAAAAAGGCTGACACTACCCATTTTTGTACTAGACTTGGGCCTATGGTTTAAAGACAGGTGGTAGAAGGCAGATTCATTTTCCAGGTAGACAGATTATTGCAAATATATATTACACAGGACCATCAACAGTGAAAAAAAGGGGTGGAGTAGCCCATCTTAAAAAATAATATATATCATCAGCCATAATCTTTATTTCTATAGTATATTCTGGAATGCAATTTGAGAATGAAATCATCCTTTGGAACTTCCTGTTCTTCTGTCCCTACAACATTGTCTTCCTTGGAACTAGGAAGATTTATCACAAAACATTTGCACATAGCTCCTATATGCCTTTGAAGATACGCTGTAGCCCACAGACATTCCTAGAAAAGACGACTTCGGGAATCTGGGCATCCTCTAGAAAATGCAGTTTCTCACCGTAGAAGCTTCCAACAATCTTTTTGCTCAGGAGTATAGACAGATAAAGGTCTCCCTCTTAATCCCAGAAAGTTTGCAAGTGCCATCATTTGTCCTTGGGATCTTGATCTTAATGTTTTCCAGGTGAGATTGTAATTTCTTTAGGTTTTGGAACTGTACACAACCGAGGATGATATCTTCAGCTGCATTGCTTCAAGTTCAGAAAATCATGACTTGTATTTGGATTTCTGACTTTCTGGCCCTCATCATATTAGACAGATTTATGAGAACCATGACACATATCTACAATTACCAATAAATCCACATGATCTACTTTGTCCAACATGCCAAATGCATCAGCGTACATGTTAATTTTCTGAAACGTTTAGGAGACAGTCCAAGAGAACGACACACCTCTTTTCATCGTTCCTTGAAATAGTAAACATTAGTCTCCAAAGCTCATCCCTCTCGTAATCCACAATGATCTTAAATGAGGCCAAGAGCTTCAGAAGGGCCGTAACATTCACCTTGCTGTCATGGCAATTTTTCGGGCCGAATCTCCATATTTTCATGGCAACATGCCCATGAAGACCATGATCACGCTCTTCTCAATATAAAAAAAACTTTACCACAACTAGTTTACTGACAACTGGCTGTCGTATGTTACCGGCAACTTGCAGCTTTGCCGCATCGGGGGCCTTAAGGAATGCTATCAATTCATTCCGCAGGGTTTTCGCATCTTTCATGTGGCGCATTCTGTAATTTCTGAGGCCACAACCGTCGGCTTTGACGTGGAGGATTTAGATGTCTGAGCGGATGCCAACGGATGAGAGTTTTGGCGTCGATTGATTTCGGTGATTTATTGTAGAAGGAAATTTCAGAAGGAATTGGCGTCGATTGACTTTCCACTTTGCCATCAAAGGTTTTAATTCCACTGCCCCTTGAATCGCGGATTCAAGCCTCCCCTGTTTGTTGCCATTTATGACATACACATGCTCTACAGGGGAGCTCGAATTTCCAATATTCATGTGGAACTCACAGACAACAATTAACCATAGACCATTTGGCCAAATTTAGTCGGCAGAACTTAGAAAAAAAAATCCCGCTTCTGATATTCTGCGTATCTCCTTGTAGTGACCACGGCTAGGCCCATTCACACGATTTGTTACCAACAGAAGATTGCGGCTTCCTTTTTAGTGACAACGGATCAGAGAGAGAGCCTTAAACTGGGTCTTTCGTCCATCAAACGATTTTCGTCGGTTGTTGTAACTTCAGCTGTGGCCTTCACACAAATATGCATAGAATTCGTCCATTAGACAATTTCCGTCGGTTGCTGTAACTTCAGTTGCGGCTTTCAAAACCCACACAAATATAGAAGAAACACACGAAACACGCCTCTACACAACCCATCTCCACAACAAATCTGAATGATTTGTTTCCAAAACGATTTGGTTAGGGCACAAAACAACCCCAAATCTGCCCATGCCATCACTTGCTGTGGTGTTATGGCTTGCGGCCTACCACACAGCCTTGCTGTAACTTACGATATCCTTATTTGCCTTTTGAACAATCCCCATCTGCTGCCCTAGATTTTGGGCGTTGTCTTCTCCTAGCTCTAATACTATGTTAATTTGAGAACATGTTCTATGCCATTTTAGATTAGGGCACAAAATACAGAAGCAGATAGAACATACCAATAGATTGATGGAAGACAAGCCAAAACAGAGATAATGAATAGTGGCATTACGGCGATCAGCAGGATGCTTCTACCAGCAAAGTCTCCAATAGGTCATTCAGCCAAGTGTGTCACACACAACCCCAAGACAAAGAATACTCCATAGATACGCAGCACCAAGAACACAGCTCCATTGCCATCAAGAGAGAAGAAAATCCTCCACACATTTTTTTTTGTATAATGAACTCCAAGTCTCTCCAATATGTAGGCATCTTTGGGGGTGTGTGACACGTCCTTTAAGACACTTAAGTCTATATTATATTCCAGGCTGACCTAGCACATAAGTGGAATAAATTCAAAGTACATGTTTTGCTCATCCGATCGAGATGATCTTTAGATCAATCTTACACCTATCCGAAAGAGAAATCCAATGAAAATATTGGGATCGTAATTTGAGCAGCACAACCCGGAGTTTGGACCTAGTTGTCCATTTTTAACAGTTCTTGATTGGAAACTAGTACTGCAACTTAGGTTTAAACCCTAGAAAAATTGATGATAAAAAATTCCATAGTTCCTTAGTTGCAATGAAGTCTTAAGTGATGCTATTAGTTAAAAATAATTTAGATTAGTTGCTGAATTGAATAAATGAGATTTACATATTCTTTGATGCCATGTTTAGGTTCACAAGAAATAGTGAGAGATTTGAATAGAATCACCATAGACCCAATTTTTGAAATAATCTGAAGAACACACTGACACTAGGGAAGAGAAACATTCAAACAGAAATAAGCCAAGAGGAGCACAACCCTAGAGAGAGTGTAAACACAACGGCGAGTGCTCTAGGGAGAGAAATAAACGCAAACACAAAATAATGTGATGCTTGATGTAATAGCTACCTAACATAATAATGATAAATATTATATCAAAGTTCAAATAGTTTCTTTCCAAGCAAGTGACTACTCCATATATATGTGATTTCACACACCATTGTATCATTATTCATCATTCATCATATTATCAACTATTGTTAATCTTTATGGATTTGTCAACTATATCCTACACACATGACATAATAATGATAAATATTACATCCAAGGTCATGAGTAGTGTCTTTTCAAGTAGGTGACTATTCAATATATATGTATAACGTCACAAACCATTGTATCATTAGTCATCTTTCATCATATCTTTATGGATTTGTCAACTATATCCTATTTACATTGGATATTTTTAGTTATCGAACACAATTATTTGTAGCAATAACTCTGTATCAAAATATAGACATATACAATAGAAAGAATATACATAAAGGGAAGAGAGATTCAATATATTATTCAATGTATGAAGTTTAATGCATCGAGTCTCAAGTGAGAGATGAAGTTAAGTAAAATTACTCATTTAACCATAGAGTGATTTGTGGTAAATTAATTATTAGGTCACTACTATATTAGCTCAATACAATATAAAATTCCCACAGATAAAGTCCTAGGTTATATAATATTACAATATATGGTCATTATCTAATATCAACTTTATCGTGTCTGCTACTCTGAAATTGTGCATGGTTGCTCACTGGTATGCATGGCATTTGCTATTGACTTTTCGACATATCACTCTAATGAAGCAATGACCAATTTTGATTATTGTTGAATTTTACCTTAGTGTGAATCTAAACCTTCATGGAATTAGTCAATGTTTAAACTCACCTAGGATCAAGGACATTAAATTTTATTTTTGTTCATAGTATAAGGTTTTTGAATTGTCTTCATCATCCCTAATGAATTCTGTCATTTTTGACTTTTTTGGATACAACCTGTTGAGGATGCATTAAAATTTCAATTTCCATGGTCCAAAACAAGGAGAACCCTAGGATTACTTGTATCTATCTTGAGGTCCTAAACTCCTAACTCCTCTCTCTTAACGAGATTTAAATATTTTTTCTATATATGGAGTCTGGACTACCTATTATGATTCAAAATTGTTCTTAAGATACTGTGACCAAAATGTGTAGGATGGAGCTATTTTTCCTATTGAACATACTTTTGAAGCATCAATGCTTCCAAAGCACCCAATAATTCCTTTGTTGTTTCCATACAAGTGTATCCATAAATTTCAAGATCATAACTCCCAGTAAATTTTCCTACCTACCCTTTCTAGATGCTTCAATTTTACTGCATTCTCTATGGCAGAGAATGTCTGTGAAGTCAAACCGTAAATACCAAAAAATCCTTAATCTAACCTTATTTATACATCCTGTTATCCTTTTAACATCCACAAGTTAAGGGCAAAACTTAAATACCTTCAAATATGTTGGAGATGAGCAGGTAGGATTCAGATGGATTGTGTGGGGCAGGCTACATGATAATTGAAGGGGATTGATGAGCTTCATGAGAATTCCAGTTGACTTATCATTCAAGTTTTAAAATTCTCACACACACAAATATATACCCTAATTTGTTGAGCTCTTAGGAAAATGATAGCTAAGTAGTCAGCCCTTTCATTGATAGATTATTGCAAGGTTATTGTGTAAGGTGGTTCAATAATGAAAATTGTATCAATGTTGTCACACTCAGACTTGGCAAAGAGTGGGCTGCCCTGGGACTTGGAAAGAATTTGTGACTTAGGAAAGAATTGGCAAAGATAAGGAAAGTACAAAAAAAATACCTAAATATATAGTAAATTCTCTAAACAAAATATAGCAAGCGTATAGCAAATTTGATGGCGAGTTTGTGGCAAGTATCATGAGTTTTTGGTGAGGCTTGGTGAATTTGTCGATTTTCCGACGAGTTTGTGAGTGGCAAATACTCATTCTAGCCTAGTAGCAAGACTCAGGAAGATTCACAAGTCTTAACTGTGCCCAACTACATTAAAAGTTAAAACTCTTGAATGACGGAGGACTCTCTGACTACAATGCAAGTTGAATGACAGAGGATGCTTTTGATTGTAATGCAAGTTAAATGATTATTATTGTTGTAGCTTTTTGAATAAATGTGATGAATGGATTCCAAATGTATGTTATGGCATAAATGCTTGGAATGAATGTGTGTAAGGTAGTTGTAAGTTATGTTTGCTTTTATGTAGTAAGATTTGTCTTCTAACCAGTAGGCTACAAAACTTGTTATGCCAAACACAGTTCAACACACTTCCATTTGGAGTACTATTTCCATTTTTGAGACCCTTATTTTCTGTAAATTTCAATAAACTTGGCTATTTTGAAGTTTTCTTGTTATTTTTGTTTGGTTATATTTGTGTTTTGTTCCCTTGCGGGATGGTGTCTATGGAGGCTTGTTAGAAATTAATTCTGGAGTTAGAGTGCGTTATTTTGATAATATTACCTTTAACTATGTTTGGTATGCATGCTCTACAGATAAAATTGTATAACAACATAGTAGATAAGCAAGGGGAAGAAGGTGTGGAGGTGGCCTTGAAGGCATATGATGCAGCAAGAGGACAAAATGACCAAGCAGATGAGACCACTATCGGCAGCAAAGTTTCAGCAGCTTTCATAAATAAGGTATGCATGCTTGTGTTTATAATATATATTGTGTTTTCTGTTGGAGTTAGTTTAAATCTCATGGCTAGGTTGATTAGTTTGTTACTGGAAATCTGTTTTCCCTAACACTATAAGTAGTCACCTTGCGTTCGATGTTAGTTAAGGTTCCCTACTTTTCAAGAGAAATGGGACTCACAAATCCAAGTGGAGACCTTATTTAGAGTGAAGCATCTTCATTATATGAATTAAACTTTCCTACTTTTCATAGAAACAAAGGCACCCATGAAAATGGAGCTTACTTCATCATGTGACATCTTGATGGACATCTACATTGTGATATATGGCAAGGGATATGACCTGATATTGAAACAACTATTGTGGTGAATGGCTTTTTTTTATTTATTTTTAATTTTAATATAATTTCTTACATTTGCTAGTACATTTAAGTGTACTTTCTAGAGAAACATGTTCCTTGAATACAAGAACCTGATCTAGAGTGAACAATCTTAATGATACATGTTAAGCTTTGCAATGCATATTTGGAGATAGGGCCCACCAATGAAAATGGAGCCTAATTTAGCACGGAGTATCTTATAAATGAGGTTGTACATACATGAGGATTTACATCCAAAATCAACCTTTATAGTATATAAATATTTATATGTGCTGAAAATGAAACATAACATACACGAATGAGAAGTACAATTACATATTTTATAATCCTCATCTTCATCTTCATTAGCAAAAATAGAACAAGTTACTTTTTTAGCAGAACTAGAGTGTGGATTGATTAGAGATAAATTAGTTTGTAGAGTGATTAGACATAAAATTAGTGTTATATTAAATATGTTTTGGCTATAGAAGGGCCCCACAACCTTCTTGGGTGCTTGAGTGAGTCCGCAGAAGCAAAAAAGTCATGGAAATTGGCAAAATTGGCCGGAAACAGGGTAGAATTGGGCCGAAATGCCATAGAAACATTTCAACGGCCTTTCAGTGTCTTTTTCAAATAAGGAAACACTACCCAGACATTTTAGCCATGTTTTGGTCACGTTTTGATGATGCTTTGGCGTTTCGAGAAGTTTCGGGTACGTAGACGCCACCTTTGGGGCCTTTTCCTACAACATAGATTAGAAGAATCAAGGATCAAGGTAAAAGATGACATTGGATCAAATGAGCAGTCTCGAACATTTCTAGCTCGAGTCAAGAAGTAGAAGGGAAAGTTTGGCATGTCCAAGAATAAAGACATGCCAAGGTTCAATGAGCTTGTGCAATGAATTTGGACTCTTTAAGAGGGATTGCCCAAGTCAACAGAACAACAAGAGAAAGGGAAGAAGTAACATTCATGCAGCCGAGGAAGTGGGAGAACATGAGAAGAAGCCGAAGAAGGAAAAAGTGAAGGATATTTACTATTAAAGACGACACTCTGTTTGGCAGGTTCTTTGTGGAATGTTCTTTCCTCTAGATAGTATGATTATGTATAACATCATAGAGAGAAGCATATGATAGTAGCATGTCTAGAATTTACATGATTAAGTTGCTTTGTAGAGATCTTCTAGATAGATGGGTAGATAGACCATTTTTGCATAATGTTTATCCAGGTAATATCTAACATTATGTTAAAAGTTGTCATCTTGCTAAGTTGAATGATCATGATTTAGGAAGGCCCATCATTTTGGAAGGTCCTTGGGAAAAGAATCATGACAATGTTAGTAGACATTCCATGTAATGTGGAATCAATAGTGTTAAAGGGATGAAGGAATGCAATTGGTTAAGTTGCAGGTTCACTAGGAATGCAATGGGTCAAGTTGCACGCTCACTTTAGGGCAAATAGCTAGATGATTGGGTGAAAGTATAAGAATGCATGCTCGATGCAAAAATTTGGATAAGATTCATATGTATAGAATCTTGTGAAAAGGAAGTTGGACATAGAATATGCTTAAGTATATGGATATATGCTCCTTGAAAAGGAATAGGATTTGACTTACTTTAAGGGGAATAAAAGAGTAGGTATTTTTGTAGAATATATAAATAGTGATTAACATCCAGTATAAATCTACGAAAGAAAAGTTGTAACTTGGTAATCAAGTTAGATTCTTGGGCACTCTGATGCATGAAGGAAGTTTCAAGTGGAGATGGTCAATGAGGATGTTGATGGTACGAGAAGGTCATCATGATGAGGTACGTCTGATTTTAATTGTTGGTAATTTGGTTAAAATATTATTTTTGCTACTTCTAAGAATGTTGCAGGAATACATGATGACAATTGAGGCAAGGTCAACTGTATGGATGAAGATTTTTGAGGGAAGCTCAATATCTGGTAGCTGGCAACTGAGGACAAGATATGTCGATCTTGAAGGTAGCAATGCAAGAAGATAATCTGAAGGTCAAAGGAGATCACTTTCATAAGGAAGGCATGATCAAGCTTGAAGTTTGGAAGGCTCAATGTAATGCCTTCTTATCGAAGAAAAAATGATGAGCAAGAGAGATGACTTAGACCTTGTCACAAGAACGAAGAGAGGAGATGGCTCCATGATACTTCGAAAAGAAAGCAAGAGATGCGAATGAAAGAGGGAGCCACGTAGCTATGAAGATCAAGTATCTGGTACTCTCGTGAAGACAAGCTGTAAGGCTTGTGGTGTTGACTTCCCAAATAGAAAGGAAGTATGGAATCTCCTCTGGTTTTGAGAGGGAGCAATTGAGTCTCCTTGAATAAGGAGCAAGGTTTTATTCTCAAGACTAAGGGAGAATAGGGATGTCCTCTTGGTTTGAGAGGGAGTGATGTTAGACATCACATGTGCATTATCTACTTCATGTGTCAAGCACTTGACTAGGACTAACAATCGTAAGTCTAAGTGAAGGCCTTAAAGAGAGATTGGTAGAGGATTAGATAAGCATCTATGGTTTCCTCGAGGATAGAACATCCAAGAAAGGAAAGGTACCAATACTCTTTGAGAATGGGACAAGTATTCAAGAGAAGAGTGGTCGAAGAGGAATGATATTCTTTGAGGACTAGGTACGGAGATCCAAGATAAGAATAGTCCTGAAAGGGCATACCTCGTGGACATCCAGATGGGGTATGTGCCTTGTAGAGGTAGTGTAGTATCACACATAAAACCTCCCAGCATAATGCTCTTAATTAAAGAAGAGTTTGTCTAGTTAGGCCTCAGAGACAGTGTTGGTCATGATGATGATGCTTACAGTATAGCTTATCAATTTGACTCTTCTTGTGAGAACTCTACAGTTTGAGATATGATGTTGTACTAGTTGTACAATTATGAATAACGCCCTAGTTAAGAGGGAGTGTTGAAAACATAACTAGTTTCGGTCTTCATAATTGCTGTTGTACGTGTTGAAAACATAACTAGTTTCGGTCTTCATAATTGTTGTTGTACTCATTTCAAAATGTATCCTATGTAACAAAGAAGAAAATAAAAGAAATAGTTATTATTGTTAAAGCATGGGTTTCATGCTCTTTATTGATGGTCTTCTAGGTAAAACCATGTCAAAGGAGTCAACATCATGTTTATAAGACCCTTCCAGGCAAAATGTATTTACAAAAATAATTGTTTTTGAGTCTAGAAAGTCCTGGAATCTCCTAAAGTACAAGTCGGCCTAAAGGAGGGAATTCGACCTCTTGAGAAGACTATATAAAGTAGCAGTTCGACCTCATTCAACCAAGAAAATTTGATGATCACATCTGAAGTTTTTGCCGAAGGTACTAAATCGGGTGCAGAATAGGCCGAAGGTACAAAACTGGGTGTGAAACAAGCCCAAAGGTACAAAAATAGGTACATAATAGGATGAAGGTACAAAACCGAGTGCAAAATAGGTCGAAAGGCAGAAAATCGGATGCAGAATACGTCGAAGGTACAAAACCAAGTGCAGAACATGCTGAAAGGTGCAAATTCGGATGTGAAACAGGTCGAAGGTACAAAACTAGGTGCGAAATAGGCTAAAGGTACAAACCAGGTGCAAAATAGGCCGAAGGTATAGAAATGGGTGCAAAACAGGCCAAAGGTGCAAAATTGTGCTAATAGACTGAAGGGTCAAAGTAGTGGTGCAAATTGTAGGGTTGAGGTTGATAGGTCGAAATTGCAGATGGTTAGTGCAAGTGCAAGGAAGAACTTGTTGGAAGGGTTGACTTGGTACTTGGAGGACTTGGTCTAGGGTTGGGTTTTTGTATCTCATTTGAAGCAGATTCTAAGAAGAGAAGAGTTTTTTCGGGTTTTCCCCTTGGAGGGGCTTTGCCCTGGCTGAGAGCCTAAGGTGCCTAAGGTGCAAAATCGGTCGAAGGTACAGAAATGGGTGCAAAACAGGTCAAAGGTGAAAAATTGTGCTAATAGACTGAAGGGTCAAAGTAGTGGTGCAAATTGTAGGGTTGAGGCTGACAGGTCGAAATTGCAGCTGGTTAGTGCAAGTTCAAGGAAGAACTTGTTGGAAGGGTTGACTTGGTACTTGGAGAAGGACTTGGTCTAGGGTTGGGTTTTTGTATCTCATTTGAAGCATATTCTAAGAAGAGGAGAGTTTTTCCGGGTTTTCCCCTTGGAGGGGCTTTGCCCTGACTGAGAGCCTAATTTTGTGTCCTTTATTGTTTCTATTTCGTTCTTGATATTTGTTTGGTGAAAAGATCTAACTAAAGAACATAAAGAAGACTAATAGAACTCACAAACAAATGTTAAGGTGAAGGAAAATAAGAATTACAAGCTGCCACTTTACATTTTCCAACAATAGAAATTCTCTTGGAGAGATCATACAACACAAGGGTTTTACAACAATAAAATTATTTTACCAACAAATTTTTTATTTTGCAACAAGTGTTTTATGGCTGACATCGATCTGGTGAGATGGCATCATCTAGTTTGATATTTGAGGATAGATTGGAGGGGGAGGAAAACTTCAATCCATGGAAGGAGAGGATCACCATTGTTTTGATGGCAAATAGCTTGTGGGAACTTGCGAAAAAAGAGATTCAAGTTCTTTTGTATCCTACACAAGCAACCAAACATAAGCTGAAATATGTGAAGGCTAGAGGTATCATATTGGGGGCTCTGACAGATCACATAATCCCTCACATATCAGGGAAGAATACAACTTGCCATTGTGGTCAATTTTGATGAACCTATACCAAAGTAGCAACCAAAGCAGAAAAATAGTGTTGAGAGAGAAATTGAGAAACATAAGAATGAACAGATCTGACACTGTAGCCTCATACTTCACAAGAATCCAATAGGTTCGTCATGAAATGTCAGCTATTGGGGAAGCTGTGGATGAAGGTGAACTTGTCAAGATAGCCTTGAGTGGTTATACCAAGCAATGGGTTAGCTTTGTAACAAGTATCCTTTCTAGAGACAAGCTTCCTGATTGGACAAGGTTGTGGGAGGAATTCATCCAAAAATAGATATGGGAGAGTTCGATATTGGGTGGATATTATAGAGGTAGAGTTGGAGATGAGGAACTTGCTCTTGTTGGGGAAGCAAAGATGGGCAAGGGTAAACCCAAGCTTAACTAGAGTGGATGAGGATCTTCACAAGGAGATAAAAAGGACATGAGCAAAGTCAAGTGCCTTGCATGTCATAAGTATGGTCACTAAGTTGTACAGTGCCCCAATGGGAAGAGAGGAAAAGGGAAGGCATCTGTTAGTTGAGATATTCTCGAAATATATATATATATATATAGTTAGTTAGTTCGTTAGTTGAAAAATTCGAGAAGCTATTTGCATTAGTGTCATGTCTTTTAGGCAGCGTGACACGTGGTGTATGGTCTATGGACAATAGAGCTTCTTATCCTATGATGGGATCTTGTGACCTCTTCAATAGTATGGCCAACAAGCACTGTGATCTTCATGTGGAGCTTGGTGATAATGCTACGTATCTAGTGGATGGTATAGGCAACATGTATTTTTCCAGCCAGACTTTGGGAGCTCTATGGAGGTGAAGGAAGTATTGTATGTACCTCACCTCCACACCAAGTCGGCCTCAAGAAGATCAAGTTAGCCTCAAGGAGGACAATTCAACCTCACCTAAAGGCTATATATATAGCAGATCAAATTCATTTGGAGCAATCACTCTCACACTAGTTCGATATCAAGACGTAGCTAGGAAAAAGTGTGAAATTGGAGGAGGTCAAAAGGAATGCGAGTTTGGTCAAGAGTCAAGAGAAAGGAAAACTCAAAGTTTTGGGCTATCTATATCTCTCTTGTGTGGGCTACTTTAGGAGATAGAAGTATTTTTGTCTATATCGAAGTTGCTACTACCAGTTGCTGCCAAGACAAGTTTGCTGTTGATAGGTCGAAGTTGCTACTGCTGGTTGTTGCTGCCTCAAGTAGAAGTACTAAATCAAGATCGAAGTTACTGGGTCAAGATCGAAGCTACTAGGTCAAGATTGAAGTTGCTAGAGTAGTGCCGCATTGTACTGTTGTTGTTGCCAGGTCGAAGATAGTATTATCTACAAAAGAAGAAGTCTGACTTGGTGTGGAGGAAGTCCGTGTCAAAGTCTAGAGTCTTGGATTATCTTAGGAAAACTATTGAAGGTTACTGACTGGGTTTTCCCCTAGAGTGGGGTTTTTCTCTGGATGTCCGCCTATATCTAGTGTCCTTGATCTGTGTGCTACTATTTTGGTAATTGCTTGATGAACTAAGAAAAAGAAGATCATAAAAAAAGTTAATAAGAAGACAATAATATCACAAGCAATTATCAAGTATAAGAAAATCTTTCTGCCTTTCTGATTTTCTAACATGCCTGGGCTAATGAACTGACTGGTTTGAGCGGTTTATGGTTCAAACCAGCCAATTTTAAATACTATGGTATGGTCCAATCTGAAATTGCCCTGGGCCATTCACCCCTGACCAAATTAGCATGGCCTAGCCAAAGTCCTTCATGGCTACTCGGGTAAATGTATCCACCTCCCTTGGTCAAATCAACATGACCCAACTAAGTCCGTCTGACTTCTTAAGAGATGGTCTGCTTGATCCTGCAAAGACATTAATGCTCTCTCTCAACAAGGGAGGCACTTTGCATCATGCCAAACTTGTCTCTGAAGTGTACAAATTTCGCTCTAGACAGAGGCTTGATGAGAATGTCTCGGATGAAGTGACATGATCAAATAGCCCCACAAGTAACTTCTGAGGCCATACTGCTTCTAGACTTGCTGCATCGACTGCGATATACTTTGCCTTTGTTGTACTAAGTGCGATCAAAGTCTGCTTCCTGCTAAACCTAAATGTCAAAGTTGATCCTAAGCTGAAGCAACAGTCGAGGTGCTCTTTTAGTCCTCTACACTCCTTGCCCAGTCTGAATGAGTATATTTTTGCAACCTCAATTCACCACTTGAGACATCTCTCAAACCATATCCATTATACCACGTAGGTACCTCAACACATGCTTCACTCTAACTCAATGTACATGCCTTGACTCAACCATAAAATTGGCTCAGGGTGCTCACTACAAAGCAAATATCCAACCCGGTGTTAACGACATACATCAAGGATCCAATCAACTCCCTGTACATCATGGGATCCACTAAATTTGAATCTGAAGCAAAATCACTCAGCTTCTTTAGATTTATTTTTTTGTAGAATCCGGATTATCTACGGTATCATAAAACATTGGTCACCATAGGTGTAAGTATGGATTTGCAATCCATCATACGAATCTCTTCAAAATCTGGACAATGTATTTTCCTTGTTCGAGGAAGATCCCATCTGGTCTCTGCCACACCTCCAATCCCAAGAAGTAATGCATTAGGCCAAGATCCTTCATCTTGAACTCTGAGTCCAACTCCCTTTGAAACTGAAGCAAGTATTCCTGTGGTAATCCTAAGTGCTCCCTTGTCATGGAAGCAAATTCTCTTGCCACTGTTGCTCCCTTTATCACGTAAGCAAGTCCTTTGCCTCTACTGCTCCCTCTGTCATTGAAGCATACCTTCTTGTCTAACATGGTCCCCTCAAAGAAGGCATGCTGCTCCTAGAGACCTCCTGTGTCTGAACATCTTGACAATCTCGTCCCATGACATCATCTTGGAAGGCTACTCCTTCCACTCTGCCTGACTATATCTGCTCCCTCAGAACTAGAAGCTCTTCCGGTCATCTGGCACAGTCTTGGACATCCTAACAATCTGTACAATTTCTCCCTCTCGAACACTAATCACTATTGACGAGTCATTTAGAACATGACCATTTGGTGACTGGAGCAAAGGTCTCCTTGCGGTTCACTCCCTCATTTGGGAGAACCCTCTTGCCACAACTTTGCTTTGTACTTCTCGATGCTGTCATCTGCCACGTGAATAATGTACATACTCTTCCTTTTTGCAAACTCCATTCAAGAGGCCATGGAAGAAAAAAAAAATTATAACCAAGAAAAATACAAGGACAAGAGGCTAACCAAAAACAATAATAATAATAATCAAGAGAGAAAAATATGAAGCACTTATCTCTTTAAGGAAGAAACTGCTGAGGATTGTCAACTCCCTCTCTGAAAAATCTGTAAGAGAAACTCGAAAATCGATCATGTTCCTAGAGGCACAATTGTCCACAAACATCACTACTATTGGTAGAAAGGATTCCTTAGGCTTCTTCTAAGGTGGATGCTCTCCTTTAATTTGGGAGACTCTCATAAGATAAGAGACAATGTAATCTGATCTAGTCATCATGCCATTACAATGATTGATTTCTCAAGTTTAACTTCCTGCTAGTGTTGCTTCTCTCATACAATCCTACCAGAGCATCATATATTTCCTACGAAGTTTTCATTGTAGCAACATTAGGAATCAAGTGGTCTTTTATGGAATCTGACAATATTCTTGTCACCTTCGCTTCATTCTAGGATTTCTCCTCAGCTCCCTTTTGCTCTAGAATAACTTCCTTCTTGAGATTTGTAACACTATACAACCTCTCTTCCATTCTGAGACTTGGCACCATTTTGACAAGAGATCTAGAGTCTATTCAAGTTGTTGATTACTGTCTTTTAGGATTAGTTCAATGGCTTCTCTTTCAACAAAGCTCTGATACCATGTTAAATTTTCTACAAGATGCACATTAGAAACCAATTTTCTGCTAGATAATTACTTCCTAATGATTTCTCACAACATTCTTATGCCACTGATATCATCAAGTAATTATACTTAAGAAAATATCAACAATAAGTACAGTGGAAATAATAAAGATCATAAAAAGACAACCAAGTAATTTCTTTCAAGAGAAATTATTCTTCGGCAAGGTTTACAAATCAAGATTTTCTAAAAATTTGTGCCAATATCCAAGTCAAAGATACCAGTGAAATATCGACAAGACAACAATGGTTAAAATCAGTGAAAATCAACGTTGGTCAAACTGCAATCAAAATATGCGGTCAACGCTTTATGACCCTGTAGTCAAAGGCCTCCGATCTTGCAGTCAAAGGCTTGCGATCAGTCGTGGTCAAACATTCATACGTTACTCAATCATATTGCAGTCATACTTAGTCAATGCAGCCTTGAGGAAGTTGGTCAAACATGCCTTTTCTCCTCACATGTGTTACTGTAGAAAATTAGATCAAACTTGCTCTTTGTTAGTTGTGAGAATGAGAAGTCAGATCATCTATATATACAACTCGAATGGGTCAAAATCACCCAAGGGATACATCCCTTCATGAGTTGAGATGACTTGGTGCCTCAAATATAAATTTTAATTTTAATTTTCTTAGCCTGACTTATGAGTCCCTTTAGCAAAGCATGAGTACCTCTCGATGCTACAAAAAATCAACACTTTATATCTCTCCTGATCATTGTTTTCTTGAATGTTGGTATATACACCCTGTATGCCTTCGATGTCTTGTTGTAGCACATGAAACACCCTTTTCTATTGTGGGCTCCAACTTCTTCCTTTTCTCCTCTGGTACTTGATAATACACCAGGCTGCCAAATATATGGAAATGTGATACATCTAGTGTCTTTTCTGTAAACACCTCCTCTAGTGTAACTCGCCCCAACACTCTGTGTGGGCATCGGTTCTGTAGGAAAACTATTGTATTGCATGCCTGAAACCAAAGAAACTTGGGCAGCGCTTGGTCATGCAACATGGCTTTGGTTGCTCCAACTATGGCTCTGTTCTTGCCCTCTGCCACCCCGTTCTGTTGAGTATATATGGTGTAGTTAGCTCCCTCCTAATGCCCTCCTTGGCACACAACTCCTTGAATGTATTTGAGGTGTACTCCCCATAGTTATTAGACCTCAACGCCTTGATTTTCTTGCAAGATTGGTTTTCAACCAAGGCCTCAAACTCCAAAAAGTTTGAGAAGACTTCATCTTTCTTTTTCATAAAAAATATCTAGGTCCTCCTCGAGTGATCATCTATAAAGGTGACATAATAATTGTCCCACTAAGGGATATTGTAGAGAAAGGACCACAAACATCTAAGTAAACAAGGTCCAAAATACCCTTGACCTTGTTATCTTTGCTAGGAAAAGAGGTTTTGGCATACTTGCCAAGTGTGTAGCCTTTGCACACCTCATGTTGGTCCACGTTGCACTGTGGTAGCCCTGTTGCTATCTCTGTGAGAATCTTCATCTCACTATGTTGCAGATGCCCCATGCGCCTATGCCACAACTCTCCAAGTGTTGGAAATGTAACTAGTGTTGGTCTTCATAATTAAATTCAAATGTACTGTTGATGTATTTATTATTTTCATTTATTAGATGCATTATTATTATCATTTTTCTCGTCAGAGCATGCTCTTCATGCTTTTAGGGTCAACTGTGTCAAAAGAAAAAATATTACAAGTCATTGAGTCAAAGTCCCAATTGGACTTTCTGAGAGAATGCAATATTACCAATTAGCAGCAGCTAATTGGCAATATTAATTTTGTTCAGTTTTGCTTTTCTAAAGTTAAGTTAGTCAGTCAATAAAGGGGGAGATGGGACCCATAACCCACACCTAGGAAATAATAATTCCCTATAGTCACTTGAGAAAATATTATTTGGCAGTGTGGGACCTAGGAGTGCCAAGTGACAGCGCAGGGAAGGGGTAGCGTTGGCCAGGCAGTGCAATGGTAGTGTGGGCCAGGGCAACGCAGTGGCAGGGATAGCGTGGCTAAGGAGGGACAACGCAGATGAGTGGGGCCCAAGGGGGGGCTAGGCTCTCCAACATAAACGGGAGAGGAGGCTCACCATTCAGTCATTCTATTATGCATCTTATGATTTTTGTCTTTTGACATTGAGCACACTTTTGTTGTTGAGCGAAGTCTGCAAGTGTTGTTCAGCACACGAGTGTCTTCGAGCAGAGATCCCAACCTCAGCCTCGAGGGACTTCGAGTGCCCGCTCAGGTGAGGAGTTCCACCATTGTTTTCCAGAGCTTAGCACTCAACATCCTTCAGCCAGAAGCACGCAGTTTCTTAGACAACGCAGTTCCTCTAGGAGATTACGCAGTTTGGAGAGGAGGCAGCACCGATAGAGAGGGGAAGTAGGGGATTTCAGTCTGGGAGCATTGTGAAGAGACCAACCTTTCACAAATCATCTTTTGCAGGAGGAGGAGGCCAGCAGTTACGGTTTTTCAGTTTAGGGCCAGCGTACTCATCTAGAGTGCGTGATTTTCCAAGGGAGGTCAATTTTCGGGGTCAGCCATTCCAAGATTCCTTCTTGGGTTTTCTCGGGTTATTGGAGGAGAGCTTGTATCCCGAGTTTCACATTTTTCTGAGCAGGGGAACAACCCCAAGGAGCAGCTCCATTCCAGCAATAGCAACAGTTTGGCAGTAGCAACAACAATAGTTTCTGGAGTTATGCAGTCCACGAGAGAGCAGCCATTCATTGATAGATTCTGAGAGTATTTCCAGCTTGCCTTGAGCAATCCAAGGTGCCATCATTTCGATCACCTTTGTACCTATTGCTATCTTTCTGTTTATAATAAAATGGCTCAATGTTTCTCCATATTTGCAGTATTTTATGATGTCTCTCTATTTGCTGTAGTTACTTGTTTATGTTGCTTTATATTACTGTCTATTTCCTGTTCGGGATATTACAGTGGTATCAGAGCTCATAGACTTGGCTCAGCTTGTGGAGCAAATCAGTCTATGACATCGAGAGGAAAACCATATATCACTTACCGGGGAAGAAAATACAAGAGCTAAGAGCAGAGGCTCGAGGCCACTTTTGGAGAGGGGGAATGCGTTCCAGTGGTGAACGCAGAGGAGGAAGAACCTATGGCAGAGGAGAGAGATGAAGGGAAGGAGTTCGGGCAACTCCTCCTAAAATCTGTGAAGGAGCTCTCGAGGAGGATTGAAGAGGTGGGGCAGAAACTTTCCGTGGACCATAGACAGCGCGAAACCCCAAGGGGTTTTCACATTGGTGAGGGATCCGGTACTTCCCATCACATACAGGAGCAACTGACAGCACAACAGGTAGTGTCACTCATTCCCCCACGTTCTACGATACCCACATCCGTGACTACAGGCACTGGGACAGGAAGACCTCAGGAGCCGAAGCCGGTTCATATGGGAGATTATTTTGCAAAGTATCAATCTTAAGGGCGAGAGTTCCGTGAAGCCCTCACTTTTCACAATTTTTGCTAGGCCAAGAAGGACAACAGACCCTGCAACCAGAACAGAGGTGGCAAGTACATGCAGGATGGTGAGCTGCAATGTATAGTGGGCAGGTTTCTCTTGCCAACATTTGACGGATCGTCAAAATGTTCAGCGAAAGCTTGGGTGGAGAAGTTGGACATTTATTTCTAGCTCAACCAGATGGCAGAGGGAGAGGCCATCAAGGTGGTAGCGTTGCACCTTGAGGGAGAGGCCCATGACTGGTGGTTCCACGGGATAGCCACGTTGGGTCACTCGGTAGTGACAACGTATACAGAGTTTACACGACGGTTGGTGGAGCGGTTTGACTGGAAGGATCCGGAAGAGCATTTTGTCGAGGTGACCAAGCTCAAGCAGACTAGGAACCCAAAAACTTACATTTTCGAGTTCTTGATGCTTTCAGTGATGGTACTTGACTTGTCCTCAACTAGGAGGATCTACATGTTCATTGACGGATTCGCAGAACCTTTGCGTGGGCTGGTCAGATCCACGAGGCCTACTACACTTTAGGATGCCATCGAGAGGACCAGAGATTTGTAGGATGCTTTGCCCAGAACCAGAGCTCCTTTCCCCCAGAGACCGACATTTTACCCTAAGGGGAAGGACATGAGAGTTCCACCTCCAAAGGGGAACCAAGGTTGGGGGCCTTTGGATGATGACACCGAAGAGACCTGAGACGGAAGAAGATATGCTTCACATCCCGGAGCCATGGGCGCCGGGTCATCGATGTCTGCGGGAAAGGCACATTATAGAGAATCTTCTCGGGCCGATTGTGAAAGAAAGATGCTTGTGAGGGTGCCAGACGGATAGCAATCTTTGTAGTGCAAAAGGGGGATTATCCACCACCTCCTCCCCTAGGAGCAAGAGGAGTAGCATTTGCACCCAAGCAGTGTTTGCACCCACAGGAGGAGTCCTTGCATCCTTGCATGGGGTCCCGAAGTATTTGACCCTGCGTGTCTGTGGCACTGTTCAGGGACATCGTGTTTCAATTCTAGTAGACAGTGGGGCTACCCACATCTTCATTGATGCCCAACTGGTAGAGAGGAGGGGCATACAGACAGAGAGCTTTGATGGCTTTTCAGTACTGGTACCGGGTGCTAGAACTATGCAGTGTGCTGGATATGTTCTGGCACTAACCGTGACCATGGGGACTTACACGATGACATACCATTTTTTTGTGGTTGACATTCCAGACACCAATGTGGTGCTAGGGGTGTAGTGGTTGATCACGCTGGGGAAGGTCACCATAGGCTGGGAGACTCTGGAGATGGAGTGGATGGACAAGAAGAGCGGTAAACATGTGATGATCCGCGACATGCACACGTATCCTCCACAGACAGTTTCAGCGCACCAGATGGAGGCAGACTTCCGAAAGGGGGATATAGAGTGCATAGTGGAGCTGTGTATCTCAGAGGCAGGGGCCACAGGGCAGGCATTTCACCCAGATGTGCAATCGATTTTGGACAGATATGCTACGGTTTTTGGGGATATACCTCTCGGACAACCACTGGATCGAGGGTTTGAGCACACCATTGAGCTTGAGCTATTGACGAGCTCTTAGCACTGGGACACATCTGGCCCAGTACTAGCCCATTTGCTTCTTCTGTTGGGTTGGTGAAGAAGAAGGATGGCACATTGAGGATGTGCATCGATTACCGGGCTCTCAATAAGAAAACGATGAAGAATTGATACCCCATCCCGCGGATTGACGAGTTGATGGATGAGCTGAGGGGATTGAAATTCTTCTCCAAGATTGATCCGAGGTCGGGCTACCATTAGATCCAAGTGAGGGACTAGGATGTCCCCAAGATGACCTTCAGATGTCATTACGACCACTTTGAGTTTTTGGTGATGCCTTTGGGGCTAACCAATGCACCAGCCACCTTCTAGTCCTGCATGAACCACATCTTCCGTGGTCAGTTGAGGATGTTCGTGCTGGTATTCTTTGATGATATCCTCATATACAACCACACTTGGGAGGATCACTTACAACACATTGCATATCTTTGCGTGTGTTATCGCTTTCCGCCTACACCTACCTACTAGTTAGTGGGAAAAGCCTTCAACCCCACCAGGTGTGGTTGGTGGCAAGGAACTCAGAGAAGGGGCTGTCACCTATTCCCAACTCTCTCCGTTTAAGCTATCTCCTAGGTTAGCTAAGGGGGGTGGTCCCTAAAGGAGAACTAAGTCAAAGATGTGAGGTTTCTAGGAGAATTGATTAGAAGGAATTACTTATCAAAGATGACTCAATTCCAAGATGTAAACAAGCATATAAGTATATGAGCAATATTCAATGATGTGTTCAAAATATAGACCAGTGCTTTAAAGTAAATGACAAGTGCTTGCTCAAAAATGAAATCCAAGATACAATGACAATAATCCCACAAAGGAAGTGTTAGACCAAGATTAACATATAAGCATCACTTGCAATAAATGAAAAAGTACTTGTAAGAAGGTGCTCAAGCAATAAAGGATAATGACATTAAATATTCATGAGCTAAATAACCACCAAAGTAACAAGTACATGAAATAGAAAAATTGCGAGTAAATTTGTGATGTGAAGGTGCTCTTGGTTTATTTTATTAGTAGAATTCTAAAACAATTTTCAATTTAACTCCTGTCCCCAGACCTCACCCTCACCCGAAATCTGGATCTCATAGTGAGGAGTCCATGGGGGTGGAGGGTCCCTAATGTCTATACAACCAACTTAAGTTGGAGGTTAATTTTTAGAGATGCAAGTCTAGTATGCAAAGTGAAATGCCTAAATGATATGAAAGTGAGTTTGCAAGTGCTATGTAAAAGATGGAGATGATTCAATTAAATATGCTTCATAGTTAGAAAAATAACTCAAGTTGCCATAAATTGAAAGTGTTATGCTTCTTTACTTGTAGTATATTGTGAAACTTATCCAAATGAGAAATAGATCACAAAACATAAGTAAGTGATGGCAAATGAGATTGCAAATTAGGAAATTTAAAGGACTATGTGATCTAAGCAATTAATGAAATGAAAATATGAGTTATTCACATGCAACTAGATTAGATTAGCAAACGAAATGATGAATGCAAGTGATTTAGTTGAGAAAATTAAAAAAAACTAGGCAAAAGAAAGTTAACCACTCAAGAAGATTTCCTCCCTCTAAATGAGTAGGTGAGATACCATGGGAAAAACTTCCCAAGCTCCCTCAAGAAAAGTCAGCTCTTTATTAATGAAAGTGAGACCCTCTTATAGAAATGAGGGGCTTGGGAAGAGCTTACAATATGCGTTTTAAATTTACTCTTTCCCAAAGTTACAAGGGTAAGATTTTAAATATTTACTTGTGAGATGTTTACAAAGTAAAGGCTTAAAGCCTTGAGGTGAATGGTGGTTACAATTCCTCAAAAGAATGAGGCTTTAGAAGTAGAGGTGAAGTGATAAGGCGGAACTTGGATTTGAGGTTCCAAACGGAAGAGTGTTCCTTAGCCTATGCTTTAGCTCCCTTTCTTCAAACTTAGATTGCTTCCAAGAACACCTATAGGCAAACAAACAAAAGAGTTAGCATGCCAAAGAAATAGTGCTGAAATATGTGAGAGGAAATCACATGCATGAGAAGGAAAAAGTTAGAAACTCAATGCAAGTATAAAATACACTTTATATTACAAATTCCCTCACTAAGATCAGCTTGAAAGAGTTGATTTAGTGAGTGCGAATTGGGGTTTAAATCCAACAACTTAGCCTCAAATGCTAGATAAAATAGATATGTGCACAAATGAGAGAAGAAAATATATGATTTTTTTTTAGAGATGGAATAGAAGCAAAGGGCTCATGAAACCCCCTTTTAGATAAATCTCTTGATGTCTTATGAGATTGTTGGCTTGAACAACTTGTGGGATCTTTGATATCCTTGGAGTTGACTTATTCCAACCAAAGAAGTCTTCACACTCCAATAGACCTGGCAACTTGTCCTTTGAACACACAAATTTCTGTAAACCAATTGTTAGTGCAAAAGAAACTTGGCATATAGAGGTCACGTTGAGCTTGTCATTCCACCGAAAATAACAAGCTACAACAAGAGCACAAAATATACCAAGTCCAAAGGAGATCTGAGATAGCTACAAATCTCCCCTCCCTAGACAATAGTGCCTTCAAGCCAATGCAAAAAAAAAACCAACTAGATTGCAATGTGAAGTAAATAAATAACAACATCAAATGAAACAAGTATACCTCATCAACCAAAGAATGCACCACAAGAGAAGCTAGTAACCCCAAAGACTTTCCTTTATTCAGCTCAATAACAATTTCGGCATAGTAACAATAAGCACAAGCTTCAAAAAACCACACTTACAATGAGAGCCCAAGGCTCATTTAAATAGAACTATGGGAGCAAATCCCAATGAAAAATTAAATGACAAGTGGAGAAGGGAGATAATCCCAATGCAAAAACGAGTGGCTGTAGACTGTTGTAGAACACCTGTAGATGGCAGCCTTATCTCCTGTTCAGGCCAACGTACAAATTTTTCTTCATGTGCATATCTTTGGTGGTTGCCAAGTGTGATTGATGATAGGTGCATGGGGGAGAAAACTCCCACATAAGACTGCCTCAACCCCCACGTAAAACTGAACCTCAAACTGCTGTAGGTGGCCTTCTTCACTGGCAGCGTATACTTCCAACTGTTATGTGCATCTTATTATGTCCAAGTGTGAAATATGTGGCAATAAATGGGAGCAATATCCCACTAAATTAGCCATAATACAATGATCATGTGACCCACGTGTACCAAATCAATGCCAATCATATCTGTGTGTTATGATCAACATATGACCGCCTCTAATTGCTGCGTACATGTAATATTCCTAATTAGCACCGCTAATTGGAATATTTGATTTTTGTATAGTTTTGCCGACTATAGTTTATTAATAAATAAAAGTGAGAAAAAGGGTCTAACTCACTTAAATAAAATAAAGTGTTTCCCTAGTAGATGCAACGTTGTAACTTAAGGGGGGAGCCAAGGGGGGCCACACACCACGTGGAGGAGCCAATGAGAGAGAGGACGTTGGTTTTGGAGGGAAACCAATGCTATAAAAAGGGGAGGAGCCTCCTCATTTGGGGCATTATTGATATTGTTGATGATATTGAGCTAGACTTCTGTCTACTTGAGCACGCTGGCTGTTTAGTCGGTCTGCAGCACTGTTTAGTGCGACTGAGTGTCTCCGGTCGGAGATCTCACCCTTGGCCCCGGGGGACTTCGAGTGCCTGCTCGGGCAAGGTTTTTTTTCAGTCTTTAGCAGGAGATTTGCGGGTGTTTTGTTGGGAGTTTTGCTGAGGAGCTGAGCTTCATTGGGTGACTGCGCAGTCCTTGGAGGGAGGACGCAGTTTGAGTTGGAGCTGTTCAGTGGTAGAGATTTCTGCAGGAGATTCAGGCCTCTTCCGGTGTGGAGGTTCAGCGTTTATCATTTGGTGAGTTTCCTGAGGAGTTGTGGCCCCATTTCGGTCTATTTCAGTTGGTGTCTGCGCTGGTCCTGGAGGGACAACGTTTTTCTAGGAGGAGGGTTTTTGGGGGTGATTTTCGGAGGTGGTCCGTTTGGTATATGGTTTCTGGGTTTTGTCCGGGGTGGTGAGTTCAGGTGGTCTGCCGATTTTCAGCTCATTCCGGCAAGGGGATCAGCCCCTAGCTTCAGTTCATTCCAGCAGCAGCAGTTTACGGCAGTGTCTTCCAGCAGCTGGGATGCAGTTTCTTGTAGCAGCCATTTCCTGTTTTTCTGAGAGGGTCCTTCACTTGCCTTGAGCAAGGATAGGTGCATTTATTCTGATTATCCATTGTATCTCATTATATTCTCAGATTAATAAAATGGCTTAGCATTTCCGGCATTTTATGTGTATTTGCTTTATTGTTCTATTTTCGCATTTCCTGTCGTATGCTTGTATTACGCTCTATATCCTGATCACGAGATGCTCAGGGTGGACATAAGACCCCACCCTTGCTGCTGCAGGATACTTCTCACTATGATTCCGAGCTTTTGGTGTAGTGGTTGGATCAATGTGGTATCGAGCATAGTACATGGCTCGACACCGTGGTCTATGACATTGAGAAAGAATCATACGAGAGAGGTTTGTGGAATTTTGAAGCATATGATTGCGGTACCAAAAGCAGAAATTGAAGGGCCAAAATATAAGGTCAAATTTTGAAGGTTGGAATTAGAAGAAACGTTTTGGGTTTCTGGGTTTTGGGCAAGGATCACCTTCCCAAATTCCTGGAATTTTCGAGTAGTTTTCGATGCAGGTAAATCGGAGGTGAGATTAAGCGGCCAGTGGTTTACGCGGCGGGCGATTTAAAGGAGCACAGCCAGACACATAGCAGAAAGAGCCGATGGCAGGTGATGATGATGAGAGGAGATTTAGAGAGGCGCTCCAACACATGCAGGATATGTCACAGAGACTCACTGCGTTGGAGGTTAGTTTTCAGATCGTTGAGGGATCAGGCACATCCCACCATTTGCCGGAGCATGATGCCACTCAGCATATGGCATCACATACACCCACACGTCCTACCATGCCCACTTTTCTGGATGAAGACATAGGGGCAGGAGCACAGCGAGAGCCGGAGCCGGGCCACATGGGTGACTATTTTGCAGAGTACCAGGCATACGGGCGGGAGTTCATGGAGGCTCTCTCGTTCAGAGACTTTGTCCAGCTCCAGCGGGACAGTAGACCCCGCGATCATCACCGGGGGCACCGACATCATCATGATGGAGACTACCACTGCACAGCTAGCAGATTCCATCTACTGACATTTGACGGGTCATCCAGGCGCTCAGAAAAAGCTTGGGTGGACAAGATGGATACCTCTTTCCAGCTTGACCGAGTATCGGAGAGGGAAACCATTAAAATGGTTACCTCGCACTTGGAGGATGAGGGAACACAGGGTTGCAGGGAGTCCGAGGTTACACCTAGTGTGACACAGGATTCACCCTCATTGGAGACCTCCTCGGCCGTGTCAGTTGATGTGGTAGTGGAGAAGGTAGAGCCTACCCCAGTAGAGCCATCCGTTGAGGTGATGACCGGAGTCGCGTCCGAGTCTTCGGGTGGTAGCAGCACACAGATGGGTGCAGTGTCAGGAGATGTATCCACCTTCGATGAGGCACTAGCAGGTACAGAGGTATTGGATGATGGTCGCAGACAGCGGTATCATCGGCTTCGGGCGGACCTTCGAGTTTTGAGAGAGAAGGCCACGTCAGTACGGGAGACCATTTTGTTGCAGGACCAGGAGCTGGAGGGTATGAGAGTGACTTGTGCCAAGTCGGCGACCAAGTTGGTCCGCATTGGGGAACGACTGGATTCCCTGATGGTACAATCAGAGGGCACGTTGGAGCGTCAGATCATTCCCCTTCAGGCATGCATGGATGGGACTAGCAGTGTTGTTGGGTCATCTCGTCCCGTTGGAGAGAGAGAGGCAGAGCCACCTAGTCAGATCTCATATGTTGACTTGGATAGCGGTATGAGACGATCAGAGTTGCACAGGGTACAACATCCACGTGTTGAGGTTGGATGGCGAGAGATTCTGAGTTGGTACTCGGTGGAGCGGGCTATGGAGATAGTGAAGGATCCGAGTGTAGCTCAGCAGGATTTTCTATGCATGGGGAATACGGGAACCCCAGATTGGCATTGGGATCCAGGTGGGATCACCTATCGTTTCCCAGGCAGGTCGGCTGACTATGTCTTGGAGAGTACAGTTGGCCTAGTAGTAGAGCATGTGCAGTTTCGGTCAGCTCCAGTGGCCAACCAGTTTATGGGCAGACTCCCTAGGTTGTCTTGGCATGACATTCATACACGGGATCACGGGGTGGTCAACACACCTTGGCAAGAGCTTGTCGGAGGAGGTGGCATTGGCAGGCCACCAGATGGCACCTTGTATGGGGCCAAGGATTCTTCACCTTTGTGTGGGGCACAGAGGACGCAGCAAAGCCGAGCAGTGGTGGTAACACTACTGACACACAGGGAGATTCACTTCTCGGACCCCTTGAGGAGGATTTGGAGTGATGATCCTTTCGTCGGCAGGTATAGTGATACGACGGTGGAGACGATGTTACCGATTGGTGGTAGTCGGACATGTAGAGGCACAGCTCTATGTCATCACATCCACGGATGTGTGGGAGCCTCTAGCATTGAGCGGTGGATTGCCGGTGGACATGGAGTAGCATGGTGGTGTGCCATAGTGTGTGGGACTGCATTGTGGAGTAGGAGTATCCTACATCACATTGAGAGCATGCAGAGAGGGACCGATGCTTGGACACAGTCAGGGCACGAGAGGGTACAGGGTGCTACAGCAGCAGCACATGGTATCCAGCAGTATACCGAGGTATGCCTCAGTGTGCAGTGGCATGTTGAGGAGTATATGGATGATCAGTGGTATGCGAGGGCATACGGTGCTGCATAGCAGGGTCTTAGAGTATTGCATCCAGGGAGACACACAGACAGGGACACTGGGCTTACCTTTGGGAGTATTTCACCCAGGATCGATGAGGAGATAGAGGAGCGATACTTGATGGTATTTGTTGGGACTCACACATCCGACACTCTTCTACATCACTCATGGGCACAACTGATTTTGTTGTTGTCCTTTGGCACTTTGGGCATGAGCAGCAGGGTCCGTGAGGCACACCCAGGATATTTGGATGGCCCTCAGCACACTAGGCAAGAGACTTCTCAGCAGTGGCACTGGGTCAGTATGCTAGTTGACAGCCACAGTTTGGGGGATGAGATGATCCTTTGCAGAGGTGGTGCATCAGTCATCACTGAGCCTATGCTTGGGGAGCAGGTCATGAGGGAGACATGCATCATTTTTACCTCAGGGCATGTCGAGATCATGCATGAGCAGAGGATACGGGGTACAGCAGAGGTAGTATCCCAGTATATGTCTGGGCTCCAGACACTGTATCGATACTTTGTCGAGAGGGTGGATGGCATGTTCGATGCAGATGAGATGGCAGAGGTAGAACAGGAGGGCATTACTTCTGTATGCCAGGGTGAGGACTCCTTTTCACATGAGTCCATAGGATCCGTTGAGGTCGCTTCTGGGGAGCGAGGGCAGTCATGCATGGATGGTGACAGTAGACCGAAGCTATATACTAGTGTCCAGGGTGAGCAGTCATGGGACTCTGCGAGAGATACTCTGGGTGAAGAGTCACTTGTGACAATTCAGCTAGAGCAGCAGGTGATGGAGCCTGAGTCGACAGAGGAGGACACTACTCACATCCGGCATGATATTCCTTTGAGAGAGAGCCAGATGGGCACTCACATCGAGTCTGTGGTGGATATGCAGCTAACCGCGGGGTCAGCCATTGAGGAGGAGCAGTCAGCTGCATTGACATCGAGTACGGTGACAGCTGTTACAGATCCATATCCTCTGGAGGTGTTGGAGGTTGATGGGATTGTTATGCAGGGGGCTAGTAGACAGCGGGAGTTGTTGGATATGTTGGAGCATCCATCTCTGGGTCGACACTGGGATGAGGCACGGATAGATGTACTCGCAGTCAGCAGAGTTGCAGCGTTTTTCGTGGGTAGCACTCTCCAGGAGTACATCGATGGAGCTTGCAGCATACCTTGCCCACTTTTGGCCATTATAGAGAGAGGGGCTTCCTTCTACAGGCAGCTTCCATTGACAGACAGGGTAGAGCAGTGGGAGTTGATTACAGGTTGGCGGCAACATCCCAGGCCTGTTCCATATACCGTTGTTGTTGCTACATCAGATTCTTCTTCTAGGATGGACTGGCGGGAGATCATGAGTTGGTACCCTCTAGATGGTACGGTATTCTTCGTAGGGAGCACAGTCGAGCAGGGGCCCTTGGACATAACAGAGGTTATAGATTCCAGCTGGCAGGATGGCACAGGACATCATTTCTTCAGCACTCCATCCCGATTTCGGGAGAGCAGGATCAACATGGGATTGAGTCACAACTTGGATTGGAGAGAGGTGATGAGTTGGTATGCAGTTGGAGGGGTAGCATATGCAGCTACAGGTACAGCGCAGCAGGAGCCCGGGAGCATTGATGCTTGTTGGTGGTCTTCACCTCTTAGAGCGTTGGTCATAGCTAGAGGCAGTGCACCATCTGAGCCGTGGGACTTGTGCGATTATTGGCCACGGTGGCGATGGGATCCAGGAGGATTATTGGTTGGCTGGTACTGTGAGAGGTCACTTTGGGATCCTGGCATTGAGATATCCCTTCGTATCAGGGTGATGCAGAGGTCAGAGAGGTTTCAGTGGGACCCAGGCACATTTTGCAGTATCGGTGGGGAGCATCAGCTAGAGAGGAAGCTTGTTCAAGCGTTGCTTGAGGACAAGCAATTTTTGCAGGATGAGGATGCCACTTGGGAGAATGAGAAGATTCTGCAGCATCCATCACTTCAGTTGCTTGAGGACAAGCAACATTTTGCCGGGGGAGACTGTAATATTCCTAATTAGCAATAGCTAATTGGAATATTCGATTTTTGTATAGTTTTGACTAGTTTATTAATAAATAAAAAGCTAAAGTGGTCTAACTCAACAATTAAAATAAAGTGTTTCCCTAGTGGTCAAAAGTTGTAACTTAAGGGAGGCCAAGGGGGATACCACGTGGAGGAGCCAGTGAGAGAAGGACGTTGATTTTGGAGGAAATCAATGCTATAAAGGGGAGGAGCAGCCCACAATTGGACATGTGACTATTGTTGAAGATATTGAGCTAGACTTCTGTCTACTTGAGCACGCTGGCTGTTTAGTCGGTCTGCAGCACTGTTTAGTGCGACTGAGTGTCTCCGGTCGGAGATCTCACCCTTGGCCACGGGGGACTTCGAGTGCCTGCTCGGGCAAGGTTTTTCTTCAGTCTTTAGCAGGAGATTTGCAGGTGTTTTGTTGGGAGTTTTGCTGAGGAGCTGAGCTTCATTGGGTGACTGTGCAGTCCTTGGAGGGAGGACGCAGTTTGAGTTGGAGCTGTTCAGTGGTAGAGATTTCTGCAGGAGATTCAGGCCTATTCCGGTGTGGAGGTTCAGCGTTTATCATTTGGTGAGTTTCCTGAGGAGTTGTGGCCCCATTTCATTCTATTTCAGTGGTGTCTGCGCTGGTCCTGGAGGGACAACGTTTTTCTAGGAGGAGGGTTTCTGGGGGTGATTTTCGGAGGTGGTCCAATTTGTATATGGTTTCTGGGTTTTGTCCGGGGTGGTGAGTTCAGGTGGTCTGCCGATTTTCAGCTCATTCCGGCAAGGGGATCAACCCCTAGCTTCAGTTCATTCCAGCAGCAGCAGTTTACGGCAGTTTCTTCCAGCAGCTGGGACGCAGTTTCTTGTAGCAGCCATTTCCTGTTTTTCTGAGAGGGTCCTTCACTTGCCTTGTGCAAGGATAGGTGCATTTATTCTGATTATCCATTGTATCTCATTATATTCTCGGATTAATAAAATGGCTTAGCATTCCCGGCATTTTCATCTGTATTTGCTTTATGTTCTATTTCCGGCATTTTCTATATTGTCGTATGCTTGTATTGCTGTCTATTTCCCATTCGGGATATTACAGTACAAGATATGATTGACTAGCTTTGTGTATGGGCGGAAGTCTTTGTATTTTAGTTTCTATGTGTGCCACAAGTGGGAGACAAGTAAGAGCAAGTGGGGGACAAGAACTGTCCCATGTGACAGTTTTGTCCCCACTCAAACTTTTCCAAACCCGTGAGCCTAAAACATGCCCAAACTGCTACGTATGAACTTAACTGCTCCTTAGAGTTTTTAGTGGGGGACAAGTGGGAGGCAATGTCTGTCCTATGTGGCAGCCTTGTCCCCCTTCAACTTTCTCAATTTTTATTTTATTTTTCAACCTTCACGAATTCTCTTTAAACTAAATTTTACAATTGCTGAGTGGATAATTCGTGACTCTTTTGACTGCCTTTGACTTTCTTTTTGACTTTTTAATTGACTTGTGGCTTGCTTGGTGGGCCCCACATGGCTACCACATCACTTTTTACTTCTCCACATAATTTCCACGTCAAAATTTGACTTATTTTGACTTTAGAAATTTTTCTAAAATTTTCCAATTTTTCATTTTTCTCATTTTTTCTCATTTTTTGCCACTGACATTAGGAAAATCTTCTTTTGAGGGATCATTAGTCGTTTTTTGACCCCCAAAGTGGGTCCTAAGATGATGCTGGGTCTCTGAGGATGATTTTTGAGTAGTCACACGCCCCAGACATTTCCTAAGGCCACTTATTTACATCATTACATAGAAATTAATTAAAAAATCCCGTTTTGCGGGGAATTTTTAATTATTAAAAAATCCTACTTAGACTTAGTCAAATTCCGTGAAATTTCAGAGATGACCTAGCATGGTAATATACATCGACTCTAGACACTAAGATGCGTTAGGGGCTCAACCTTCAAGTCGTCACCCCGGCTTTGGGGTAATGCAATGAGTGAAAAAACCTAGAAAATTATTCGCCGCTAAAAAGAAGGAATAATTAACTAAGTAAAAAAAACACTCCAAGGTGTACTCGCTTGCTGATCGAGTCCCAACATCCTAGGCCTGTTACATGGCTTTATTCATCATGCTAGTGACATTTATACAATATCCCCGTAGGGCTGCAGAATCTGAAGACTGAAGTAGAAAATGACAAGAAGAAGAAGTAGAGTTTAAAAACTCTGTTGAACTGATGATATCTGATAATATCTGATAGCACACGTGTCCTCTGGTTCATCCTTGGGCATGGAGTCTTCACATAATCATCAGGACCCTGAGTAGCACTTGATGGTCAATCACTGGCCATCTTTTTATGCTAAGATCTCCAAATGCGAGTTTGGGCTGACGCATATGATTGGTGTGGACGGAGTGAGAGTGCACGAGGAGAAGATCCGGGCCATTCGGGAATGGCCAGAGCCGAGGAATGTGACAGAACTCCGGGGGTTTGTAGGCAACTGCACCTATTACTGAAAGTTTGTCAAGGGGTTTTCCCAACTTGCTGCACCCCTCATAGACCTTACCAAAAAGGGGGCAATCAGTTTGACAAACACAGTGTAGAGAGCCTTTGACAGGCTCAAGGAGATGATGAGTAGCTGCCCAGTATTAGTCTTGCCAGATTTTACACATCCTTTCATCTTGGAGTGTGATGCTTCAAGAGAGGGAGTGCGCACAATTTTGATGCAGGGAGGCCACCCCATAGCTTTCGAGAGTAGAAAGTTGTTGTCGCATGAGAGGTTGTATCCTATATACGACAAGGAGATGCTAGCCATTATGCATGCATTGGCCAAGTTCTAGTAGTACCTAGTGGGGAACAGGTTTCGGGTGAGGATTGACCACAAAAACCTCCGATTTTTCCTAGAGCAGAAGGAGTTGCAGGAAAGGCAGTATAAGTGGGTCAGTAAGATCCAGGCATATGACTTTGACATTGAGTATGTCAAAGGGGAGAACAACCTAGTGGCTGATGCTCTATCTCGCAGACCAACATCGTTGTCTTTGATGAGTATAGACACGGACTGGAGGGTTCAGTTGTTGGTGGAGTACTCTAAGGACCGTTTTGCTTGTGAGGTGCTGGATGGCCAGATCACAGATGACATGTACAGGGTGATGGACGAGGTCATTTACTTCAGGGATAGGATCTTCTTGGCTGAGGGTTCTCAGTTCAAGGGGAAGATATTACGTGCCTCCCATGACTCACCATTGTTGGGTCATCAGGGATTCACGAAGACTTACAGGGCCATCAGGGAGAGGTTCTCTTGGAGAGGCCTCAAGGAGGACGTACTCCGGCATGTCCGGGAGTGCGAGGTATGTCAGAGGAACAAGGGAGAGATGAGTCACCCAGCTGGACTGCTACAACCGCTTCCCATTCCGAAAGGAAAGTGGGAAAGCATTTCAATGGACTTCATCACTGGTTTGCCCATGGTGCAGGGCAAGTAATGCATCTTTGTAGTCATTGATTAACTGACAAAGTATGTTCATTTTTTCACCATATCTGCACGATACACAACAGCACAGGTGGCAGACCTGTTCTTCAGGGATGTTTTCAGATTGCATGGTCTTTAGAAGACCATAGTTAGTGACAGGGACATCCATTTCATGGGCGGGTTTTGGCAGGAGCTCTTTCGTTTGGCGGGTACAGAGTTGACTCCGAGTACCAGCTGTCACCCTTAGACGGACGGGCAGACAAAGATATTGAACAAGTGGCTAGAAGGCTACTTGCGAAACTATGTCACAAGGCAGCATAAGACATGGCTGTGTTGGCTACATTTGGGGGGAATACTGCTACAACACCACTTTCCACGTCTATTGATATGTCTCCATTTTATGCTTTGTATGGTTATCATGCTCTAACTTTTGCTGATGTCATGTTTGGAGCTAGCAAGTCCCCCAGGGCCAAGGATTGGATCCAAGAAAGTCAGGATATACTCCGGATATACTCCGGGCTCTTAAGGATAACTTAGCCACTGCATAGAACCAACAGAAGTTGTATGCCGACAGAGGACGAGTAGAGAGGTAGTTTGAGGTAGGGGACTTGGTCTACCTACAACTTTAGACATACCGACAGTCCATGCTGAAACAAAAGGGGTCCAAGAAGCTCAAGCCCCGCTTCTATGGGCCTTACAAGGTGATTCGTAGGATAGGGGAGGTTGCATATGAGTTGGGGCTGCCCACAGGTAGCAGGATGCACAACATCTTCAATGTATCATGCCTGAAAAAGGCATTGGGGCAGCAGGTGACTGCATCATAGGAGCTTCCGCCTACAGATGATGAGGGGCATTTGGTGTTACAGTCAGAAGCCATCATTGACACCAGGGAGAGACAGTTGAGGCGCAGGACAATTAGGGAGTACTTGGTGAGGTGGAGGAATTTGCCGGATGAGGATTGCACTTGGGAGAGTGAGAAGATCTTACAACATCTGTCTTTGCAGTTGCTTGAGGACACACAACATTTTGGCGAGGAGGACTTCAATATTCCCAATTAGCAGCAGCTAATTGGCAATATTAATTTTGTTCAGTTTTGCTTTTCTAAAGTTACTCAGTCAATAAAGGGGGAGATGGGACCCATAACCCACACTTAGGAAATAATAATTCCCTATAGTCACTTGAGCAAATATTATTTGGCAGCGTGGGACCCAGGAGGGCTAAGTGAGAGCGCAGGGAAGAGGCAATGTGGAGGCAGTGTGGGCCAGACAACGCAGTGGTAGCGTGGGCCAGGGTAGTGCAGTGGCAAGGTAGCGTGGCCAAGGAGGGACAACGCAGATGAGTGGGGCCCAAGGGGGAGCTAGGCTCTCAAGCATAAAAGGGAGAGGAGGCTCACCATTCAGTCATTCTATTATGCATCTTATGATTTTTGTCTTTTGACATTGAGCATGCTGTTGCTAATGAGCGAAGTCTGCAAGTGTTGTTCAGCGCATAGGTGTCTTTGAGCGGAGATCCAAACCTCAGCCTCCGGGGACTTCGAGTGCCCACTCAGGTGAGGAGTTCCACCATTGTTTTCCAGAGCTTAGCACTCAACATCCTTCAGGCAGGAGCACACAGTTTCTTAGACAATGCAGTCCCTCTAGGAGATTACGCAGTTTGGAGAGGAGGCAACATCGGGAGAGAGGGGAAGTAGTAGATTTCAGCCCGAGAGCATTGTGAAGGGACCAACCCTTCACAAATCATATTTTGCAGGAGGAGGAGGCCAGCAGTTACAATTTATCAGTTTAGGGTCAGCGTACTCATCTGGAGTGTGTGATTTTCCAAGGGAGGTCAATTTCTGGGGTTAGCCATTCCGGGATTCCTTCCTAGGTTTTTCCGAGTTATTGGAGGAGAGCTTGTATCTTGAGTTTCACATTTTTCTGAGCAGGGGAACAACCCCAAGCAGAAGCTCCATTTCAGTAGTAGCAATAGTCCCTGCAGTAGCAACAACAATAGTTTCTGGAGTTACGCAGTCCACGAGAGAGCAACCATTCATTGATAGATTCTGAGAGTATTTCCAGCTTGCCTTGAGCAAGCCAAGGTGCCATCATTCTGATCACCTTTGTACCTACTGTTATCTTTCAGTTTATAATAAAATGGCTCAACGTTTCTCCATATTTGCAGTATTTTTATGATGTCTCTCTATTTGCTGTAGTTACTTGTTTATGTTGCTTTATATTATTGTCTATTTCCTAATCGGGATATTACAAAGAAACGAAAAGGAATTTATTTTTTGAGTCAAAGTGTGTTCATAAGACCAAGTCGGCCCTCCAGATGGATAAGTTGGCCAACCCATAAGTCGTGTCTCTTCATATGGTCAAACAACTATATATTGGCACTTGTGCTCCACATTTTGGCATTCATTTCGGGTTCTTTGTGGAAGAAGAAGTTCGGGTATCTAACACCAATTCTGAAGCATGATGTAAACGAAGCTTCTGTGATTTATCTCTCTATACAATGTGGGCTTCCGTGGCAAACAATTTTCCGTAAGATACAAGTTCTGTGTTCCAATTTGAATCGAATTTTGTGCCAAGGAGAAGAAGATAGGCAACCAAAATCAAAGGAAAGAGAGGACAGTCAAATGAGAGAGAACAAACTGATTTATGACTTATTTTCTACTCACACGTGTGACTTTTCTGAGGTAGTTTTTGTGTAATTGCAAGCCTGAAATTTCAGGAGATGACCAAATTTCTAAGATTTGACCAACGTTGACTCTTGTTGACCAGGATTTGTTGGAGATGGATTGAAGGAGGGTTGACTTGGGTCTTTGTGGTAATCTTGGTCTTGGTATTGGGTCTTGGATATCTCACTTTGATCTGATTCTATAAGAAGAGGATTTTTCTTGGGTTTTCCCCCTTGTGGGGTTTTGCTTGGCTTGGAGCCCAATTTCTTGTGTTCTTTGTCTCTTGTGATCTTGTATTTTGGTAATTGCTTAATGAAGAAGAGAACATAAAATTTAATAAAAAGCCAACAAACATTCACAAGTAATTATCAAGTAAGAGAAATCTATCCTAATCTACATGCATTATGATTTGTCAACACCAAGCTCCCTCCTTGAGTCATGGCTTCCTTTGTTGGTTAATGTTGTGGCTGTCTCAAACCATAATCTGTATAGGCTCCTAAGCCTAACCCCAATTTTCTTAGCCACCTTGGTATCTGAATGTTTTATTAAAACTCTACCCTGTCTGAAGGTCACCTCGTGCCCCTTATGCTCCAATGCTGAAGCTTTAACGAGGTTCTTCTTGAGCCCTGGCATGTAAAGGACATCTTTGAGATACAGAGGGTTTCCAGACTCCCTCTGAAATCTGATCATACTAGTACCCTCGACTCGGTACTTGTCATCATCTCCCACCTCAATGTCGAACAACATGTTCCTATCTGATAGTTTGCTGTAATAATTCTTGTTTCCTGTCATATGACAGGATGCGTCGCTGCTACTTGGTCCTTCTTGGACCCTTTCTTCCAGTTAGGGCACTTAGTAGCATAATGCCAAAACTGGTGGCATTAAAAGTAGTTAATCTTGCTAAGATCCTTTTTCTTCTTCTTGCCCTTGGAGCTCAATTCTCCACCACCACTGCTCTTTTTTCCCTTTGACTTGCCCCCTTTAATTGCTAGGGTAAAATTTTCTTCATCTTCCTCGATCTTAACACAAGACCTAGATTGTCTGCGAATCTCCTCTTGGATGCAGTCACCCCATAATCGCCCCAATTTGGAAGCTTTTCTCTACCACAAATCCCATCCGTAAAGACTTGTCGCGATTTGGTGAAACACAATAGGGTGAAATTTACTAGATCCCTATTTGGAACTGTCTCATACACATCACCTAAGTCTTCTCGTACTTTGGTGAATTTGGTGAGGTAATACACAACAAAATCAGACTTGGAAATTTTAATGTTCTTGAGCTTGTCCTTCAAAACCAACTTTCTAGCCTCACTCAAACCCTAATAGAGGCCAATGATGGCTGTCCACATGGCTTTGGCTGTCTTCTTCCCAGTCAAGTGAGGAATAATGTTGTCTTTGACTCCCTCCAAGATGATTCTTCTTGCCCTGACATCCTTCTTGTTATGCTAAGCCAACTGCTGAGGGTTAGTGGGTGCAACTGGGACATTATCAACAAACTCCCATACCCCTTGCTCCTCCAGCACCATTGATATCCTCTCACGCCAAGAACAAAAGTTAGGTGCTTCGTCCAATCTATCATCAAATCTGAGACCCGGATATGCCACACTACCAATTCACACTGTTCAAAACGATGCACAATGCCTAGAAACCCTAGTGGCTAAATTGACTTGGTGAACTCGCCCCTGAACATGGAAATTGTGTTTGGTCTTCAATCAGAGGCTATGCTATGATACCTTGTTAGATTTCCTTAAAACTCAATAACTGGTTCGCAATATTCTAAGTGTAAAAGCCAGAAATACAAACAACTGTTCTGGAAACTTAAATTGCAAATAACATTGAGTTTTCAAGTTTAGCATGCACAACGGAAATAATAAATCAGAGGCCAAAAACTTTCAATATGTAGAACACAAAATATACCTAAGAAACCCAAACTCTAGGGAAAACTTGCAAACTTTGTGTGTCTTTTATTATCCTAAGAAACCGGATTCGCTCAAACCTCGACTGTGTCCCAAATCCCATGAATCAAACACGATTTTATGGGACACATGTCCTTCGATCGTGTCACATCGTGTCCAACTTATGTGATTCGATGGGACACGTGTTCCCCGATCATGTCCCATGGTGATAGATGAAGCGGCCTCAAAAAGAGTGAAGGACATAATGTTAGATGATGTTTGAAGGGAGAGGATAAATCTACTTATTAAGATCATGGACTCTATCATTGCTTTGCTACGATTTGTAGATACAGACCAACCTATCCTAGGAGAGGTTTATGAGGGATGGGATTCCATGATTGAGTCTATGAGGACCATTATTTTACAGAGTGAGTGCCCCTAGTATGAGACATCATCAGAGGCCTTCTTCACCACCATACAAGATATTCTTGTCAGTAGATGGGACAAGAATTACACACCTTTGCATTGTTTGGCTCACTCATTGAACCCAAAATACTACAACCATGAGTGGGTGAACGGTGGACTTTCCTGCAGATTCCCTGTTCACATGGATGGTGAAATTTCATAGGGGAGGATGGATGCATTGAGGTAGATTTTTCAGGATAGAGAATCCCTTGATGAGGTGGAGTATTCCTTTGTAGGGTTTTCCACTGGCACTGGTTGATTTGCAGGATATGATGTGATTAGAGACAGAGGGGGCTAAGAAGCCCTACTCTTGGTGGGAAACTCATGGGGCAACAAACCCTCCTCTACAATAGTTAGCCATGAGGCTCCTCTCTCAGGTGACTTCATCCTCTTGTTGCGAGAGGAATTGGAGCACATATGGGAATTTGTATATTGTCAAGAAGAGCAGGTTTGAGCAGTCCAGGGTAGAGACAATTGTGTATCTGCACACCAACCTTCGTCTTATTTACATGCAGAGGGATGAGTGGTTGAGGGGCAAGACAAAGATGTGGGATGTATTTCCTGATGATATCCTCTAACTTTTGTTGAGCCAGTGCTAGATCCTGTCACTTTTGATGATGGTGATACTGTTGAGGGGTCATCCTCGACACCAACAGATGCAGAGATGACATTGGATACAAAGGAGGAGGATGCAACAAAGGAGAGCAATGGTGACCATGATGATGACAGCGATGCTGATTTTGATGATGATGGTTGATGACTCATGAGCTACCTACTACTTTGAGGCTTGTAGTTGTTTTGTATTTGCTATTTCTATTTGCCATTGGCATTGCTACTACATATGTAACACATTTTGATTTTGATGACTTAATGAGAAAGCTGCAGTTTGAAGTTTCTTGTCTTTCTCCTATTGGATCATTGATGAATCTGTCACAATTCTATTTGTATGCGTAATGTTACTTTGTAAAACTTACAAATTTTAAATTTACAATGTAGAATCTAGATCTATGTCTAAATTTGTATCATGAATGAGAATTTGTGTAACAAATATCTAATTTTTAATATATATATATATATATATATATTATGTGTTCTGTTCCAGGGATCAATGTGCCCGTGTCGGACCCTCAAATTTTCGTGTCCTGCATGTCCCCATGTCAGGTGACTTAGTTATTATCTTTAGCAAAAGGGCAATCTTCAGAAAATTTACAGCAAGGGAAAACTTCAGTTTTTTTATAGAGAAACACTGATAAGCTTCCAAGATAAATTGATCTCCCTACTGCGCACTTTGTTTTTTCATACGATTGTGCAGATTTGCCTATCTACATACACGTGCGAGTTGCATATATCTCCCCCTGTGCACATGCGCGAGTGGAATAACTGCACTGAGGCTGTAATGGTAGCACAACCCTCACTTTATCTCGTTCTTAGTCATAGCTCTGCGATTTGCTGAAACCATAGTCTCTCCCTTCATTGATCTAACACATTGCTTGTGCTCAACTGATTGGCCACTTGCTCTATCTCTTCTTATAATTTCGACCTAAGCCCCTCCTCTCTCAATGGTTGAGATTAGATCTTGATGAAGGACTGAGATTAAATTATAACTTATAAGTTAACCTAGGATTTTTAAATTTTTGCTAAGTCCAGCTTTAGGAAATAGTTAAATAAATTAATATCCTGCTAAGTGGCTGTCTTGTGGGTCCCTCTACTAGCCTTCACACTTAGGCAAAAAGAATCCTTATTGCTCTACTCCAATCAACATGCATGACATGTCAATCCCTTTTATGTCTATATATGTTCACCAAAATATTCTATACTATAAGTTGTTTCATAATTAAAATTATATAAGTGTTTTAAAAGGGTTAAAATCAAATCTTTTTCAAAATCTACTTTGATTTAGTGGAGGGTTTCTGTGCCTACAATTTTTGATAGTTCGTATTTTGTTGCTATTATATTTAGCTGTAAGTCTTTTATGGTCAGGGGCTTCCATCCCTATTGAACTCGAGTAAAAAGATACAGAAATATTATAGAATTTTTATGTAAAAAAGAGAAATTTAGGATTACAAATTCCTTTTCGCTTAAAAGTTTTTTATTCACTCAAGTGTAATAGTATAGTGCGTTTTTGAATCTTATTTGTTTGGATGATGTTCTTTGTAGGTTGACGCTATGCTTCATGTGCTAGAAAAGGAAATTGATGATGTAGATGCAAAAATTGGTGATAGATGGCGAATACTAGACAGGTATGATGGTAAAAATCAGCTTGGCCAAATGTCTAGGTAGTTTACTATATATTTTTAGATTGCGAAGTCTTAGATCTATTGGACATGTTCTAGGTGATGCTATTTTGACAGATGGAAAACTCTTTTACCTTTACATGAACTATAGATAAATGTACTCATCCTCTCAAACTTCAGATGATTACTCGATAATTGTTATTCTTAAAAGTGTATCCTCATCAACACGGAACAAATAAGGTTGATCCACTATTATTTACACAAGTTCATACTATTTATCCATTAAATAAGTAGGATTACTTGACATACCTTGCTCAACAGTTGTTGTCATTGACCTCTTTATTTTGAGTCTTGCCACTGTGGACATTTAATGTAACCACTGAAGCAAAGTAGTCGTAGAACAATAATGGCAGTTGGAAATAACATAAACCAGCTTTGTTCTTCTTTCTACTGATTTTTATGCTGTCAATTTATAAGTTATGATTATTCCAACACTTGGAAAGCAATGATTTTACTTCAAACAAGGGATTACTTATGTCAGGAGGTATGCTGAAATTTAAATTACAAGTAACAAGATGTTGGTTTTCATGGCATGATTATGGTTGAAGTCCTTCAGTAGAAAGGATGTTTGTTTTTCTTCCAACAAAGTTGTGCATGACTGTGTGTTTGTAAGTGTGTGCTTGTGTTTTAATTGTCCTCAAAGAGGCCAAATGTCTCATTGCAACTTGACACTGCGGCATGGAATGGTATATATGTTGCCTATCTTTATTTTCTATCCAATTTTTCATTTGAATGCTGTCACTTCGCATGGATTTTTTTTTCTACCTTTTGAATTGGTTTCATCCATTTATGTGATATTCATCTCAAGTTTTTTATCTTCTCTATGTTAGTTCCTTACATATTCATGAATTTAATCACTTTTTTTGTGAATTATATTAGTGTTCCCATTGCCTCCTATATTGATAAGTTGGCCTTACTGAGGGCATTGGCCCTTCTTGACAAATTGATCTTAATAGAGAATGATGAAGCAAACATGTTGCAAGAGCGATGCAAGGTGGGACTCACCGGCCTACCTGTTGATGGTATGAGCCTGCCCTAAGACTCCTCACAAGCCTTCTGATGCCTTTAGAGGTGAGGACCTTCAGTGAGTCCAAGTCAGTTTTGGGTGACCAAACCTTGCAATCAGAAAAGTGGAGTCATCTTGTCAGATATTCATGGTCTTGAGGTGTATTAAAAATTAAAATATGGTTGGTGTTTATGTTCAATGAGCTATTTGCAGTAAACTGTATTCACACCGATGCCATTCTTATCTAGACTTACTGTTTCCATAGGTTTTGGTGGCTGTTTAGCTGTAATGGATTGAAAACAACATGTTTGTCCACTTAGCAAGCAAAATGCATGTAAAGACTTGGATGAGAATGCAGCTTGAAAGCATCGTCAATCACCTATTTCACAAAATGGCCAAAACGTTTTTAAATGGTATAAATTTGTGTTCTTATATTTTTGAAGCCTTCATTGAAGAAGGACCTTTCCAAGGTCCGGTGCTTTCACTGTGGTGATCTCGGTCATTTCGCGAGTAGTTGTCCTAAGAAGAAGGACAAAGGAGCTTCTGATTCCAAGGCTGCAGCAACAAATGATGATGGCTCTGATGATAATGCAGCCATGAGTGCTCATGCACCTCGAGAGAAGAGGTGGGGTGACATGGATATATAGAGTATCCATATTTTGTTGGCGGGATCCTTGAGTCAACCCTACTCTTGGATCACATACGAGCTACGGGAGCCTTAAGATGGTGGCGAGATGAGTTAGGAGATGGTTGTAGATGACCACATTGAAGAGCCAGAGGTAGTTGAAGAGTTGAAGAGTGAGCAACGTAATGCAGAGGCAACAGGAGCGTGGAGGTAGCGACGCAGAGAGGTTGATGGGACTTCAGCAGCGCAGAGACGCTGGGCTCACGTAGTGCAGTGTTGCAGCATGACAGTGTCTCCAGGGGGACAGTGTGATTCAACATCAAGGGAGCTTCAGTGGTAGAGGGCAACTTGACTTGTCTGTCAAACAATTGGGCAGAGTTTTTCAGTTGCTTACTTCTCAGCAACTGAGTTGTAGTGCAACAGTTAGCAGTGGCAGTGCTATGGGTAGCATGATGCAGCAATTTGAGAGGGAGTTGCAGTACAGATGTGGCAGTGTTAGTGGCAGTGGCATGGACTGCAGTGCAGAGAGCAACAATGCAGTAGATGGAGGGCAGCAAGTCAATCATCAACAACACAGATCCAGTACTCAAGATCTTGTGATACATGGTGTGATGTATTGCTAGAGCACACTTCTGATGTTAAGAGGGAGTGTTGAGATTTTGTGTATTTGGGGTAGCATCTATTGTGCTCTAGCTCCCAAATTTTGTGGAGGGACTAGAGTACACTTGATCTACAAGTGCCAGAAATGGATTTGAGTAATTTCAAGTTGTGTTCAAGTTATTCAAATAATTAATTATTTTTAATGGATTTCTTAAGTCTAACTTAGGAAAATAAAATAATTAAAGTGAATTAATTAACACGTGTGCTGAAATTGTCTTAAGTGACATGGATCAAGAAGTCTTTTAATATCACCCGTTGATGGATGATTTAATCTTGGCCTTTGAAGGGTTCAATGAAAATGTATAAGAGAATGGCTTGAGGGCCAGTTGAAGACACAATTTTTGTAGAATTGAGGAATAGATCTGGAATTCTAGGGCAGGTTGCTAAGAATTTCTGGAGGGATTTCCTGCAGTGAGGGGTAGTATTGGCCAAGGGAATGATCTGATTCCAGGGCCAAGAGACAACAAGAGGGAAGAGGAGCAGCTCAAGGACAGCGCAGAGGGGCTTCAGAGCCATGCAGTCCAGCAGGGACAACGTAGAGGCAACTAGGGCCACGCAAGGTTGAAGCTGGCCTAGTAGAGGCAGTGCAAGGGCAACATAGACCCTCCAATGGTGACACAGGCCCTCCTAAGGCCACACAGAGGTTGACGCAGGCCTTCTAGGGCAACGCTGGGGCTTCAGAAGCTACTCTGAGAGTTTCTAGGATCAGATCCGGGTTGAGTCCTGTAAATCTCGTTTGAGGGTGTGGATCAGTTAGATATTTAGCACTAGATCTTCAGGTTAGCTGCAGATCTGATATCTTTTATCATCTGTCGGGTTTTCCAAGTGTGGAGCCCAGATTTGCTGTACTCAAAACTACTTAGTAATAAACCCTCATATCTGCTGAACCGATTTTCCCACTTTGGGTTTTTCTGGGGATTTATGTGCAAAAATCCATGTGTCACTTTGTTGCATGAGTGAATTATTCAGTAAATGATCTGCATGTGTAGGGTGTAGTTGTGTTTATTTTCGGTATTTTCTGAATCTAATTTCTGGAAATAACTTGTATTAATTAAATCAAGGAGGAGGAAATAAACCAATGCACTGCAGTATAATTTTCACAGGGACCATGTCATGTGATACGACTCTTCAAACCGAGCTATGGCACTGGAGGTTTGCACACCTTCATTACAAAGCCCTTCTCGAAGCAAGGAAGGTGGTGACAGGGATGTCCGAGTTCAAAGATGATCATGAAGGTATATGTGAGGGTTGTGTTGAAGGCAAGCATACAAGGGGACCATTCCCCTCAAGTATCACAAAGACATCAAATATCTTGCAACTGATACATTCTGATCTACTTGGTATGCTGCCCGTAACATCCTTGGGAGGATGTTCCTATTACATGACTTCTCCTGCAAGACTCGGATATATTTCTTGAAGAAGGACGAAGCATTCAAATGGTTTGTACCTTCAAGGCCTTGTTTGAAAATCAAACTGGGAAGAAAATCAAAATTTTGAGGACCGATAATGGGACCGAGTATGAGTCAACTGAATTCAATGAATTTTGCAGGGAAGCTGGCATCAAGAGGGAGACCACAACTGTGTATACTGCTGAGCAAAATGGTGTTGCTGAAAGAAAGAATAGAACCATTGTGGAAGCTACCTATGCCATGCTATATGACCAAGGTCTTTTGAAGTTTCTACGGGAAGAAGCTGCAAATCCGCTTTGGACTCCAAAACTCCCAAAGAAGACTTCTTTGGTAAGAAGCCCGATGTCTCCCACCTTAGAGTGTTTGGAAGTCCTATTTATTTTCACATACCGAAAGAAAAGAGAAGCAAGCTGGATGCTTCTGGGAAGAAGGGAATGTTTGTGGGCTACAATGAAACCTCGAAGGCATATAGAATCTATGTGCCTGGTCAAAGAGAAGTGGAGATATGCCACGGTGTCACCTTTCGGTTTTATTTTCCACGCATGTGCAAATTGACAAGGTCGGCCAGATTTGTAATGTAGGCTCACAAGCCCCAACAGATGTGTCACACACCCTCATTGATGGATATAAATAGGAGAGAGATGATGCTTATTTCATCATCATCTCATTACACAGTCTACTTGTGATCTGATTGGTTCGTACAGCCTAGGAGAGGCTTCCATCCCTTACACATGTGAATCTGAAGCTGCTAAAAATTGCAGACTGTTTTATGGTTTTGCTGAAGCGTTGACCAGCTTTGACCATGGGTAAATTCTTGGAGTTTGACCCTCTTTCTTGGACAGAAATTCTGATTTCTCGAGGCTGCATTTGAGGGCACAAAAAATCAAAGCGTTGACTTTGACTGTTGTCAGTTGACTGAGCTTTGACTGCAGCGTTGACTTCTGCGTTGACCATTTGCTGTTGACTTGCGGTGACTTTTTGGAGCTGTCTTTGAGGGGTGTGTGTGACATTTGGAGAAAGGCTGATTTGGTTTTTGGAGAAGTTGGTTTGGCCAACTCAAGAAGAATTTGGTTTGGCCAACTCTATTTGCTGGACAAGAAGAATTACAAATTCTGATATATTATTTGGCTTGTCTTCTGTTGATCTATTATAATGTTCTATCAACATTTTACTTTCAAGTTTATGTGATGCTAAATCTGAATTGGGCCTTAAAGAAGATTGAAGTAAATTGCATTTTAAGCATAGAACATACCATGATTATCTAAATTTAACAAGAATTCAAGGAAGAGTGGAAGGGGTAGCAAGGGAGAAGGATCCAGATCAGCCAAGTAAGATCTATAGAGGATTTGATCAACTGGATCATTTTCAGGTTTATTGTTGTATTTGTGTTGTTCCTAGTTGCGCCATTATCCCATGAAGGGAGCCCTTGTATGCTGTTGGTTATTGTTAATGAAACAACAGATTTTGAACTTTGAAGGGAAGAAATCATGTGTGCATCTGTTTGAGATTAGTGTTGTTTCCGCTCTTATTTATTTTATTTACACGTTAAAATCTCAGCCTTTATTTTTATTCAGTAGATCTGCATAATAATTTAACTTTTACAGCAAGAAATCTACTAGGAAATAGTTAGCCAGGTTGCTGGGGCTAGAAAATTAACAATATTGAAGGGCTTTCTTTGTATTTGCTTCACAGCTGTTTCATCCTTCCTGTTTGTCTCTGCACTGAAATCTTTGGAGGAAAATTTGTGTGCAAGGCTGTTACCCAAATTTCTAAGAAAGAAACTTGAAATCAATGGAAAGCCATAAAAATATTGTTGTAAAAGGGAAAGAAGGTTCATTCGCAGTGTACTAAAGGTGACTAAGATATCTTTCTTGTTTGCAGAGATTCTGATGGAAAGGTTACCCCAGAGGAGGTAGCTGCAGCAGCTTTGTATGTCAAGGACATTCTCGGCCAGGAACCAGTGCAAAAATTAATTAGTGATCTGGCCAAAGATACAGGTATATTGCTACAAGGAACCAAATAGTTACATGCCATTTATATGTTGTAATTAAGCCAAGATAGAATGGAAAATAATTTAATTTTGAAACTAAGTTCGTTTTGATTTTCTTTTGGTCGCTTTCTCTCATTGTAAAGTCTTCTTTTTCCCTTATTCTATAAACAACAAAAAAATGTATGGATATGTTGGTTATTTCCCATGTTTTACCCACATCTTGATGACCTCCTCTGTTACAAAGAAAAATCACCGTACCCAATGCCCATATTACAAAATCGTTTTATCCTCATCGCAGCTGCACACGAAGCTGCATCAGCATGTACCCAATCATAGTAGATTGTTTCAATCATTACGTAGCTATACACAAAGACATGTAAAGCTATCATTGCTTATTTGTGAACTTTTTATTGTCATGTTCTATTTTCCTGTATCTACTCTTTCAAGTTGAGAATGAATCCTGACATCATTTCTTTTCTGCATATACTTTTTGTCAACATAAGATGGGAAGATTCTGGTGGAGGATATTGTGAAGTTAGGGGCCAGAGTAAGTGATGAGGATGCCGAGCAGCAAGAAATGCAAATCCATCATTAATGAGGTCCTGTTTCTTTGTCCAAAGAAATAGATGGACAGTTGTTTGAGAATATAAACTGTCTTATATATATATATATAGACGGATGAAACTTATATTGTAATGTAATTTCTTGCAGCACGATTAGACTGCACCATTCTTTACACTTATGGGATCAAAATAAATCCTAGATACACGTCTTTATCCCTGTTGACATTGGCACCTTAAAAGAATGCCATGAAAAATGCTTTTTTCTGGGCCATCTTTTATGTGGTCCAGATTATTTTAATAAAATACCCAAGTTAGTAGTGGTGTTGTGTCTCCTATAGGTTATGATAGACATTATTTGTCTTTCAGCAATTTTAAATGGCAATCTTTTTCCACCTGCTAGTTCATATATTCCAGATGTATTTTTTTGTTATTTTATGATATTTTCGGGTTACTATTTTTGCTGTGCAAGCAGATTTCAGTATCCAATTTCTGATGAATTAGTAATTGAAAACTAGAGATTATGAACCTCTGAAGTTACAGAAGTATGAGTTTATTGGAAAGATTTGATTGCCATGTATGCATTTCCTAAATCTTACTATACTTTGTTCAATAGATAAAACACGATGTTTAAAAGATTTGGATGTTCAATATTCTAATTCTAATCATTGCAATTTTTTTTAGTTTTTTTCATAAGGATATCTTATATTTACAATGATTGTGTAATCATGGAAATCATATAAGTTTCTATATTTTAAAATATACACTGCATGGCTAGGGATGGAGCAGTGTCTGAGGTTATTGATCTCAGCATGATTGATGAAATTTACTACCAGCATTCTAATTACATGTCACTTAGAAGCGCTAAACTACATGCCTACTAGAAAATGGATGATATGCGTTAAAAATTATGTAGTCAAATAATAAATGTAACATGATTAGCTCGTATATGTTATTGTGTTGTCTCTTGCAGAAGGAACGAGAGGTAGGGAATTGGCTCTTTGCACTTGGATCTGATTTGATGAACCTAAAGATGACCGTAAAAACTTCCTTAATTTGGAGCAGCTAGATTCACACCTTTTTAAAGTAGGCCAATCAGATTTGAGGGTCCTAATTTGAGCACCCAAACCAACAATGCTTGCTTTGATTCAATCAAGATTCTTGGAGCACCCTTGTGAAGGGATCAGGCTTATAGTAGCCTCTTGTCTCAGTGAGATTATGAGAATAACTTCACCTATGCTTCCCTATAATAATGACATTATGAGAAATTTTTTCCATCTAATAGAAGATAATCTTCAGGATTTGTTACCACTCAAACCAGTAGGAGACCTAAGAGGGGTTCCTATGAGGGAAATTGCGAGGTTAAGGGCAGCGATGGAGAGTTAGCCCACTGTCACCACAACTAAGACTCCCCACTTTTTACAAACTTTCACCGATGATAGGAGACCCGATAGTTTTATGAAGCCACTTGTAAAGTATAGATTAATGAATAGGTGTGAAGTGACCCTAGAAACCTTTTCCCTAGGATATAATCAAGAATGAGACTTGCTTTCCTTTTAAGCAAGGACTTCATCTTCTAAGGAGAGGGGATGAGGATTGGAGGGTTGACGTAGAAGAATAAGATTTGTCACTAAAATCATTTGGGAACTTGGATTTCCGACTATTCCTTGATAAATCAACTTTGATGAATAATGAGACCACACGAGGCCAAGTGGACCCAACCTAGGTTAGGGGATGGATTTTGTCACCTAATGATGCTCTTAACCTGACCAATGTGAGGGGAAAGGATCAAATAAGAATTTTCTTCCAATGATGTCAAATTGATCCTCCTAGGTTCTAGCCTTGGTAACACCTAGGCAAAACTTGATCCTAGAGCTAGGGCTTGGGGTATTCAGAGATTCCACCATCAAAATTGGCCTAAATTTGGAGGAGAGGGAGGGACCCACCAATGTTGTTGTCTCTAGGAGATCAAAGTTTTCCTGTGGCTAGATTCTCGGGAAATTGATGCCCCAGGTGACCTAATGGGGCTAGACCTAGGGAAAAATGGAAAAATGTGAAAGATGGGAAAATGATCACCTTTTTTTGAGGGAACAGTCTGTGATTCACTTGGGGATATGGAGTCAAGGATAATAATGAAGACGAATTTAGTTTCTTGTTCAAGGAGGCCCAGAAAGTCAACTTCGTCCAATGTTAGAAGAAAGAGAAGAAAAGTGACTTTAAAGCATTTATACTTCGTACAAATGGTGCGTGCTTATCAAGATAACATGAGCTCTAGGACATTTCATTCATCTAACAATGACCCATAAATAGAATAAGAAAATAGACACATAATTCCACATTTCATACATGTAGCAATTAGCCCTAATTATATAAAAATCCGATTGTATGCAACAAGAAGCAAAATAAGATTAAATTTGCATTGACAATGTTAGAGAGTATATCCAACCAACATCACATTTGCAAATAAGAAGCTCCAAGATATAATAGCCCAAATCCATCAATCAAAATTCATCGATCATCCAAAAATAGTCCTCTAAGGAAAAATGTGAAGTTCTCTAAAGGTAGAGAGATTCCAAGTCAAGTGATGATACAAATTAATCCAAATAACTCTTATTTATACACCACTTGGGAGTTCGATTTAACTAATGAGCGTACATTAGCTCCTAAAAACAAAATAATGTGCAAATAAACCAACTTTTGGTGACAATCCCACCATACTAGCTCATAAATGAAGTAATAAGCCTCTCACAAGGTCAAATACTAATATATGCATGCTGTGGGGCCCTCCAAAAGGCTTGATAATGTCTAGAAGTGCCATAATGATGAATAAAATCCTCAAAATGTGATGGACAAGGGGGTGGCCCCTTGTTCTCCAAGTAATAGACCTGTGGTGTTCCCAGTGGGTGTGGGGGCACACTAATGACCCCATGGGTCTCAATATGAGTCGAAGATGCTTGTAGATCATATGTAAGGACTCAAATGATGGAATGAACGTTGACATGTCCTCGTACAAGTCCTGGGACACCTGGTATGTGTATGGTGCTCCTATGGGGCTTGCTAGGCATAGTGTACCAAGTGCATCATCCTCGTCCCAAAGGTGGATCTCTAGTAATCTTTGGACATCGTTGGAGATCCATGGAGTACCGTATGCTGCTGTGGAGTCCCATGACTCTATACACACGCCCTACATGTGCCAATGTAGCCCTATGGGAGGTTAGGACCCCATATAGGGAGACCAAAACCCAAATGGACACCATCTGCAATCCTGTATAAGATCCAATGCATCCCCTAGCCTTCTAGAACAACAAGTCATTAGAGTAATCGTGTAAAAGAACTTATAAACCATAGAAAACAAAGTGGGAATTTCATAATGGCATGCCCTTTCGTAGTGGGCTTTGGCATGTGTTAATGTCTCCAAGCTCCAAAAGGAGATTAGCCACGCACCTTATTAAGTGGTTTCTACCCTTAGAGGGGACAATATGTCCAAGGTACATCCCTCAAATGGGGGTGGGAAATGTAGGAATTTACAGTAAGTTCCGTAGATCAAGAACCAAAGGTCATCGCTCACAAACAGATCACAAATCAGTACACCAGTATAATCACGTGGTTAAAACCCTCAAAGAGGGAAACAATCCACACCCTGAGCCAACGCGACCACTTCAGGGAATTTATTAATATAAAAAGAAAAGTTACATATGTTTCTCTCATAAACAGTTACCGGAAAAATGACCCTCCATGCTCTTTAAATAGAGATCATGGACCAATTGGGTGTTAAGCCACGGATCAAGTGCCGTTAATACCGAGGTGAGAGATAACCGTCGGATCACTACAAATCGTGACTGTCGGATTATAAGTTACAAATGTACATGGTAAAGAAACACACTTTACCTAACTCTACACTAGACTAAGTTATTCTTAACTATTTCCTATGTGTCGGAATATCCTAGCATCCCCCCTTAAGAACAACTTGGGATAGGATTGAAAGATTTACAAAGGTGACACAAAAGGAGCCTATTTCCTATGTGTCGAAATATCCTAACATCCCCCCTTAAGAACAAATTGGGATAGGATTGTAGGATTTACAAAAGTGACACAATAGGAGAAGGAAGGAGGCATTAGAGCCTATCCCCCCTTAATGACAACTTTCCTGAACTCCAAGCATGGATCGAAGTTTGGTAAACTTCGCTTCTGTGAGAGCCTTTGTAAAGATATCGACTACTTGATCATTGGTTGGACAATATTGCACTTCAAGAACATGATCATGAATGAGCTTTCTGATGAAGTGTATGTGGAGTTCAATGTGTTTCATACGCTGATGCTAAACTAGATCTTTACATAGCTGAATGGCACACTGATTATCACACCAAAGTGTAGTTGGAAGCTGTTGATGAAGACCAAATTCAGACAGGATCTGACGAAGCCACATGGCTTCCTTGCTGGCTTCAACTGCACCACAATACTCTACTTCTGCTGAAGAAAGAGAGATGGCACTTTCTTTCTTACAAGACCAAGTAATAGGTCCCGAACCAAGAGTGAATACATATCCTGCAGTAGACTTTCGATCATCAGGGTCACCAACCCAATCAGAATCAGTGAAACCAATCAACAATGGAGATGCTCCTGCACTGTAATGAATCCCGAACTGAACTGTACCTCGAATATATCAAAGTATTCTTTTCGTCGCTTTCCAGTTGACTTTCATGAGGCTGGTGTTACAATCGCAGCGACAAGACCAATGACAAAGGAATGGTCGTGATGTATGGGTTAGATACACAAGTTTACCAACAAGTTTACCGTATAAGGTAGCATCAACTTCAGGGTAGCATGCTTCACCGAAAGTTTGACTCCGTACCGAAAGGAAGAAGGGGCAAAGCTCTGGCGCTCCATGTGAAAGTGGTGTAGAAGATCACAGTGCATACTTGACCGAGAGGAGGGTAATGCCTTCCCGGGATTGCAAGACTTGAAGCCCAAGGAAATAATGCAAGTGTCGGGGAAACCGTCATTTCAAACTTACCCACCTTCGGGTGTAGAGAGGTCGTCGAATGACACCAAAGCCATTATCTAAGAGAAATCTATCCATTTTGGCATATCAAGCCCAAGGAGCTTGTTTGAGACCATAGAGAGACTTCCTAAGGCGACAAACAAGGCTGGAGTCTTTTTGGATAAAGCCAGGGGGTTGTTCCATGTAGATTTCTTCATGCAAATCTCCATGTAAGAAGGCGGATTTAACATCCATCTGATGGACTTCCCATTTAAAGGAGGTAGCATGGGAAAGAACAAGGCGGATAGACTTCATTTTGGCAACAGGGGAGAAGATTTCAGTATAGTTCAATGCCTTCAAGTTGTGAAAATCCTTTAGCAAAAAGACGAGCTTTATGTCTATCCACTTTTCCATCTGGTGCAAACTTGGTTTTGTAAACCCATCTGCATCTGACAAGTTTTCTTCCTTTTGGAAGAGGAACAAGATCCCAAGTATCGTTTGCCAATAAGGAACGATACTCTTCATTCATAGCTTCATCCCAATCTGGATGACCGAAGGCTTCTTCAAAGGTTTCTGGATCAAGTTTTTCTGGAACTTGAGCCAATAAGGAAGAGGCTCTTTCGAACTGAGAACGTGTACGTCGTCGATCGACAGGGTCACCTGCAAGAGAACTTGCTGCATCCCGAGTAGAGCGGACCCATCTTGGAAGCGGTGGAGTATAAGGAACAATTTCATGAGCTGGAGGAGGATTGTCATCCTCGCTGTCATCATCTGAACTAGAAGGAATGCCATTAAAAATAAAAGAGAGAGAGAGAGGTGGCACATATGGCGAATCAGGCTCGCAGGCCAAAGGTGGCACACCCGCCCAACTAGGCTCGCAGGCCGATATATTTTCATCAAACTTTACATCTCTTCTAATGATTATATTTTTGGATTTGGGTTGAAGAAGTCTATATCCTTTGACATCTTCAAAATATCCAACAAAAATACATTTTTCACTCTTAGGTTCTAAGGCTTTATGTTTCGCATCTGGAATATGGGCCCAAGCATCACTTCCAAAAACACGAAAGTGACTTACATCTGGTTTGATTGAGCTCCAAGCTTCTTCTGGAGGTATATTCTTTAAAACCTTAGTAGGAGTGCGATTTACTATGTAATTTGCACAGTTAATGGCTTCTGCCCAAAAATTGAGACCAAGTCCTTTAGATTGAAGCATACAATTAGCCATTTCTTTTAAGGTGCGATTCTTCCTTTTAGCTACACCATTTTGTTGTGGAGTATATGGAACAGTATGTTGCAATTGAATGCCATGCTCAGTGCAGAAGTTGATAAATTTGTTGTTAACATATTCTCCGCCATTGTTTGATCTTAACTTAAGAATTTGATGTCCAAATTGTTTCTCAACAAAGGCCTTAAAGGCCAAGAACATGTTAAAAACTTCACTCTTGAGTTTTAAGAAATATACCCAAGTGCGTCTGGAAAAATCATCAATGAAGGTTAAGAAGTACTTGCAACCAGAGAAAGAAACAATAGGAAGTGGACCACATAAATCACCGTGCACAAGCTGCAAAGGGGCTGAAGCGTGCCAAGAGGCACGTTTGTCAAAACTATCCCGATGATGTTTTCCGAGTACACATCCGGAGCAAACACCATCTCGGCAAGATACCATAGGAAGGCCCGTCACCATATTTTCCTTACATAGAGTTTGAAGAGAGCGATAGTTTAAGTGACCAAATCGCTCATGCCAAAGTTTGCTCACATCATCATTATGAACAACAAAAACGAAGGGAAGAGAGGATGACCCAAAGTTGTCAAACTTATACAACTTTGTGGAATCATCAGCAATGCCAGTAGCTAAAATATGTTTAGGATCTTTGAGGTCCTTGATTACAACATCATGAGGTGAGAATTCTACTATTTTCCCTTCACTTGAATGAGTTATCTGATAAATAGATAGAAGGTTGCATGACAAGGTAGGAACACATAGTACATCATTAAACTGACCATTATCTAGATGAATGGTTCCAGATCCTACAACACTAAGATATCTATCATCACCAACATAAATATGTTTGGTGTTACAATCATTTAAAGAAGAAAACATGGATTTATTTTTAGCCATGTGGTAAGAAGCTCCAGAATCAATGAGTCACTCATGAGAAGGAGAAGAAGAAGATACATTTAATGCATAACCAGATCTTGATGCTTGACAACCACAAGCAGAAAGTGCCATGCCTAAAGATGAAGGTGAAGAGTGCTCCAAATTGATGTTGTGCTTCTTCATTGCTGCTTCTAAGGCTTCCATCTTCTTAAAACATTTGGACTCTAAATGGCCATCATGATTGCAAAAGTTGCAATGTCTATCTGTCTTCTTTCCTTTGTTTTTATATGCCTTATCATTTTGGTGAGTTGCTTTTTCAGTTTGTGGCTGAAATTGCTTAGGACCCTTGTTTGGTTTTGGACCATACTTTTTAGGATACTGCTTCTTGGGATTCTTTTGATATGATTGATGTTGGGCTGCTAAGGCTTTCTTAGAAGTGTTTCCAGCAGTGATAAGACCAAGGTGTAAAAGTTTTTCTTGTTCTCTTATCAAAGAATCACAAAAGACATCAAAAGAGGGATTCTTGTAGGTGGTTCTTGAAGAAATGATGGCTTCTCTAGTGGAATGGAAGGCGGAAACAAATACAGAGTATGCAGGGCCAAGCTTAGTAAGAATGCAATAGATGAGGCTACCATCTTCCTTTTTGACCTTACAACCTTCTAAAAGAACTCTGAGGGTCTTGAATTTGGACAAAAAATCTTCAATAGAGGAGAAATTATTGGGGTCCAAAGTAAGCAACTCATTTTCAAGTTGATGGGCCCTAATTTGATTTTGAATGCCAAAGACAGTATTTAGCTTGTCCAGGGCTTCATGAGGGGTGTCAATGTCAAGGATATGAAATCGAAGATCTTGAGCAATGGACATTCCTATCAACCCTTGTGCTTGATCTTGTTTATTTTCCCATTTAGCAACTTTATCATCATCAGAAGGTTTAGTTTCTAGCCCTATGGCTATTCTATAAAGCCCTTTACTTCTAAGTATATCTACCATGTGAGGTAGCCATTGGAAATAATTGGTGCTGTTAAGAATAACTGGGCATGCACTTTCCATTTTAAAAAAAAACTGAAGCTGAGAAAAGCTAAAACTGACTGCTCCAATGGAAAGATCTCGAAAAATTAGGCCATTTAAAAAAAAAAACGGCTCAAAAAACAGCTTTTGGATGAAGAAGTTATGCCTTTGAAAAAAATTGAGTTGTAGATGTTGAATAGTTACGGGAACAGGATGAAGTGCGGGTCTTTAAAAAAATTCTGCCCCTTTGAACAAATTTTTTTTACAAAAGAAGCTTGAGAAGGAGACTTGAACCCAAGACCTCTATTCTCATAAATTAACCCCTCACCAAGTGATATAGTAAAAGGATTATGTTATTTTAGAAAGGAGGAAGGGGGGATTATTATTATTATTATTATTATTATTATTATTATTATTATTATTATTATTATTATTATTATTATTATTATTATTATTATTATTATTATTATTATTATTATTATTATTATTATGGGAGTTGTGCGTGCCTTTTCCTGCACAAAAAACGATCAAAAGAAATGAAATGCAAAGCCTTACGGTAGAATGTTAGATTCTCGGTTAGCCTTACCAGAAACTATCACTTTTTTCACTATTTCTGATTTCCCGAGATCGCACAAAAACGCGGGGAAAGAGCATACGTAGCAAAAAAAAAATCATTTTTTTCCTATTTCTGATTTTCCGAGATCACACAGGGCACATAGCAAAGAGAATACACAGAGAAGAGGGTATAGATCCGGCAAATAAATAAAACCTTAATACAGGAACAAAAAACAAAAATAAGCAGAACTATTAACAAATATAACTGCAAAATATATGCTTTATACCTCCAGATCTAAACTGACATAACTTGGGTAGCCAGAAACCTTTTCGCATGAAACAAAAGGCGTTCCTCACTGTAACATATGCTATGTAGTTCGCCAAGCCCAAAAATTTTCATAAATAGTAGATCTATGAAACGGAATTCGCATGCAGTCAAACCAGCTTCGTATTTTGATCAACAACAGACGCTGCCCTCAAAATAGCTCCGATACCATGTAGGAATTTATAGGGCAAGTTCCGTAGATCAGGAACCAAAGGTCACCGCTCACAAATAGATCACAAATCAGTACACCAGTATAATCACATGGTTAAAACCCTTAAAGAGGGAAACAGTCCACGCCCTGAGCCAACGCAACCACTTCAGGGAATTTATTAATATAAAAGAAAAGTTACATATGTTTCTCTCATAAATAGTTACCAGACAAATGACCCTCCATGCTCTTTAAATAGAGATCATGGACCAATCAGGTGTTAAGCCACCGATCAAGTGTTGTTAATACAGAGGTGAGAGATAACCATCGAATCACTACAAATCATGACCGTCGGATTATAAGTTACAAATGTACATGGTAAAGAAACACACTTTACCTAAATCTACACTATATTAAGTTATTCTTAACTATTTCCTATGTGTCAGAATATCCTAACATCGTGCTTAGCATCAATCTCAATTCTTTTCTACTTTAAGACTCAAAAAGATTCATCTATTTATAACGAATTAGCCTACACTTCCAACGGTCTGAAAACCATGTTTTGCAGACTCTTGGTATACCCTTGACCCATTTCATTACATTCGGGGCTTTGACCCACCCCAAAAACCCTGCGCTAGACTAAATAATATCAAAAATATACAAAATTATACAAAAATCATAGCTATTTAGGGGACCCTATTCCAACAGTCCCCCAACACAATCTTGTGACTCGTCCCAAGTCACTGTGATGGTGGGGTCTCCACCTGTGCCAGCATTAGTTTGATCACCTTGATTAGTGGGGTCAACACTCCTTCACTCTGAGCAGTAGCATTCTGTGCAATATCCACTAGCATCTACGATGTCAGTCTTTCTGTCGCCACGGTGACGCTCTCCAAAGTCTGGTTCAATTGTTTAACAAAAACATCAATATCTTGTGAGAGCTTGAGGGCCTCATCAACCCATGGTTTAAGATGGTCACTATGATTCTTCTTCTTCTGGCGGAGTTCATCGATATCTTCCTGAAGGGAAAGGCTAGTACACAGTCATGCTAATCGTTAGGCAGGAACTAGAGTAGGAATCGTGGCTTCGATCTGCTCAAATGCCTCTTCCTTCTGTTGTAAGTCCTGGTTGATTTCTTGCAGGATGGGATTGTGCTATAGCTTGGTCCATAACTGCATGGTTGTATCCAGCAATTGGGCGCCTTGAGAAATTCATCCTCTAATTACATTGGTAATTGCGGTAACCAGCGTAGCTCGCTGGGCCCGTACCTTTGGCGGTGTCTCTGGCTATAGCTTAGCCTACAAATCTGCGATCTGCTGCTCCATCTATGTCTTTAACACCTGAATCTTTGTCCTAGAGGCCTTCATGGCTGCAACCAACCCCTCAATCTTGGCCTGGGGTCTTACGTCCCTATATTACTAGTGTAGTCCCTTATTATGTTAGTGTAGACCCCCTTATTGTTATTTTTGTACCCTTGTAACCCCCATATTGTTATTATTGTGCCCTTACATTATTATTGTTAGGTTGGCTAGGATTACATTATGGCCCCATGGACTCCTATATATAGAAAGGAGGTTTTGTCATTTGTATCATCCAAGAATTGTTCATTAATGCAATTTATTGAAGGTTTTCCCCTCGAAGTGTTTTATTTATAAGGTGTTGATATCTCTTTTCTTCTATTTTTGGAGCTGGTTTCACAACATTTGGTATCAGAGCTTTGGATTCTAGGGTTTCACTACTCCAAATAGGTCATCGTGGAATTTTCTCTATAATTTGTTTTCTACAAATGTTCAAAAGCTGAAATTTTTAGAGTGCAAAGAAGAAATCTATAGGAACATCTTCACAAAATTTCAAAGCTTGTTTCGCAATATTTTCGGAGATATGGTTTGTGGAAGTTAGGGCTTTTTGCAGGCTCCTAAATTTAACCTAAACAGGTCATCGCGGAATGTTTGCTATAATGATTTTTCTATGAAGGTTCAGAAGCTGAAATTTGGAGAGTGTGATGCCGAAATCCTGAGGAACATCTTCAAAACGTTTCAGAGCTTGGTTCGCAATATTTTTGGAGATATGATTTGTGGAAGTTAGGTCTTTTTCAGGCTCCCGAATTTCATCTCAAATATGTGATCATGGGAAAATATTCATAACTCTCTCTATGAGAATCGGATTGGAATTCTGTAATAAGTGGCCGAAAGTAAATGGAATTTAGTTTTCTTCATATCAATTTCAGAGTAAAATAAGGAAAGAGTGACACGTGGCAAGTCGTACAAGTTCGCTCTATTGAACCAGTCCATAACTAGGTCATCATGGGAGGTTGGGCATAACTTTGTCTTGAAGAATCCAAATTAGGTAAGAATTGTGGCATTCGAAAGAAGATTCAGAGGGCTAATTCAAGGCTGAATTTTAGATACTGAAGATCTGAAATCACAGAGATAATTCAGTTTCAATATATAGATACTCAAAAGAAAGAAAAAGGTGTGTACTTGTTTTTTAAAATTGCATAACGTTTGTCTGAAACAGAAGTTTGAAGTGATTCCAAGGGCATATTGAAGAATTTTTATCAGTGATGGGTTCTATAATTCCTCCAAAAAATCATTCCATACCCATTAAGCCCTTAGAAAGCTATACTATGATGCATGAAGAGGAAGAATTGAAATATGAGATATCAAAATTATGGTACCAAGTGCAACAAATTTCGATCTTACCAAGAGTAACCGAAGATGACATAGATGGTTTAAAAGAAAAAATGGAGGCTAATTTGGATTGTTTTAAGGATAAAATAAAATATATTATGGATGATAAAGTAGTGGAATATCACATCGAGCATCAACAACAAGTTCCCCAACTCTCAAAGGATAACCTAACTTTGGTGCAAAATCAAATGAAACAGCCAGAAGATCAACATCACATCGAAAGAAGTTCTGAAGCAGTCACAGAAAAAAGAACTCAACAAGTACAATCAATTTCAGATTATCTTAGCAAGTGGAAGAACTTTCCTGTAGAAGAGTACACATGGGAGGATGAGAATTTTATACAGAAGCATCAAGAAATAATCAAGCGTTGAGGACAACACTTGTTTGAAGGAGAGGGGCATGTTAGGTCCCTATATTACTAGTGTAGTCCCTTATTATGTTAGTGTAGACCCATTTATTGTTATTGTTGTACCCTTGTAAACCCCATATTGTTATTATTGTACCCTTGCATTATTATTGTTAGGTCGGCTAGGATTACATTGTGGCCCCATGGACTCCTATATATATAGAAAGGAGGTTTTGTCATTTGCATCATCCAAGAATTATTCATTCATGTAATGTATTGGAGGTTTCCCCCTCAAAGTGGCTTATTTCTAAGGCGTTGATATCTTGTTTATTATTTTTTTGGAGTTGGTTTCACAACATGGGGGGTTGGATGTGGTCGGGATCTCTTCTATAACATCCATACAAAGTCTGATAATTAAGTGTTCCAGCTTTGTTTGCTGCACAGTGGCGAGGGTATAGCTAGCCTATACCTGGGAAATTTCAGCGTTCTTCTCGTCGATTGTCTGCTCAGCTACACTGAGCCGCTAGTGTATTGGATGGTCCCTGTGTTGAATTTCCTCAAACAAGGAGGTGTGGAGAACCTGTAATGCCTCATGAGGCAACCTGGCCAGATTCAGTTTTACTTCTACGCATGCTTGGACTTGCGCTCCTAAGTTGGGTGGACTTATTGTGAGGGTTGCATCGGGAAAGGAACAGAGGCGGATTTCCACTATAACAAGTGTTGCGCTACTAGTGGCTGAGGGTGTTCATACCTGAATCATACTAGTTTGCAATGTGTCTGTCTTTAGAAGCAGAGCTCGGAGCTCAGCTTGAAGTGTGTCGACCACAGCTCGCTAATGCTCTTCTAGAGCCAGCCATTTTTCCTCCGCAGCCAATGTAATCGCATCCGCGATTTTATCGATGTCCCCTTCAGTGAGTGTGACCACTTCATCATGCTCGGGTCGTTGGGAGCGCTCATTATTTCATGGCCCCTTAGCATTGTTGGTTGTCCACTTTGTTCCTTGAGGGGAGTTAGCACCTCCCACCTCCTGTCCTTCAATATCGAGATTTTGTTGTACATCTTTCTGTATTGCAATGTCTGTGCCTTTCCCTATACTCTTGCTAGGCTGCAACCCCTCCTGTGATGTAGCTCCTGCGCCCTTCCCTGTTCCCTTGCTCGGTCCTCTGGTATCCTTGGCAATGACAGGCGGGATTACCTTCGTTGTGCTTGTGCCTTTGGTGCCCTTCGCAGCTATTGTGAAGCCAAGCTTCTAGTGAGGAGGCCATAACAAAATTACATTGTCAATTTCTTCATCCGCAACCATATAAGGGAGCAAAACCCACGTAGAATCCTTGCGGCCTCGAATTTTTATGTTATGCAAAATTACCTGGAAGGCCACAATGCTCTTGTACCTGTTATATACTACGGGAGACAAGCACGGTCGGGACTTGATGGCTGTGGCCAAGCTGCTCTGGAAGAGGACCCAAAAGACTTGGTTGTCCTCGATGCATTGTGCATCCTTGGAGTCCCATAGGTTTGCATAACAAGCCCCTTTGCACATGTCTTAGGTGAGCTCAGGGAGGACTGATTCCTCAAGTGCTTCCCAGGTGACCAACGCTATGAGAAGCAGCAACCAGGAATAAAAAAAGGCTCTTCCATGCTCCTGGGATTCTTGGACATTGGCCAAAAACTCATTGCACAAGTACTGGGCCCAGTTCAAGCATACCCCTTTCCCGCATTGGCTTGCTAACTGAATTACGTATGCAGGGACAGAGGCAACCTGGAATTTTCTCATCATCTTGCATGCCAATAACATGGTGCCCAACAGTGTACCTTGGTCGCTCATGGATTTGATTATGAAGCCTCGAGTATTTTGCTCCACATGGTATGTTTTTCACACGTATTCAGCAGTCTCCCCCTCATACTTTGTGGCAACGTGCTCTAGAGGGTTCGGTCCATTCATGGGAAGACCAGTAATTCGATGAATAAGCACATCATCGATGGGGATTCTATCCTGGATCCACAGGCAGCCATCATGAACCAAGGCGAGTAACTAACATGCCAGATGGTCTATGATACTGTAATGGCCAAAGTGTGGCATCTTCAGCAGGTTCAGAAGCCCAGACCCAACCAATCCATGCACCCAACGCATGGGTACAATCTTTATCCCGTCGTCTTCTTAAAATCTTTCAAGGTATAACTCGAGTGCCAGCTCAGGGAAGGCCTCCAAATTGGTCAAGTCGTGATCATCAAATTTTATCTCAAGTTTCCTTCCAAAGGGTTCACAAATGATGGGGACCTCTTGTAATATTTCAAAATTTACATGCAACAAATTGGAATATTAAATTTTTTTGTTTTCACTTAGGAGATAAATAAATGGGTAAGGAGGCCCATGCATAATAAAAATCTGAATAAAATCACTCATAATGTGAAAAGGGATCAACATAGAAGCCGGATTTCACTCCTTCATGTGTGAACAGGGAATTTTTCATGTGGACAAGGTCAAGTTTGACCAATTCAATAGTGCTGGGATAGGAGGTGGAGATCATCTTGTGAGACGGCGCAGAGATAGTGGGAGGAATATTCCTTGGTGGAGGAAACCCTAATGAGTGGGGCCCAAGGAAAGAAGGCTCACACATGTTTAAAAGGAGGGGAAGGTAGCCATAGCAAGATATCTGATGAATGATATTTTGATTTGTCTGCTTAGACTATTCTGCTTTCTTCAACTGTTTAGTTGAGATTGATGTGTTGCTTAGCACAAGGATTTCCTGTTTAGGAATCCTTCTCCTTTCTTGAGAGGCCTCTTGAAGGATATTTTATTTATTTGCCTCACATACAAGCTTGAGGCCAAGCATCCTCCTTTAGCTACAGCGTTATATCTGCAGCAGTATAATGTTTCGTTTCAGGCTGTTGTAGTGAGGGTTCACAACACCACTTCCTGTACTCATTTTTCAAAGGAGGAAGCCTCCTTTCCTTTGGGAGATCAGTAAGGAAGATCTTGAAGTAGATTTTCATATCTTAGCACTTGGACAAATCACTTCCATCAGCTACAGTGTATTCCCTTGCATGAATTGTGTCCTTTCTTGTAGAGTTGCAGTGTGAGGGTCAATCCCTTCAATCTTGTCTTGCTTTCTCAAGGAAAGGGCCAACCCTTCTCCCAGAAAGACTTGTAATAAGGATCCTCATTCATTTTTTGTATTATTCAGATATTTATACATAGTGCTTCAGTATGCTGTGTTATTCCAGATACATATTTTCAAATCTATGCATCTTGTACTTGTGCTTTCATGAAACCCTTGCTGGGTTATCTTCCTGATGTGTAAAAGGGGCTAGATCCCTGTTTTTCTTCATGTTCTAAGAAATAAAACTCCAGATCTGATGTTTGCATCATATGGTATCATAAATCCTCTTTAAATTACGTTCAACATGCTTCCGAAATTTCTGCATAAATTAAGTCATGGGATTTGGGCATTTTTAAGCCATATCGAGACCGGGAGAACTGTTTAAATCATCAAAATGGATTTTTTTTCTGAATATTTTCTGGATTTAAGTTCCATATTACATAATCTAAGGGATCCTAGCATTATTTCTCCCTTTTATAATGCAATTCTCTAGGAATAATGTTTTTAGGGCTCATATTGTTGTTTTACCCCACTTTTGGCTGATATAATGGATCATATTTTTTATGCTGCAACATTAATTTGATGGCTATGTGTTATTAAAACATTTTATGAGTTAATTTCTTGCTTCTGTTCCATTATTGTGCTTATGAATTGCTACATCCACATTTTGGGATATTACAATGCTATCAGAGCATAATCTTGGCTCAGCTTGTGGATCTCATCCATTATGCTATAAGAAGACAAAGAGAATAAGCAGATCAGAATTATGGAAATAATGAGCTTGATCTCATCACTTTTTATATCCAGAAAGGACCTCTCCAAGGAGGTTAAGCAGATGAAGGAGAAAAAATGCAAGGAAACTCCTAGAGGGTTTCAAGAAAAGGAAGGGCCATGCACTTCCTATTCTCAAAGAGGAGAAGAAAAGAATCATGAAGGACACTTGGAGTCTGAAATTATAATTTAATACCTTGCTGAATACAAATCTAAACCTAGAGCCTTCAAGGAGACTGTAGCTTTACCATCGTTCATTTAGCTAGAAGAAGAAAGGAGACCCTACAACTATGGGATGATGAGAGGCAATACATTCCTATTGTCCACTTTTGATGGATCACTCAAATGTGAAGCAAATGCTTGGGAGATGAAGATAGAGGCTTTCTTCCCACTACATCCAGTAGTAAAGAGAGAGGTTGTAGAAATTGCAGTGCTCACCTTGAAGGTGAAGAAAACACTTGGTGGTTTAGCCATTTGAGCCATGCAAGAGTGTCTACTCTTGCTGAGTTTTCTCAAAGGTTGATCAAGAGATTTGGCAAAGGGAGGGAGAATCCCTCACCACCACTAGAAGAGGCATGTACCAGCACTATTGCAACCATGGAGGAGCAACCTTCATCTTCGACAGTTTGGGAAGCCAACACATATGAGGAAGGAACTCTTGCAGCCCTACAAGATGATTCCAAATTTCAGCAAGGCATGCTTAAGTTTCCATCTCTTTTCATTTCAGAAAATCTTATGGAGGGATCTGCATCATTGCATACTACTAATTTAGAGAAACAGAATTGCACTGCGCTGTACAAGAGCAGTAATGAAGAAAAGAGGACTCATTCCTTATGGGAGCAGTCAAACGACAACTTCATTCATGAAGTAATGGAGGAAGAAGTGGTAGATGGTAGACATCTTTAAGTGGGAAATTTTTTCTCCTTTCTAGATGACCCTTTCTCAATGAGCACTCCCCAGCTCAAAGAGAAACCTCTACTTGCAGCAGATCGAGAATCTTGTTGGTTTTGGGAAGCCATTCATGAAGAGAAGGTCTCATGGAGAGATCTCATTGGAGGTGCACTTCAACACATCATGGAGTGCAAATTTCTTCAACAGTTTTAGGAGATTTTTTACTCATCACACTTTAATCCTTATGGATTCATGAAGGACATTGATGAGAGGTCTTCTCTAGAAGATCTCCAAGGAGTTGCATTTCAACATCCCATGAAATTCAAGAGGAGAAATTTTATTTGGGAGGATGGTAGTCTTCCTTGGGAGAGCGCTAAGGAAGAACATGATGGGAGGCACCTACATGTGGATGGATGGGTGTGGATGGAGAGCAAGAAGCTGGAAAGCTACTTGCAAATATATGATACTGGGTAGCAGGAGGCTTGGCTGCATTGGCTGCTCTTGAAAGAGTTTGGCCATCATCCTCTTTCTAATGGTATGTGGGGGAAGAATGTGTGGCAGGATACTTGCATCATTGGGTAGCAAGGATTATGGACACATTGTGTTGATATGACATTCTTCATATCAGTCACCATGTTTTCACCACATGATTTGTAAGATGTAGGTATGAGGGGGCAACACAAAATTTTGTTGCTTTGGATGTTCTTGGGAGAGCAAGGGCAGATTTTCTCTCACACTTTGCATGATGTTGCAGGAGTAGGAGATGGCACTATCATGGTGCAAAGTAGCTACTCCTTAGCCTTATATGACCAGGAGGTACTTCCACCTTGGAAGGAACTTCCTCTATGTAGCAGAATTATGGGAGATATCTTCGACAAGGAGCATGTAAAAGAATGGAGCTATGAGTTGGTAGGAGCCTATTTGCATAGTCCAACAATGCAGTCACTTTCGAGTTTGAGTTTATTGATGGAGTGTCCCCAGGATCACTTCACAATTGATGCACTTGGTGGAAAAGAAGGAGGTGAGAATGATGGATTAGTGGATAGAAACATCTATTACAGAGATATGACCTTCTTAACCTGGATTTCCAAGCATAAAAAGGGTGATCTTCATGCAACATATGATTCATTCCTTTTCATGGGAGTATGTCATACCACTATGGAGGGCTTATTCATGTACATATGCATCATCTTACTTTCAGCACATGGTAAGAATTTTTATTTTGCATCGACTATCGATTATCCAACACAATATTTGCCTTCTCTTACCATTTCTATTCCGTGCATTGCTCCACAAGAGGGCAAGCTTTTCATTGAACTCCATGGTCAACATTGGGCCAAATTGTATGATGGAGACAGCCATATTTTATATGGCCTTGGGCAATTTTTTTATCCTTTCATGTGTGTTCAGCTAATGTACCCAACCATTTACTATTCCTTAGAGGACATGATTACATACATAATTATCCATGTATTAAAAAACAACTTGCCATACTATTTTCTGAAGCAACAGTTTTGAAAACTGCACTGTGACTACTTGGGAAACTTTTGGTACCTTCGAGCACCAAATAAAACCTTCATTATTTCCCTCATTGAGATTCTAATCATGATTTCATTTGCTGATATTGTTCTTATCTTTATTGGGAGCATGATTTGGAGAGAGACACATGGGATGGATGTGTCCTTTTGGGAAGAGGATTCCCACGCTTTCTACATTGCATGTTCTAATGGGAGCATGGGAGGTGATGTGGCCACCACAACAAAGCACTTGTTTCTTTTTTATGTGGGCCATGTGATTGATGGGATGACATATGGTGATGATTTCCTATCCATCACATATGGAATTATTTGGGCCAGCTTGATTCACAGCATTGGAGAGGAGATCTTTGGAGATCTAGTCTTCATCTTGCCACTTGAAGGAAATTGCATTGCAACCCAAGATCATCATATGATCTACGCTTATCATAAGTGAAGAGGAAGACAACGTGGGGTAGGATACTTTTTCTACCATGTTCATATTTTCAGCCCACCTACTTTGAAGGAGCTTAAGGTGGAGGAACATTTTCAGGAGTTGCCATGTTGGGAGGTGACTCATTTTGTATGGATGATTACTTGGGGATGGAGGATCCACATGGGAAGGATGTTTCCCAATAAATTCCAAACTCCATGCCTTGAAGGGACCTCTAGAAAACACCTTATTTCCTCCTTAAGTACTTTACCTTTTCATGATGATAGCTATTTGGCTAGCTTGCATGCTTGGGAGGGCAATATGGAGATTCATTGATGAGACAACATCTCATTCCTTGTAGGAGTTCATCATATGTGGATGCTACAGCAGGAGGAGGGGAGACTCTTCAGTTATATCCATGCAGTTTCTTGAGGAAAAGAAACATTTGGGAGGAGAGGACTGTAATATTCCAAAATTTGCATGCAACAAATTGGAATATTAAATTTTTTTGTTTTCACTTAGGAGATAAATAAATGAGTAAGGAGGCCCATGCATAATAAAAATCTGAATAAAATCCCTCATAATGTGAATAGGGATCAACATAGAAGCTGGATTTCACACCTTCATGTGTGAACAGGGAATTTTTCATGTGGACAAGGTCAAGTTTGACCAATTCAACAGCGCTGGGATAGGAGGTGGAGATCATCTTGTGAGACAGCGCATAGATAATGGGAGGAATGTTCCTTTGTGGAGGAAACCGTAATGAGTGGGGCCCAAGGCAAGAAGGCTCACACATGTTTAAAAGGAGGGAAAGGTAGCCATAGCAAGACATCTGATGAATGATATTTTGATTTGTCTACTTAGAATATTCTGCTTTCTTCAACTGTTTAGTTGAGATTGTTGTGCTGCTTAGCACAAGGATTTCCTGTTTAGGAATCCTTCTCCTTTCTTGAGAGGCATATTGAAGGAGATAGTACTAATTTGCCTCACATACAGGCTTGAGGCCAAGAATCCTCCTTCAGCTACAACGTTATATCTTTGGTATTATAACATTGTGTTGCAAGGTGTTGCAGTGAGGGTTCACAACACCAATTCCTACACTCATTTTTCAAAGGAGGGAGCCTCCTTTCCTTTGGGATATTAGTAAGGAAGATCTTGGAGAAAATTTTCATATCTTGGCACTTGGCCAAAGCACTTCCATCAGCTAAAGCATAGTCCCTTGCAGGAACTATGTCCTTTCTTGCAGAGTTGTAGTGTGAGGGTCAATCCCCTGAATCTTGTCTTGCTTTCTCAAGGAAAGGGCCAACCCTTCTCCCGGAAAGACTTGTAAGAAGTATCTTCGATAATTTTTTGTATTCTTTAGCCATTTATACACAGTGCTTCAACAGACTGCATTATTTCAGATCCAGATCTGTAGATCTATGCATCTTGTACTTGTGCTTTCATGAAACCCTTGCCGGGTTATCTTCCTGATGTGTAAAAGGGCCTAGATCCCTATTTTTCTTCATGTTATGAGAAATAAAACTCAATATCTTATGTTTGCATCATATTTTATCAGAAATCCTCTTTAAATGACACTGAGCATGCTTCAAAAATTTCTGCATAAATTAAGTCACCGGATTTGGGCATTTTTAACCCATATCGGGACCAAGAGATCTGTTTAAATCATCAAAATGGATTTGTTTCTGAATATTTTCTGGATGTAAGTCCCATATTACATAAGCTAAGGGATCCCAACATTATTTCTCCCTGTTATAACACAATTCTTTGGGAATAACTTTTTTAGGGTTCATATTGCTGCTTTTCCCCACTTTTGGCTGATATAATGGATCATATTTTTGCTGCTGCAACATTAATTTGATGGCTATGTGTTATTAACACATTTTATGAGTTAATTTCTTGCTGATATTCAATTATTGTGCTTATGCATTTCTGCATTCCCATTTTGGGATATTACACCTCTCCTTGGGTCAGTGGCATCTGCAGGTAGGTGATCAGGCCGTAGAGGTTCTTCAGCATGCATGTTGAAGGCATGTGTGGTCCAAAAAATGGAGGTAACCAGTTGATTGGTTCAAAATTATGGGCCTTTTCTTGATCAGAGCGTGCCCGGGGCGTCACTCGCAGCGATTTTACATTCCTCGAGGAAGTACGGGGCTTCACCCCAACCCATTTCGTGGATTTTCCTGAGCCTTTGGATTTTTCCTTTCCCTTCCTCGTGGTGAGGCTTGGTGTGGAGAGGACCTCTTCGGCCTCGGACTCAATCTCCACCACTTCCTTGGTTTCTTGTCCTGCCGAGGTCACTGGTGCCGAGGGCTCAACAAGAGTAGTGGCCACCATTCTGGCGTGAAAAATGAATCCCAACCCCGGGTGACTACTATCAGAGGGATTAGGTTTCTCAGACATGAAAGGGATGCTATAGGCACACAAATTATTATAGCACAAGTTCGTCAAGGACAAACATGCCAAGTACAAGCGATACAGAACCCTTGTCTGATATATCCTCTTCCTTTTATAGCCTTTGTGATCGACCAATGATTGGGTAAACTTCACTTGGAACTTACCATCAAGTAAATGGTAAAAAACTTCAAAAATCACCTCATTAAATTCCGACCGCCAGCTCCCTTCAATGGTATATTTTTCCTTTTACCCAATTTTACTATTCCAACGACTAGTTTTCGCACCTCCTGTGCGCTCAACACACCCTTGCACTTCAAGCGGACTTCCTGTATGACCAATGTAAATTTGTGTGGCCAGCGAACCTGTTGTATTCCGAGTTAACTCTTGCGCCTCTGGCGCACCCCTCCGGGCTTCGAATTCGGAGACCATAACCTATGGATATCATGTTACCTTCCATACATACCTTCCTTGGTGGGCATAGCCCATTTTATATAGCTACTCCGTCCATATATTCATTTGATCCGATATGATTTGAGTCAGCTACCATTGACATAGCCGGGTAGCATATCGCCATGTAGGGTGGCTAATATGTGATTTCTTTAACTGTATGTGGGACTTAGCCATTGTTGTCGGAACTTCCCCGGGTGTTTTCTTTAACTAGCTATCATATAGTAGCACTAAGTCACCCTCCGCAAAGGACTTTTGTCGAATATTTCGATCATGCCATGCCTTATTCCAAGCCTTCTAGACCTGTTGATGTAAATTAGCAATGAAGCGATCTTCCTCCAAAGCCACAAGTTGCGCTAACTGCTCCTCCATTATATTAGGCTCTTCCATATTCGTAAAGGCTATGATGCGTAGACTAGGAACAATATATTCCATGGGCATAATGGCATCCTTGCCATAAACCATCCGAAATGCTGTTTTCCTTGTCAACTTCGTACATATGGTTCAGTAGGCCCACAGAACAAATGGGATGCACATGTCCCAGTCGCTGTGATCGGTGTTACAGAACTTGGTTAGTGCATGCTCCAAGACCTTATTAAAAGCTTTGATCGCTCCATTTTCCTGAGGATGATATGGAGTTCTTTTCTCATGATGGATCCAAAATTCTTCCTTCAAGGCCTGTACTGTTTCACTGACAAAGGGCATACCTCTACCACTCATCAGGATTTTCGGACATCCAAATCTTGTCAAAATATGCTCAAAGATGAAGTGCGTAGTGGTATCTGCAGTGCAATCCTTTACCGCTTGTGCCTTGGCCCACCTAGTTACATAATCAGTAGCATTTATAAAGTAACGTGCACCTGTCTTCTTTCCAGATGGGTTGACAGGTCCTACAAAATTGATGGCCCACTTGTCAAATGCTTGCAGGGCCATTTGCAATTGAAGGGGCATTTCATCCCTGCGAGACGGCCTTCCGGTGCATTGGAAGGTATTGCAGGCATTACATTAGTGGTGAGAGTCACTATGCAGGGTAGGCCACAATAATCCAACACTTAAGATCTTCCGTGTTATTTCATTCCCTGCGTAGTGACCTCCTGCTACCCCATCGTGGGCTTCTACCAAGATAGCATGCCATTCATGTTTCAAAACGTACCTTCGAAACACTTCATCTGCTCCCATCTTATATATGTGACCTGTGATGATGGTAAAAGCCGCAGCGTGGGTTACCAACTCTTTCTTATGATGCACCGAATACTCCGCGGGTGCCATGCCTATAGTCAGGAACTAAATGATTTCCGCGAAGTGTGCATAAACTAACTTAATAGAAAACAATTGTGCATCAGGAAATCCTTCTTCCAGGTTGGTTGATTCCTCCCTAGTTTCAATTCGGGACAAGTGATCTGGCCCTACATTCGACTTCCCTAACTTGACAATGATCTCAAAGTTGTATTCCTGGAACAATAGTAGCCATTGGCATATTCCCCCCCCCAAGATAGGCTTATTCACCAGGAACTTCAAAGCTGAATTTATGTAAAAATTTTGAAGTGTCCTCCTAACAGATAGTGTCGAAACTTCTGTAATGCGTAGACCATTGCCAAGCCCTCTCGTTCTATGGTAGAGTAGTTGTGCTCTGCACTAGAGAGTTTCCTACTGGAAAATGCAACCGGCTGATCAATGTCTCCGTATCCAAACTTTGTAAGGACCACTCTTAGGGAGATTCCTGAGGCATCGATGTGAACATGGAACACCTTTTCCCAATCAGGAAAAATCAGGATAGGTGTAGAAACAATCTTTTATTTGAGTAGCTCGAAGCTCTTCTGAAACTTTTCCTTCAAAAAAAATGAAACATCCTTCATAATTAGCTTCTCCATAGGCGTTGTGATCAGCGCATACCCTTGAATGAACTTCCTATAGTAGCCTATGTGTCTGAGGATCGAACACAACTGCTTCTCAATTGTAGGTACTACAAGGTTTATAATTACAGCAACTTTCGCAGGGTCAACCATCAACCCATGTCGGCACACTATATGTCTGAGCAAGATTCCGAAGGGTACGCAAAAGATACACTTCTTGATATTAAGGGAAATCTGGTGCTTCCTACATGCATTCAACATCATGCGTGGGTTTGAAATGTGCTTCTTTACTAAGCCGAAGACAGTCCAATCATCAAAGTAAACTTCCATAAATTTGTGGATGAACTCTTTGAACACTACGACTACTACTCGTGAAAAGATAGCAGGGGAATTCTTGAGTCCAAACTGTTGAGGTATAAAAGGTATCTTTTTAACACCTATTTATCCTACATTAATTATCAATCTGGGAACAACCTATTATTTCAAGAGTGTACTCAGTCTAAGGCAGCAATTTATCCAAGATCAATGTTGTGTGAGATGTAGTACAGTGTTCTAAATGCAAGAGTAAATGGATGCTTGAAAAATAAATCTAACTAAAACAACATAAACTCAAATGCTCTGAAATCCAACTATTCACTCAGCAAACATCAATCGAGGATACAGTAGCAATAACTCATTCCTCTAGAAATTGATGCAATTGAAATCAAACTGGAACAAGACAATCGATCTGGGAACGAGGAAGCAATAACCAATGTTCTCTATAGTTGACAGTCCTTCTTTAAAGTAATTAAAAGGAAATAGAAATTGAACTAAAGCTGTTATTGAAAGTAAACTAGGAAAACTCTTTAAAAGAAAAATCTTTGCAATTAATCAACAAAAATGAACAACAAAGTAAATGGACAGCAAAGTGTAATTAAAGGTATTAAACAACGAATCCTATTTAATAAATCTGAACAGCAAACTCTAATTAATGGAATCGAATAACCAATCCTATTGAAAAAAAATCTGTAATGAATATCAATCAAATGGAATAGCAAGTGGAATGAAACCATAATGGAAATAGAACAGCGAAGCTCTATTAAAGTATTAACAAGATAAATTATATAGTGTTGAGATTTTTGTTAAATAATAAAAGAACAGTAATGCGATTCGTTAATATAACACACTGATATCAAAGCAATTAAATAGAAAACCGATTAACTTGTAAACTATAATAAAATCAAATATGAACTATCTCACAACAATAATGAAAAGGTAGAGATACTAACAACGAATCGATCCACCAGGGCCGGGCACTCAAACACCGGTGAAACACCGCTGAGCTACTGCAGAACTAAGAAATTAAATGGCAACACATTCTTGTATTAATCATGCATAACAACGTTTACAGACAATCGATCTCTATTTAATCAATGAGATTCAATGAGGAATTGTATAATTACAACAAGAAATATCTCCATCTCTCATACATCCTCCCAATACATAATACATGCTCTCCTTTTATAATCACAAAGAGGAGAAATTAAATAGTAAATATGATCTCTCATAAAAATATTGGATTGTTCCTAACCAATTGATCAACAAGAAAATAGATTTCCATCCATTTTTCAACAACAACAAGTCGAATTTGGATTTGCAGTTGAGATAATTTGGAGGACGGCCGCAATACCAAATCTAAGAAAATTGTGCTCAAATAACCCTACTTTTCTCTCAATAAAAGCTAAATTTGGGCAAACCGTTATTTAAAAAAGTTAATTTGGTCTGTTCTGGACAAAACTCATGTTTCGGATTTTCCAGATTCTTCTCCATTTGCCTAGAATCTCAACCCCAAAACTGTCACTTCTTATTCCAGCGAATTTCTGAGTTCTAATATTTGATGATGATTTGGAGTTCAAATATGCAATCTGGAAAATATCTTGGAGGCTAAAATGGTGAGTGTTGGTACAAAATATATTAATAAACCATCATTGATAAAATTATGCATAATAATCATCAATTTATTAAAAATAAAGGAGAAAAAATAATATTCATCCATAATAGCATAAATCATTATAAAATGGATTTATATAATAAATTATAATAAATGACATGATAAAGAAGAGTAAAAATGGTTGAAATAAGTGTTAAAAAGTGGTCGTATTCACAGCCCAACATACCCCTAAACTGAATATATTACATGTCCTCATGCAACCCAAAGACAAAACTCATGTGTTAACTAAGAAAAAATTGTTCATCCCAACTCATGAAATAGATGGAACAAATGAATTTTTCCTCAAATAATGAATATTCAATTTTAGAAATCTTGATAAAGGCATAAAAAATTTTACAGTTGACGTTCAGCTATATGTATATGAAGTTGCAGAAAAATGTGACATAAGTAACAACAAACTTCATTAACCATTTTCTCAAAAATCAGATCGTTTTGATGCACGGATCATGAGATATAAAAAAAATGGTTGTAGGTGATAGTGCATAATTTTCGAAATTTTATGAACTAATTTAGCGTGAAATTATCTGGGTTTGTGTATTTTAATGATACCTCTTTGTTATCTACAAATCACAAGAATTCAGTTCATAGTTTTAAAGATATACGAAAATCAATTTCTGCACTATATACAAATGAAATCGTATGCCTTAAATGAGAAAATAAAGTGGAAAACATCCATCATGTGTAGCAATTCCCCTCCCCCCACCCCCCCAAACTGAAGAATTAGCATATCCTCATGCGATGCTAGAAAACAAAGAGAGGTGGTTGCTACAATCTGTTGAAATCGATACTCATTATAAAACAACATGGAATAAGGGAGGTGTTGAGAATGAATAAGAATATCAATGGATGATAAATAATATTACTGACATGGTCATAAGAAAGAAATGAAGGAAAGCAACACTCCCCCAAACTGAAAGATGATATGTCTCTGAAAAATGGGAAGTGGTAAAGATGTGGAATCAATGATGATAAATAATGCTCAATGGATTTTCATGAAATTCTCCTAAATTCATAATAAATCAGAAAATTATGCTATTTTACCTCAAGTGTTACCTTCGGAAAAATGTGGAATGATATGTAGGGGCTGGCCTTTGTTGAAGCTGATGTAGGCTGAGCGGATACTGAAAGTGATGCAAAAGGTGGAAGCCATGCAAGCACATCATGTCTGAAGAATTGTGTGCGTTCGCGAGCCTTTACTGTTAGTTGCAATAGTGTGGTCATGCTGCGAATAGAATTCCCCCCCATATTTGTTGTTCTCCTGTAAAAAAATCACGATTCTGTATGCAATTTTCTTGAATCCACAGTTTTAGTTTTGAATGGCAATAGATAAGATGCATGCAAAAATTTTAAGCAAAAAAGCTTCTCTAGAAATACAGTATGAATATTGTGGCCAATAGAAGAGCAGCGTACTGCACAGCAATTGTACAACATGGAAAGGCATACATACTTATGATATGATCAAAAAATTATCACATTACTGAAATCAATGCATATTTTGAAATCGTGAGTAGATAGGGAAATGTTTATGTAATGATTCGAAAATAAGGGAAAATGACAGCTGATGTGAAAAAAAGTACTTATGCGGTCATTATCCACATAAACCATTATGATCGATTTATAAATAAATTTCATGCATAAGAGGTTCCGAACAAAGGGTTTAGGAGCATACTCTCATTTGATATTAGATAAAGATATAAGAAAAGGGTTTATCATTACTATTGATTTGTGAAAAATATGACTTCAATACCATCAGCAGAGCTCTGTTGCCCACAGGTGTCTATAACCTTGACAAAGTTGTTTTCTTACCCTTGGAACCATTATCCTTTATTTATGCCTAGGGAAGTACTGTGTGATGTCATGATGGAGGCCACTGTGCTAGCTTGTGAACCAGATGAATCACAATGCCATTCACCAGGAATAAGTGAAAGGTGGACATGTCAGCTCGTGATGAGACCTCATGTTCCAAGGACTTTTATTTTTCTGAGTTGTCCATTGGATCATATCCCTGCTGTGGTGGCCATAATGGGAATTCCACTTCACTGCTCCCTTATGATCATGGTAGGTTGGCTCTTGATGAGACCCCCTATCCTCCATCTGCCATATCATATAATTGTTAGTAATCATATAACAATTTTTCTTTTTCTTTTTCTTTACATATAACACTTCCCTATTTATATATAAAGGGTGGGTCAACATTCCTTAAGAGTAGGGATGGTGGAAGAAGTCTGAACATCTCAATAGAGAAAATATGCCCTTATTCTTATTTAATAAATAAAAATCAAAGAGATTTATGAAGATTTTGGGAAGAACCAACATGATAAAGGTAATCGATCATATTAATTTTAGTGAAAATAAAGACAGCAAAGTGATATAGATGGTTGTGTCATTTCCTTTTGTTATCACTACAAAAAAATTTCTTAAAAATGACAATTTCTCTTAATTTTTTGATTCCAGTAACCTCTAATTTGTGTATCCTTCCATAAATTGTATATTTGTCTTTCAAAAAGTCATGAAAAATTCAAAAAAATCCTCAAAAAGTTGTTCACAAACAAGAAAAATGCACTCAAAAAGTGTTGTTCCTTTGGAAAGGAACAACAAAAACGCTCGCAACAATACAACAATACTGTTGTTCCTTTCAATAGGAATAACAAAAGTGTTGTTCCTTTGAAAAGGAATAGAAAAAACACTCACAACAATGCTGCTGTTCCTTTCGAAAGGAACAACAAAAGTGTTGTTCCTTTGGAAAGGAACAGCAAAAATTCGCAGCAAGCAAAGTAAGAATGGTTCAAGAAATAGAATTTTATACAAAAAAACAAGCAAAGTAAAAAAAAACAAACTTTATATACAAGTCTCAAGAAAAAATATTTTTATTTTTATTTTTTATAGAATTGGTGCTGCCGAAGAATTGTCTTCTGTAACTAAAACTTGCATGGTGGGGTCCTTATTGTGAAATTGAAAATAGAACGAAAACTAAAATTTAGAGGGATCAACACTTGAAACACAAAAACATAAAAGAAATCAGAAAAAAAACAACACTTTATTAAGTTACAACAACTATGATGTTATTTCCTCAGGGAATATCAATCTGTTAATGGAAAAAAATGATCTTTTTGAAAAATGTTTTGGTAGCAGTGACATGAATCTTAAAATGGAAGCCAATTCTTCATTTCTTCTTGTTATGAATCTGTTAGGTAATGAACTGGATGAAATGCCCTTGTTTCACTAAAATTTCTCTCAAGAATCGCTCGTCCATAAATTGACCTTCTTTGTTCTGCTAAGACTTGTAAAAAATGAGTATTTAACTGCAATAAAACATTAAATCATGGAGAAAGAGAGGTGTGCAGGCTCCCCTAATCCAAGAATTATGAAAAAAACTAACAAGTAGTTACTCTGTAGAACAAATCCATGAACAAATTAAAATTAATTTATTACCTGCGGGAGAACAGTGGTCAATCATGCTAACCAGCAGTGTTTCAATCATAACTTCTTTGTTTTTCGTCTGATTTGAGTGATTCCAAAGCTAAATGAGAGATAATTTAAATTTTTATCTCCAATAGCAATAGGTTTTAAAACTTCAATGCTATGATATGTCAAATTTTATTAGAACAACCTATATAATAGAGTCATTTTCAATTTTCCAGCTTCGACCAAAAGTTGATATTTCAAGCATAAATTTTTCGTTTGATGGCGGATTGAACCGATTAAAATTGGAGATTAAATTATATTCATTTATTTATCTCCAATATAAATATGTTTTGAAGACAAGAAGAATTGATGGGTCAAATAAGTTAATGAACAGCTGAGAAAATAGAGTTTCAAGAGTGCTGATTTATGATAGGCAATCAATATTTTGGTCATAAATTCCTCATAATATATCAAAATTGAGTGATTAAAATATATTTTTAAACTAAATTAATGTAGGAATCTCCCATAGAAATATGTTTTAAAAATATAGTCATTTAGGCCTCCAAAAACTGACTGTCCTAACTATGTTCCTGAGCTACCTACTAGACAACCTGTCAATGTTTTGGTTCTAAGTTTTTCGTTTCAAATCAAAATTGAATGATTAAAATTTGGTTAGAAAGTAGAAATCAAGGGCTACTTATGATAAAACCAAGTTTTAAAAATATTCACTTTTGGTCCCCCAAAACATGACTGTCCCAACTGTGTTTTCAGAAATTTCATCAAACCCGCAAGCCAAAAAAATATGATATTCAATAAATTTTTCCATATTGATGATAAAAATGAATATAAGTGTTTGTAGAATTTTTATTTGAAATATAATTCATCTAAATACACAAATAAATTATAATATTTATCATCAATGTTGATTTCACAGCGTGTTGCAACAAAGAAACAACTATTTTTACAAAAATAAAAAATGTGTTTGTTTTATTTCCTTATTTATTTTATTTTCTCCACTATCCTACTCTTCTTTGAGAATCGAATATGTTTATGTATAAGAGTATTTCTAGTGGAACCATTTTAGAAATAAGGCCTCTAGTATGTACATACCCAAATTTGAAAAATGCATGTTGATAAAAATTAGGGTATGAGAAGCCAACTTCCCTTGAAAAGATGGTGCCAAAAATTGTTGAAGCATGGAGTGATGTTGCAAACAAATGATGGAGTGAAACCAATATTCAATATATCGTTTACTTTCTTGATTTACCATAGCCATCATATCATGAAGTTCTTGAGCTTTTAAAATGGTTTGTTGGTGCAAACTAGAAGAAACCTAATTTTCTTTCATAACTTCTACAATTTTTGGATTTGATTCATTCTGAGTCTCAGTGTAAGTTTTCTCCAATAGTGCATGTGAGATAGAATGGGTGGGAAGGGTGGGTAAATTTTGCAGTTCAACACTGTAAGCATGTTGTACTAGTTTATTATGGTGAGGCTGTGGAATGAGTTGAGCAGGAGATTGTGTAGGGAATGGAGCCTCTTGATGATGTAGTTGATTGTGTTGAGTGGATGATTTTTATGAAAAAGAAATATATTGTGGAAGAGCTGGAAGATGTGTTTGTGCTACAAGATGAGGGAGAGTAGTCATGCAATCATAAGATGAACCATGCCAAACTTGTAGACAAGATTGGTGGTGGTTATATTGAGATTGGCATGGCTGCCCTAACATATGAGTATTCCATAATGGATTATGCAAGTAAGAGAATGGAGAGGAAGTGTTTTGACCCATACTTGTAGGCCATGATTTCCATGGTTTTGACCTTGTTGCAGCTTCCCCATCTCTTTGATATGCCACTTCCAAATTAGATAAGGAAGAACAACCATCTATGGGATGCTCCTTTCGGTAATGAGGGCAAAACACTTCATCAAATTCTTGATTTTTCCGAACCTGCAAAACATTCAATTGTGAATTTAGAGAGCTAATAAAATCATATTTAAAATTTCCAAATAAAACATTGATTTCAGCTCTTATGTCTCTTGTTCTTGTAGTAAATTTGGAAAAGAAAGAAGAAACTTCTCTAGAATTCTTACCAGCCTTGGAAATTCCTCTTGAATACCTTATGCACAACTCACAAACATCATCATATGATAACTGAAAAACATCACCTTTTCCTATCAGATTTAAGAGTTCTAAAAATTCATCTTGGATTCCTTTAAGAAGGAGTGTTTTCAAGATCTCTTTTTCCAAATGCTTATGCTTTGATTGTTGAAGGTTGTATTGAAATCACTCTACATAGTCCTCCAATATTTCATCTTCCCCTTGTATCATAACGAAAATATCTTCATTGGATTTGCAGTAGTCTTGGTACTTCTTCTAGAATATGTTCTTCATGTCCTCCCATGTTTGGATGCAGTTCCCACCTAGGCTCATGAACCATCGGAGAGCTACTCCTTTTAAAGAGGAAACACTTTCAATCTTTCATCATTAATACAATAATCATATCCTCTACAAAGTATTTCAAACTCGAATAAGAATGTATATGGATCTTCATTTTTCAAGCCATGAAAATTTGGTAGAGACAATGGGGGAATTATGTGCATTTGTGTCATTCCTCCTAGATCCTTGATAGGGAATTCGAAAGTTGCAATGTGAGCCATTTCTTACCATAATATAAGATGTTCTTCATGTGTTTCTTTAAGGATCCTCCTTCCAATGTTCCTGTCAATTGGTTAGTGAAATGGGTGGTGCTTACATCACCACTCGAATGGAATTACAAGTTTTTTTTTTCAAAAATTCTACCTCTAAAATTCAAGAAAACGCAAGCATTCATTCCTACCTTAAGCTTTCACTCAATTCTGCTGTGAAGCGGGCCAGTGAACAAGTGTGCTTCTTTCTCGGTGCGCAGGTTCTTACCTTTCGTCTTTAATACCCAATTCTTCCCAAGCAGAAAAAATTAAATATGCATCACTCTTTTTAAATGGCATACACTCTCCCTGACAATGGCGCCAAAATGTTGGGTGCATAAAAGGTATCTTTTTAACACCTATTTATCCTACATTAATTATCAATCTGGGAACGAATTTTTATTTCAAGAGTGTACTCAATCTGAGGCAGCAATTTATCCAAGAGCAATGTTGTGTGAGATGTAGTACAGTGTTCTAAATGCAAGAGTAAATGGATGCTTGAAAAATAAATCTAACTACAAAAACATAAACTCAAATCCTCTGAAATACAACTATTCACTCAGCAAACATCAATAGAGGATATAGTAGCAATAACTCATTCCTCTAGAAATTGATGCAATTGAAATCAAACTGGAACAAGACAATCAATCTGGGAATGAGGAAGCAATAACTAATGTTCTCTAGAGTTGACAGTCCTGCTTTAAAGCAATTAAAATGAAATAGAAATTGAACTAAAGCTGCTATTGAAAGTAGAATAGGAAAACTCTTTAAAAGCAAACTCTTTGCAATTAATCAATAGAAATGAACAGCAAAGTAAATGGACAACAAACTATAATTAAAGGTATTAAACAACGAATCCTATTTAATAAATTTGAGCAGCAAACTCTAATTAATGGAATCGAATAACCAATCCTATTGAAAAACAATCTATAATGAATATCAATCAAACGGAACAACAAGTAAAATGAAACCATAATGGAAATAGAACAGTGAAGCTCTATTAAGGTGTTAACAAGATAAATTATATAGTGTTGAGATTCTTGTTAAATAATAAAAGAACAGCAACGCAATTCGTTAATATAACACACTGATATCAAATAAATTAAACAGGAAACCGATTAACTTGAAAACTGTAATAAAAGAAAATATGAACTATCTCAAAATAATAATGAAAAGGTAGAGATACAAATAGCGGATCGATCCACCAGGGTCGGGCCCTCAACCACCGGTGAAACGTCGCTGAGCTACTGCAGAAGTAAGAAGTTAAGCGGCAACACGTTCTTGTATTAATCATGCATAACAACGTTTACAAACAGTCGATGAGAAATTATATAATTACAACAAGAAATCTCTCCATCTCTCATCCATCCTTCCAATACATAATACATGCTCTCCTTTTATAATCACAAAGAGGAGAAATTAAATAGTAAATATGATCTCTCATAACAATATTGGATTGTTCCTAACCAATTGATCAACAAGAAAATATATTTCCATCCATCTTTCAACAACAGCAAGTCGAATTTGGATTTGCAGCTGAGATAATTTGGAGGACGACCGCCACAACAAATATGAGAAAAGCATGCTCAAAGAACCCTGCGTTTCTCTCAATATAGGCCGAATTTGGGCAAACCATTCTTTGGAAAAGTTAATTTGGTCTGTTCTGGACAAAATCCATGTTCCGTATTTTCAAGATTCTTCTCCATTTTCCCAAAATCTCAACTGCAAAACTGTCACTTCTTATTCCAGCGAATTTCTGAGTTGGAATATTTGATAATGATTTGGAGATCAAATATACAATCTGGAAAATATATTGGAGGCTAAAATGGTGAGTGTTGGTACAAAATATATTAATAAACCAGCATTGATAAAATTATGCATAATAATCATCAATTTATTAAAAATAAAGGAGAAAAAATAATATTCATCCATAAGAGCATAAATCATTATAAAATGGATTTATATAATAAATTATAATAAATGACATGATAAAGAAGAGTAAAAATGGATGAAATAAGTGTTAAAAAGTGGTCGTATTCACGGCCCAACACAAACGACATCATTGTATACTGGAAGGATCCCCATTCAATGGAAAAGGTAGTCTTGTTGCGATCTTCAGGTGCGATTCTGATCTGATGGTACCATGAGAATCCATTCGTGAATGGGTACGCTTCTTGCCCTCCTACGCTATCAAGAATTTTGTCAGAGAACAGTTTAGGAAAGGGATCATGCACGCAGGTATCATTCAATTTGCGCAAGTCCACGCAGATTCATATCTCTCCCTTTGTCTTTTTCTCTTGAACCACCATAGGGATTACCCAGTCTGATTGTTCGACCATTTCGATAATACCTACGGCAAGAATTTTATCGATTTCTTCCTTAACCTTTTACTTATACTTATGATTCAAAAGATACATTTGTTGCTTGACAAGGCGTGCATCTAGTTTGAGCATGATGCGCATGACCCCTAGGTCCCCTGTGATACCCTTAGGTTCTGAGAACTTTGTCGGGAATAAATCCTGGTATTCCGTGAGCAGTTCGGAAACTTTACCGACTGTATCATCATCCCAATAATCCCAAATTTTAGCCAACTTGGCATGCTCTTCCATGCCAATGTTTACTTCTCGCAGCTTCAGAGGATGCGTAACATCCATAGTTTATCGTGGAGGTCCTACAACTGTGCGTTCCCCCTCTGATTCTGGGATAGAGACATTGTGTAGATCCTCATCGCATTCTTCTAAGGTTATATTGTGGCAGTTGGAAATATCCTGCATCTATGTTTCCCATGTCGGTACCCTAAGTGTTGCGTAGGGGCGTGATTCATCAAAAATAAAGGTATATATATCCTGCAGAGCTTTGTCAAGTGCCTCCGTTCCCCCTGTCAGCCTGAATGTCCCTACAAATTCATCTTTTAATGATACCCAGTGGTGGGTGCGCTGATGTAGCTCTGCATCTAAGTACCTTGGGAATTGGTCTCAAGGCATGAATAAATAGGTGAACCCATTCTTCTGTAGTCCAGTCACACCATTTTTCCATCCAAGCGAACAGATGCTCGCGTGGGTCTCCAAGACCAAGGAATGTTTTTACGCGCAAGTGGGTCAAAGGTTCAAATCACAATATCATCATATCCCGAAATTCTTCCCAATCCTAGAATGCCCCCTTATGCATATCCCACCACCTCGCAGGTGTTGGGCGCATGACTAGATTAAGGGCCCACAACCTTCGCTCTCACGGAACCTCACCCTCAAATGTTTGCAAAAACTCCTTGATACTACTAGAGCCATCAAAGTAGGGAATTTATCTTACCTCAGAGGAGATGAATCATAAGTCCTTTGTGATCCTAATACATTGCAACATAGATACATCATGTAATCAGTTCTGCCAGTTTTCTATTTCGCCGTCGGAATCTTAGAAACACTTGCTATCCTTTTCCCAGAAGAGTACACCATTGGTTGTGCGATTGATCCAATCTTTGTCCCATGTAGTTAACTTATAAATATGATCCACATCTTCTTCTTCATGCACCAGCTCCGTATACTACTCTCCTTCTGCAAGGTCTAGTGGCATTATCACCCATGTACCTTTGTTTTCAAATACCATGCTTCATTTCTTAAAATTGATGATACCTCCCATATTGATGGCCCAGTCCAATCCTAGGAGTGCAGGATAGGGGTCCGCATCTTCTACAATTTGAATGACCTCAAATTCATCCCAGACCTTAACTCTTGTGATATCTACCACGATATTTGACAATCTCCCCAATGGTATCATATTTCGCTGATTAGCCATGCGCAGCTGGATAGTGGACCATTCCAGCTTAGGATCTCCCATTCGCTGCCAAGTTTTCTTAGGTAGTACATGCGCATCTGAACCTAGGTCCAAAATAGGATGATCCATCTCGTAATCACCAATTTGTGTGGTTAACCGCATTTCCCTACTGGTGCGCTTCTTATGCTTGTATAGTTTGTGCACATCCTTAACTTCCATGGGTGGGTTTTTTATTTCTGCGCATTTTTCTATTAAAGCTTGGAGGTTTTCTACAACCCTTTGGTTGCGCAGCAACTTCATACATGCCTAAAAAAATGGTTTAACCTCGACATCTTCTTTTAGATTCACTAGGGCTTGAGGAATAGATACCTCAGCCTTAGCAAAGTCTTGGTGAGTTGTGAAAAATGTTTCCTTTTCCTTTTGTAAGTCCAAAACTTCTTGTTTGATGGCTACCTTTCAGATAAGAAGCTCTGCCTTGGCTTTCTCCGTAGCTCCCTCGGTGGCCATGCTACTGCGTGTTATAATATTAATGCTTGGTCCTTCATCTCGAGGTTCTGCCTTGACCCTTTGTACATTCTGCGTAGGTGTTTGTTGCTTCTCCTGCATCTTGGCTATCAAAATCAGGAAATCTTCGATCACATGATCTAGTTGTCTACAGTATCTGTAGGATTCTCTCATAGGGTTCGTTTAGTCCCTTGCAAAGTGCCTTATTTCTCCACAGTTATAGCAAATCATTTTTCCTCTCCCCTACCTGTACTTCCACCTCGGCCCCCTCCCCTACCCCTAGTTGGGGAGCCACCCATACTTGAGGGGGATCTTGGTGAAGATGGGTATGATTGTACCCTATATAGGTTTCCTCTATCTATCATCAGATCATAAGTCGCTCATCATGTCCTACAGATCTGCAAAACCTGCACCATTGTTTCTTCACTTCTGGGACATATGTGGCAAGTCGGGGTAAGTGGTTGGTATCATGCAGCCCAGCAATGTGACAATCATCGCACCACAACACCGACACACTGGGTCCCACAGCTTCCTTAGGACGCAATAGGCTAGGTCCCCCAGCCTACATGTAGACTGCTAGCAATGGAAAATTATCCTTGGTGTGGCCATTCACCCTGCATCGTATGCACCACCTATCAGGGCTAGCCTCTGTTCCTCGTTGCTTCCGCAGATTCTAGATCTCCATGTGCATTGCCTCTAGTTGTCCTTGTATTTTTTGTACTCCTAACTGGATATCATCTCTTGGCACAAATTTCAACTTCATAGCAATCTCCAAGGCCTTTTCCTGCGATTCAATGGCTTGATGACTCATTATCACGCGCAAGTGGGGCAACAACATAGCAATGAACCACTCTGTGTGCTGCCTATCATCATACAAAAAACCTTCTTCTCTAATTATCTTCCTTAACCATTGGTCAGCTTCCCATACAGAATCGTACGGTCCTTGCTTGAAATCTTTCAGATCATTCACTATCTAAGAGTAGGACTTAGGCTTCTTGAACTATTGTTTCAAGGCATTCTTAATCTCTTCAATGATTGCATTCACATGCTGAGCTATGTATCCCATATACCAGTCCAAGGCTCTTCTTTCAAAGGCAAGGGACAGCTGCTCCCTTTGCACAACATCGCTGGCCACGTTTTGTGTAGTCCATACTGATCCTGCAACAAACCAGAACCAATCCATGTTTTCATCCCCTATGCCCTTGAAGCTAGGTAGCTTCATGTGTGAGGTCATCTCCTCTCCTGGTGGGGGAGGAGGTACGAGTGAGTTCTTACCCTTGTGCTGGCTCAACAGTGGTGTAGTTGGAGGTTCTTGTATAGCCGAATCCCTTACTTGACTATAGATAGATATGTATCCTTCTTGGTTAGTTTTGTAGTACTTACCACTGTGTGTTTTACCCTCACGCTGATCAGAGCTCATTCACTCTGTATGGCTGCACAAAATGCTCTTTTTACACAATAAGATCTTAATCAGTAATGTCAGAGTTTTCAAAAACTTACCCTAGAAACCCTTGAAGAACCTTCATTCTACCTCAGAATAGGACACAAATTGGTCAATTTCAAATTTCGTCACAAATCCTCCCAACACACTATCTACCCAGTGATCTACAGTACACGTGATGGTATTATCATTTTTTTCTAACTGCTGGATCAGATCTGGAGTCCACTGCGTGACCCATTCGTCCTTCCAACACGTCTGGAAATCTACAAGCCTTGCCAGCCACTCCTGGAGCTTGGTTGTGAATGTCACGAAGAAAATTTTGTATATCTCTATGAAAATGTACTTATTATTCCACTTCTCTTTGGTCAACATTTCACTGCAATTCTCTTTCACTGCGAATTACTAAACTTTATTTTCAAAAAACTCTTCTATCTCTTTCTTCTCAGGTCTCCAATGTGTTCTTGGCATTACGTGATCCCTCTCTCAAATTCTCCCGGTCCCGGTAATGGAACCATTTTTTGGCTCGAGGGGTCCTGACCTAGGTTCGGAAGTTAAGGTTTTCCGACAAACCCCTATACTACTGGCCCTTTCGGTAGTGACCTGCTTGCGTAGGCTAAAGTCTCACCCGAAGCAGTATGGGAGGGTGTTGGAACCAGGTTTCCACACCCTGAGAGAGAGTAGGTAAGTCAAGCAGGTCTACGTTCCTAGCCTATCGAGTTCACACTAAACAGATCTATTCACAGGCTTATTGACAATATAATCCACAGTATAACAAAGCTATTCTCATGCACGGATCTAGTAAATACCTCCACATCCACATGAATAATACCAATTATTAGCAGAGAACACTATAATCGTATTAATTAACAGATCATATATACATATACCAGAAACATAGATACTTTCACATTTCACAACAATTAAATAGACACTTCCACAACTTAATCATATGGCCCATGTTCAAATCAATCATAACCAAACAAATCCAAATAGCATCAGATGTCCAACAGTACTTCGTATATATATTAATATCAAAATCCACTTACAATCCCAAAATAGCACCTGTGCACACAGCCAATAGGGTCTGCACACAGTAGGACTAAGGATCTCCGTGCACATAGACAGCCGGAGTCCTTACCCAAACAACCCAACAACAGATCTAACAATTCATGCTTAGCATCAATCTCAATTCTTTTCTACTTTAAGACTCAAAAAGGTTCATATATTTATAACGAATTAGCCTATGCTTCTAATGGACCGTAAACCATGGTTTGCGGACTCTTGGTCTACCCTTGACCCATTTCATTGTATTCGAGGCTTTGAACCACCCCAAAAGCCCCGCGATAGACTAAATAATATAAAAAATATACAAAATTTGCAGCTTTTTAGGGGACCCTGTTCCAACATGGTGCCCTTCGCAGAACGAATTGCAAGATTGGCTGGATAGAAATATCCTTGAATTCGCGATCTAAGAGAATCGAAGTTCTAAGTTATCTGCTAAAAAGTGGGTACATAATTTCATGAGATATTCTTTTGCTCCTTTTTAATTGAGATGCAAGAGTGGTTGTCGTGACTGACTGAATTCAATACCTGCACGAAGGAAGACGTAGTCACTAAGTGGACTCCTAAATTGATTGAGAAATTATAAAAGCTTGAAAATAAGATCACCTGCATGATAGATCATTGGATTGATCATCTCTTGGGAGTATTTGTGACTAAATTTTCCATTGATCAATTTGTGTCATACTCTGAAGCATAAATAATATTTTTCAAGGGTCCTAGAGGTAAGTTCCTGCGCTCTTTGAAGTTATTGCTGAAGATGATATTGTGTGAACATGGCTCTCTATGTCAAAATATTTATTGAATGCCCCGAAGAGACCGGACTACGCGTAGTGGAAAAATTTACCTCGAATACCCAGAGACAGGATTTATTTATAGCCCTCTCAAGCATAGATATGACAGTGATGGTGAACCAGAAACTAGTAGCTCTAGTGAATCTGCATAATCTAAAGAAGAAGAAGTTTAATAAAATCATAATGATCAAAGAGCCTTGATCCTCTTTCAGATCCCATCAACTCCACTTCAAAACTCATCTCACAAAGCACCCACTCCACTGCGTAGTCCATCTCCAACCCCACCTCCACCTCCCCTAAGCCTAGATATGGCCACATCGATGAAGCTACCTACTTTCAGAGGTATTGGAAATGAAGATACTGAGCACTTTTGGTTTGTGACTAATGTTTTATGGCAGGGTCAATAGGTTAATAATTATGATATTAAGAAAGTGCAGTTATCCACTGCTTTCCAAGATCACCCATTATATTGGTATATCAGATATGTACAAGAAAACCCTAATGCCACTCTATATGAAGTGAAAGATGCCCCAAAAGAGAAATTCAAGAAGCCTAAGTCATATGCGTAGTTGGTTATAAAAATCAAAGAGATTCATCAGGAGGTTAATGAATCTATGTGGGAGGCATATCAGAGGCTGAAGCACACTATTAGACATGATGGATTCACTGTCGATGATACCCAACACAAGGAGTGGTTTATTGCTATGCCACTCCCACATCTACACCAACCATTGGGTCAACAGAATATTTCCACACAGGCTGAGGCTATGGAGATTTCAATGAAATTAGAAGCTACCCCAACACTTGTTTCACTTGGAACTCAATAGAATCAGTTGGAAGCAAGGCATTTATAGATTCAAAATATGTGCAAAGATAAGGGAAAGGAGGTATCTGCAGAGGTCTAGTGTATAAAATGTAAAGTTGTTGGGCACCATAAGGATCAATGTCCTATCTTCAATAATTATCTAAACATCGGAGGACCTAGCCCGCTGAAGACTGTAGTATGGTTCATAATATGTCAAGTTGCGAGGTTGCATGAAACAGATTTCTGCCCAAGGGTTAGAAAATATTAGCCTGAGCTGAAGCATTTGCTTTGCAGATTTTGTTCGTCACTAGGACATGATGAGCAAAAATTTTGCTGTTATGATATGATGTTGGAAAAAGTTGAAATATATAGCATGCAGGCTGAACCTACCTCACCATAATCCCCCTTTGGTCATGGTGGATTCCAGGGCAGAGGAAGAGGATGAGGAGCTGGATCAGCTGGTCGAGGAAGGGGGCAGGTTATTTTCTACAACTGAGAATATGTTTGTCACTGTGCACATGACTATCCAAATCCAACGTGACAATCAAGTATTGTAGACAGTTTGAACATGTGATAGAATTTTGCCTCATTTTGATTTCTAAGATACAAGAGAAAAATATGCAGACTCCAACACAGAATCTCCAGATGGTCAAAGTAGAAACCTGCGAAGAAGATCCTAGCATAAATGTGGTTACTAGGAGCAGTGCATCCACTAATGAATATAAGGGAAAGAAGCTGGATAAGGCACTTGAGAACAAAGAGGGATTTTATTTACAGTGTGCAAAGGAAACTTTTGTTGAAGTGCATAAAGAATTTTCAGAAGGAAGCGCATCGACTTCAGGTAGACCAATGAAGGAGGTCGGGGTAGATGAAAAAATAAAGCCATTTCTACAAGCTTGCATTAAGTTGTTGTGCAACAAAAAGGTGGTTGAGAACCTTCAGGCTCTGATAGATAACTGTGCAGAGAAGGAACAATTGCTGGTAGAATAGAAATTGTCAAAAAAATATATAATAATAAGAAAAGGAGGGGTCGAGAGATATGCACGACCGCACAGATCAATGCTTATGAGATGGATCAGGTTAACTTAGATCTAGGGTTTGATGCAAATGTTCTACCTAAGAAAAATTGGCAACTCATGGGAGAACCCAAGCTGGAATGGTCTACCATTCAACTGCGCATGGAAAATCAACTGAAAATCATTCCATTAGGAAGGTTGTCATGAGTCATATTCAGTATTGAAGGTGTTAAGGTGCTCATAGATTTCGAAGTTATCCAAATTGTAGATGATACTGATCCTTATCCTATGATGCTAGGATTGGAATGGGCTATTGATATGGATGGTGTCATAAACCTAAAGAAAATAAGAATGGAGTTTGAAAGCAATTGAACCAAAGTCATAATTCCCTTAGACCCTGCGGAAGGACAAAGATACACAGATCCTGTGTGTGCTGATGATGATATTAACCAAATCTATAAGCTAACTTTGCGTAAGGAAGATTGGATAAATCCATTGACTGATGGAAATATTAATTGGGAAAAGGAAAGTTATTGCTTCTCAAATTCTGATGAAGAATTAGAAAACTAGTAGAACCATTTGCATGAAGTATATGCGTTGCGCTGTAATCGTGTGACCAGATATCTTCTATGTATAACATCTAAAGTACGCGAATTACCACATTATGATGGTTTAACTGATGTAAACATGTTTTTAGGGGAGCTTGAAAGAATTGTACCAAAAGGACAAAGATTACATGATTTGGATATTAGACGGCACACTACTCCAAAACGATGGTGGGAAACTCATAAAGAAAACATGGGAAATTGGGATGAATGCGCACTCATGATGAGGTTACGCTTTGAATATCCAACCATCAGAATGGAAGAATTCTACTCTAGAAAGGATTATCCACGTAGAAATTTGGCTATATAGTATCAGGTATGGGTTGTAGAACCGAGACCAGAATGGTTCCACATTTTTATTCATACATTGGAGAAGGTACCTACTGATTGGTATCCGGACACAAAGCTGCACCAAGGTACTAGCGAATGTTCTGTGCTAACAGAGAGTTTTATTCTAACATTCAACTTTGAGATTTTATTTGATAAAATTGGAAAAGCATTGCATAATATTCAAGAAAATATATTTGATACAACAAAGGCAACAATTGAGTGCACTCCACTAGCATGGGATGCGCAGATGAAGGATATTGTGAATTGCATAAATATGATGGTTGAATAAAGTGATGAAGATCCAAGGAATATCATGATTCTGGAATCAAAGAGACAATGCGCAATAATTGGACCCTCAATCGCTTCACTAGATGTGACAAAAACTCTAAATATCTGATAGGTGAATATTGGGTTTGAAGAGAAACCAAAGTTTGCAAAGGTCAGAGACTATTGGGATGATGACACTAGGAAAATTTGCTGAGTTGCTGACAGAGTATCAGGACTTTTTCCCTACAAAGTTCTCATAATTGAAATGAATAATTGGAGAACTTGGAGTTATGAAGATCACTTTGAAACTTGATCCGCACCCAGTGAATCAAGGCCCATACAAGATGAATCCAAGATATAAGCAGAAGGTGAAGGAATAGTTGGATAAGATGGTTGTTACAGGAATCATTGAGCTAGTAGAAGAGTCTGATTGGGTATGCCCCATGGTAGTACAAGACAAGAATACAAAAGGAGAAATTAGAATATTTGTAGATATGTGAAAATTGAATGATGCTTGTGTGCATGATCCATTCCCAACTCCATTCTCTGATGAAATCCTGGATAATTTTGGAGGAAAAGAAGCTTATTCATTCACAGATGGGTTTTCAAGGTATCATCAAATCAGGATTGTGCCAGAGGATCACAATAAGACTATCTTTGCAACTGAATGGAGATATTTCCAATATACAGTCATGCCCTTTTGCATGAGCAATGCGCCTGCCATCTTCTCGCTCATAGTAGTAGCTACCTTCAAAGAATTTATCCATAGGTTCCTGGAAGTATACTTTGATGATTGTAATGTTTTTTGGCTGTTGAAGAAACTTGTTTCAAATCTACGCTTAATGCTAGATACCTGTAGAAAATAACAGATCTCATTGAACTTGAAGAAATGTATATTCTGTGTGCAATTTGGGATATTGCTGGGACACATTGTCTTCCAGCAAGGGTTGATGGTAGACCCTGCGAAGATCGTAGTGATTGTTAATATTGCGATACCTGAGAATGTAAAATAATTTCATTCCATATTGGGAGACACTAGATATTATCGAAATTTTGTTCAAGGTTATGCACTGATAACTGCGCCCATGGAGAAGCTGCTCAAGAAGGATGTGAAATTATGTTGGGATAAATAATGTCAGAAGAGTTTTGAATTTTTGAAGGAAAATATGGTCACTATGCCCATATTGGTCTTTCCAAATTGTTCAAAGGTTTTTCATGTGCATGTTGATGCTTCATGTATCGCGCTTAGGGCTATTTTAGCGTAGCCAAGAGCTAGAGAGATTGATAGCCCTATTTCCCATGCCATTCAGAAACTCTCAAGTGTAGAACGAAATTATTCAACCACAAAAGGGAAGGATTAGCGATGGTGTATGCGTTGCAAAAATTCTTCCACTACCTGTTAGGAGGCCATTTCAATATGTTTACTTATCATTCTTCTTTAAATTACCTGGTCAATAAGCCTATGTTGGGGGGGAAGATCTGCAGCTGGTTGCTACTATTCTAGGAGTATGAATTTGAGATCATTGTGAAACCAGGAAGACTGAATGCTAGGCCATACCATCTATCGCGCATTGAGACTAGTGAAGAACCTATGAACTTGGAAGATGGATTACTAGATTTGCAGTTATTTGTGATCAAGGTAATTGATGAGAATTTCCCTAATATTATTCAGTTCCTGACTACTGAACGCATGCCTGAATATTATATAGTTTAGCAGAAGAAAGATCTCGTGGCGTGCATAAAAAATTTCACTATTATTGCTAGATAGTTGTACAATATGGGTGCAGATGAAGTTCTACGAAGATATTTGAGTATGAAAGGTGTGAAATCTTAGATGAATCTCATGGAGGGGTTGTCGATGGTCATTATGCAAGTAAGGAAACCACACAGAAGATTTTGCAAGTTGGGTTATGGTGGCCCACATTGCGCAATGATGCCTATGCACATTTCCGCATGTGTGATGTATGCTAGAGGACTAGAAAGCCATCGCGTAGAGATGATATGCCCTTGCATCCAATGTAATGTTCCAAAATTTTATCTTCCAAGATAAATGGAGCATTAGAGTTAGTAGTAGCTATAGTCGAAAAATAAATGGGTAGAAAAGCCAATAAGTCTCCTAAGGAGGATAAAAACACTCCAAGTGTGAAAGGAGACACTCTTTAGAGCTCAATAAAACACCTCCATGTGTGAACAAAGACAAAATGAAGTTTCTTTGACCAAAGTCAACAATGCAGTTTTAGTGGAGGAGGAATCCTAGGCTGGAAAACACAATTTTGAAGGGAAAGGTAGCTTGGGTTAGAAGCAACCTAAGTAAGTGGGGCCAAGGGAAAGAAAACTAACTTATGATAGAAGGAAGAGGATGGTAGCATTGTTCATCGTGTTGTAGATTATTCTCATTCTTGGCTACCAATAATTGTTGTTGCTTTGCTGCTTAGCAAAGTTGCAGTGTTGTTTAGCACTGGGTGTTCCCGGATGGGAATCCCACCTCTTTCCTTTGAGGAGCTCATTAGGAGAGTTTGTATTCATCATTCCACATTAGGTTTTCAGGCCAGGCTTCAGCCATATTCATCAGCACAGCTTTGCTGGAGATTGTGCATTGTTGCTGGGTGCAGCACTGGAAGGGATTGGAATCCCGGCTTCTGAGCTAGTTTCTCATTAGAGGAAGGTTTCCTTCACTTGAGAGATATGTTTGGAGAGCTCCAGAAATTATTTCAGATCTGTGGTATCAGACCACACATTTCATGGGAGGAATCCCTTGAGGGTTATACATCAGGTAAAAAATATTCCAGCCTGTTTCACTCTTTTACTTCAGTGTTGCAATGATTATTCAATTATTTTCTGAATATCACATTTTATATATATAGTGTTTGACAAGAAACCCTTGCCAGGTTATCTTGTATTTTGTATAGGAGATTAGATCTTTCTACTTCAGCATTATTTATCAATATATGAGTAGATCTATGATTCTCCTGACATTTTATGTACAAACATTCTCTTATACTGCGCAGTTCCTTGAGCATATGCTCCGGCATTTTGCAGTCTTAGGGTTTTTCACCTTTTTCAGCTACACTAGTGTGGGAGATCTATTTAACCAACCTAGTTTCATTTATTTCTGATCGCCACTTATATTTAGATGCTATATGGATGTTTCTATGGGATCCAAGTAATTATTTCACTTTTTTATTTCATATGTTGTTGGAAATTCGTTTTTCATGCATGATTTATGAGCAATCCTAAGAAAGGAACATTACAGTGGTATTGGAGCATGATCTTTGGCTCAGCCTGTGGCTTCAAGAAAAATGACTGAATCCCTGAAGGGGAATGTTTCGAGCTCTATATACAGAGTCTGCAGATGGCCAGGTAGCCTTTGGATCTCATCTTTTTTTCAAAGGTGACATATCCAGTAAATGCCCTTGCAGTCAATCTCTGGAATAGAATTTCGATATTCCTGATAATGGAAAATTTTGAGTGCTATCAGAAGAAGGAGATATGGAAAGAATCCAAAAATTTTCAGTATGTGCAGAAAGAGAGGAAGACAAGCCCACAGAGCTTCTTCCAAAATCTATGAAGAGCCTTCAAGGAGAGCTGAAAAAGATGAGATTGGAGATGGGATCTCCAACGGAGGTTAATTATAGAGCTGAATCTAGATTTTCACATGGTGAGTGTGAGCATGTAGCTGCACCCCATGATGCACAGTGTAGTCAAATCCCTAGAGATATCCTGAGATGGATGGGAGGAGGAAGAATTCCTAAGAGAATGACTCTTAGTGATTTGTTGCAGGAGTATGAATCTCAAACTGAGAAGTTTAGAGATCATACTGATTTCCAAGAGTTTTGCAAGGTCCAGATGGAGAAGAGCCAGCAGCAAGATGCAAACAGATTTCTTCTATCTACTTTTTCCGGATCACGTACATGTTCAGTCGGAGCTTGGGTGAAGGAGATAAACACCTATTTGCAGCTACATGATCCGGATTTATGCAGGAACGCAACAGAATAAACATATGACCATAAATACATAGATGCAGTGGAAATAACTCTTCATTTCATTAATATCAAAGAACTGAAATTTGCTTACAGACAATGGAAATAAAACTAGCTAGGGCGCTGGTAGCTATCTCTGAGAAGAGATGTGGCAGCTACAGGCCTCTGAACTGAGTTAAAATGAGGCTCGAGGGCCTATTTATTATTGAGAAACAATGGAGAATCCTAAACATCCAAAAAACTAACCCTAGGAGATGAAGCGCCAAAACTATGGGCCCCGTTTGGGTAAATTGGTGTTTCAACTTCCCAGGGACATAACTTTGGCATACTATCTCCGTTTGATGTACATGATACATCATTAGAAAGATCTATTTGAGGAATACAACTTTCACCATGGATATCATTCAGAAATAGAATGATATTTTTTGGAGGCACGATGCCCAAAAAACATCATTTAGGGCCTCAAAACGGCTCCGGAAGTTCAGGACCCGAAAAACTGCTAAAAATAGTAAATTATGCCGAAACTGAAAAACTGAAAGAGACAATGGTGGGGGCCCAAGTGGAATAGGAGGGTGGCCACCAATATCCACCTGGATCATTCCTCCCCCCTTAGGAAGCAATGGTCCCCATTGCGTTAAGTTCCTCCATGAGATGAGGAAATTTCTGCTGAACTTGGTCCCCGGTGAACCACTTTCCTTGGTGCAGGAGTTGGCCAGCTTTGACAACCCGATATAGTTGGATCTTTTGCTGGCGAGTGTTCTTGATTTGCATGTCCATGATACAATCTGTGGTGGCCTGTTCCATGCAGTCTGGATTTAACTCTGTTGGTGTGAGTTGTTCTGCAATGTCCGAGGTGTCCAGTAGAGGTGGGAAGTAAGGACGAAGGCGATCCACATTGAAGACTGGGTGCATACCAAGGAATGGTGGAATACTGAGCTCGAATGCATTGTTCCCTACAGCCTTGGTGATGGTGTACGGCCCGTATCGGAGCGGGCGAAGCTTGCGGTGGGGTCCAATGAGGCGCTCCTTCTGCAAATGTAGCCATACTTTGTCACCCACCTGGAAGTTGTGTGGCACCCGGTGTTGATCATGGCGTTGCTTGTACTTGGCATTGGCTCTGTCCAATATATCATGAACCTGTTGGCGGATGTGTTGAATGCGCTCGATGAAGCTATTTGCTTTGTCAACTTCAGACTGGACATGAGCTGAATTGGCCTGAGCAGCTGCAAATGGCATGGCTACGTCAATGGGACATAGTGGCTGGAATCCCAAGCCCACCTGAAAGGGGCTATGGCCGATTGAACTATGGAGAGCCCGATTATAAATATGTTGTACATAGGGGAGGCTCTCGTCCCATGTGCGTGGATGCTTTGAATTGTACATGCGCATAATGTGTACAATCATTCTGTTGACGACCTCTGTCTGGCCATCTGTTTGGGGATGGAAAGCTGTGGACTTGGTGAGCTTGGTATCCAACATCGACCAGAGGCTGGACCAAAATGTGCTGAGGAACCTGCTATCTCGATCTGATATGATAGACCGTGGGATCCCAAAGTGCACCCACACTCGTTCAAAGAAGAGTTTAGCAGTGGCTTCTGCTATGATATTCTTCTTACAGGCCGCCATAATGGCCATCTTCGAGAATCTGTCAACGACCACGAAAACATAGTCATTTCCATTCTTAGTAGAAGGTAGGCCCGACATGTAATCCATGGAGATGGATTCCCAAGGTCGACTAGGGGTAGGTAGTGGAGTATATAGGCCTTGCTTCTTGATGGTCGGTTTGGCAATGGCACAAGCAGTGCAGGATCTGATGTGCTTTTCGACATCCTTTCGAAGGTTCGGCCAATAGAAATACTTCTGTAGTATTGCTACTGTTTTCTCGACCCCGAAATGCCCAGCGACTCGACTGTAGTGTGCTTCCCATATCATCTTGGTACGCTCGCTTGAAGGAACACAAAGGTGTCCCAGGTGACATAAAAGTGCATCTTGGAGGTGAAAATTTGGAACTTGCGTACCCCCAAGAGTGCCTTGTAAGTGTGGCCGAATTCTGGGTCACTCTCATAGAGAAGCGGCCAATCAGATGTCTCGTGCCCACAAGAGTTGGGCACGGTGGTGAGCGCCACGATCGGTGGTCGGATGAGGTAGTCTACAACATTATTGGTGCTACCCTTCTTGTACTTGATGTTCAAATGAAACTGTTGCAGATATGTGGATCACTTCTGATGGCGATCATTCTGCAACTTCCCTTGTGTCTGTATGAACTTCAGGGGCCGGTGATCTGTGTGGATGATTGTTTCCTTCCCCAAAATGTAATGCTTCCATTGTCGACAGGCTTGCACAATGGAATACATTTATTTTTCATAGGTGGGATACTTGCGAACTGTCTCAGACAATGTCTCACTGTGATATGCCACTGGATGTCCTTGTTGAGTAAGAACTGCCCCAATAGCATATTCAGAGGTATCTGTCTCAATCTCAAATGGCTGTTGCAAGTCTGGTAATGTGAGCACTGGGGCAGAACAGAGGCAATTTTTCAATTCTGTGAACGCCTTATGTTGAGGTTCTGACCAAAAGAATTTTTCTCTCGCTCCTCCCTTGGTGACTTGACTCAAGGGCCAAGTGATATGAGAGAATCCCAACACGAATCTACGGTAGAAATTAGCAAGACCCATAAAGCTGCGAAGCTTTGTTATAGTGGTTGGGGCTGGCCAATCCCGAATGACTTGGATCTTGGCTGGATCCACATGCACCCCCCTTTCATCAATAATGTATCCCAGATACTAAACCTGGGTCATGCCAAATGTGCACTTCTCCAAATTGGCACACAACTTGTGTTTCCGCAGTGTTTGGAGGACTTGTCAGATGTGGTGAAGGTGCTCTTCCCAAGTCTTGCTGAAGATCAGAATGTCATCCAAGTACACCACTACAAATGAGTTGGTGAATGGCCATAAGATGTCGTCCATCATCCTCATGAAGGTTGCGGGAGCATTCATCAACCCGAAAGGCATGACTAGCCATTCAAAAAGGCCTTCCTTGGCTTTGAAGGCAGTCTTCCACACATCAGAGGGTTCAATTGGTACCTCGTGATACCTAGACTTTAGGTCAATCTTGCTAAAATATTTTGCACCTTTGAGTTGGTCTAGAAGGTCATCAATCCATGGGATTGGGTACCTATTCCGGACAGTGATCTTGTTCAGCGCCCGATAGTCAATACAGAGTCTCCACGTCCCATCCTTCTTCTGTACCAACACGATCGGGCTCCCACAGGGCGATGAACTTGGTCTGATGCGACCTTTTTGCGATAGCTCCTGAATCTGCCTCTTGTTTTCATCATTCTCCAGAACAGAGCGCCGACAAATCGGTCCATTGGGTAGCGGCACACCTAGGGTCAGATTAGTTGGGTGCTTGACTTGACAGTGAAGAGGAACCCCTGTGGGTGAGGTGAAGATGTCCTCGTACTCCTCCACAACCTTATCCATTTGTTGTTGTTGTGCAGAGGAGCCCTGTCTTGAGGTCGTGGCCATAGTCTTCTTCTTGCCCTGGGGGCGGATCATCAGGAAAATGAATTTCCTGGTTTGGGAAATGAGCTTGCTGCATTGTTTTGCACTAACCAAAGAGATAGCCATAGGAGGTGGTACCTCTGGTATCATGTACAACTTATTTCCCAAAGTAACAATGACAACACGAGGTCGAGACTCATACACAACATGGTGCTTCCTCAAGTATGGTTGTCCTAATAATACATCAAAAACATCAATAGGAGCAACATCACATAATACCTCATCTGTGAAGGGCTTGATGCTATAGGAAAGGCGGCATTTCTGGTTGACGCGGAGATCTCGTCCTTGGTGAAGCCACCCGATGGTGTATGGATGTGGGTGAGCTGTGGTCGGAAAACCCAACCGCTTCACGGCATCTACTGAAATGAGGTTCTTTTGGCTCCCATTGTCGAAAATGAACTGTACAAGGGAGCCCTTTACCCACATCTGGGAGTGGAAGAGATGGTCCTCCTCCTCTGGATCTTCCGGTTCCTCCTTCTGGATCTTTGTAGTGGCAACAGTGGCATTGGGCTCCGCATCAATAATCTGTTTCCCTTTTTCATTCCCCTTTTCAGGTTCTGATTCAGAGTTGGAGCATGCATCTAACTCAGAAACCCTCATCTCGGCCACTAGCGACTGCTTGGCCCGACACTCACTTGTGTTGTGAGTGGAGCTCTTATGGAACTCACACCACTTTCCCGTGTCCTTCTTTGGCTTTGTGGTGTTGTTCTTTTCTTGTGGCTTGGACGGGTTGTCTTTAGCCGCCATGCCTTGGCTCTGTCCTTTGTTCTATGGTTTGGAAGCACCTTTCCCTTGCTTTTGATTCGCATATCCAAAGTCTCACTTCTTCTGTTTGAATTTCTGCTCAATCTTGGCAGCATACCGGTATGCCGTACCAAGCAAGGAGATGTCGAGGAACTCCATTTCCTCCTGAATGTATCTGTGCAGAGAACTGTGATACTGTAGCACCAAATTTTTCTCTGAACATTTGATACCCAACTTTGTGCGCAGGGTATGGAACAGATTCGTCAGCTCATGCACATCTTGATCCCTTTGTTGTCGCAGCGTGGTCCATTTTATGTACTTGTCCTCATATCTCCCCACGGGATAGTACTGTTCCTTGACGGCATCTCGGAAATAATTCCAAGTTGGTACGGCCGAGAACAGAGAGGGTTCTGTCTGGTCCTTGTTCTCACAGTAGGTTTCCCACCAGTCCTTAACATGGGGGTAGCTTTGAGGAGTGCAAAAATAATCTTCTCCCGGTCTGAAAAGTCATGAACAGAGAAATATCCTTCTAATAGATTCAACCATCTATCTACGGCATCTGCGTCTATTTGACCCTCCAATATGGGAATGTCAAAATTTACTTGTACCTTAAAGGGAGTCGCAACTCCAGAGTGGCTACTGGATGCAGATGCGCCGCCGGTGGGCAGCCGTTGAAGGATCTGAGCAAAGCTATCCATCATCGCGTTCCTTTGTTTTTCGAGGGCCTCCTAGAGCAATATTTTGATAGGATCTCCTACTCCCTCATCTTTCTTTTCGTCCCCCATGGGCGTCCGTCAAGGTTTGCGAGGCTGATCTTGCAAAGGTTCCACCAGATCGAGCCCTAGCTCCTTATACCCCAACCTCGTTGGGGACATGCAAAGAAGGATCGAGAAAAAGCAGACCCCTCTGATACCACTGATCCGGATTTATGCAGGAACGCAACAGAATAAACATATAAACATAAATACAGAGATGCAGCGGAAATAACACTTCATCTCATTAATATCAAAGAACTGAAATTTGCTTACAGACAGAATGGAAATAAAACTAGCTAGGGCACTGGTAGCTATCTCTGAGAAGAGATGTGGCGGCTACAGGCCTCTGAACTGAGTTACAATGAGGCTCGAGGGCCTATTTATTATTGAGAAATAATGGAGAATCCTAAACATCCAAAAACCTAACCCTAGGAGATGAAGCGCCAAAACTATGGGCCCCGTTTGGGTAAATTGGTGTTTCAACTTCCCAGGGATGTAACTTTGGCATACTATCTCCATTTGACGCACATGATATATCATTAGAAATCTCTATCCGAGGACTACAACTTTCGCCACGAATATCATTCCGGAACGGAATGATATTCGTTGGAGGTGCAATGCCCAAAAAACGTCGTTTAGGGCCTCAAAACGGCTCCGGAAGTTCAGGACCCGAAAAACTGCTAAAAATAGTAAATTATGCCGAAACTGAAAAACTGAAAAAGACAATGGTGGGGGCCCAAGTGGAATAGGCGGGTGGCCACCAATATCCACCTGGATCACTACACCAAATTTCCGAAGACGAAGCTATCAGAGTTGCAGCACTGCATTTCATAGGTAAGGCTCATGCATGGTGGATTTTTGAATCTTGTTCCTTAAAGAATGCCAATACTTTCTCTTTTGCAAGATTCATAAGAACATTGATGGAGAGGTTTGGTGAAAAACTTCCTAAGACACATGAGCAAGGAAAACTTGAGAAAACAAAACCCTTGCATGTGATGGGGGAAACTCCATTTCAGAAAACCATGGGAGGTGCTGATGTCTTGCATTACACATTGCCGGAAGCAACACTTCCAATTCATATTATTGAACAAGAGGGCATGGGGATCACTTTCTCACAAAGGGATCCATTGGTTAAGATGTTTCCCACACACATTGATGAAGAAGAGGGAAACAACGCTGTCACATCTAGAGCACATCCAGTGCCTCATGCAGAGGAAGGAGGAGCACATGCTCCAATAGGAGGGATTCTTGTGCCTTTGCAAGAATTTCCCCAGGATCTCATACATAGAGGTCCAAGCACAATCAGTGAGTAGCATGATTGTGAAACATTGCATCTGGAAGAGGGGGAGAGGGAGGAAGAAAAGTATCAGTTGATGAGGATCACACACCCTTATCTATTTCAAAGAGCCAATGCAAGAAAGAGGCAGACTGATTTGTGCAGTCAGGGCAGGGGCAAGGTTGCCCAACCATATGAGTAGTCTACTCTTGACATTGATGTCTCACTATATGGAGGCATTCCACCTGGGAGGCCACCTAATATTCAGTTGATGAGCGATGTCTTGTCTTTGGGTTCACCACTCTTGGATTTTGGAGAGGTGAAGAGTTTTGAGGAGAAATTTAGCATGGGGGATGTCAAAGTAGTAGGCAGTAGCATGAATGGAGCTTCACATGCCAGATCACTAGCACTGTCACTGAGGAGGATTGATCCTTATTGGAGGTCTCAGCTTTTAGTGGAGTACTCCAAGGATCTTAGTGCATGCATGATTCTTGATGACTCAGATAGAGATGACAATACATGGTATATGATGTGGTCATCTATTCCTATGGCAAGATCTTCCTGACTAGATCTTCTAGTCTCAAGGAGAGGCTGCTACATGCAGCACATGAGGACTTCTCTTCTATGCACTTTGATGCATATTTCCAGTTGATGGAGGAGTTCACTTGGGAGGGCATCCAAAATGACATATATCAACATATGGAGAGATGCATAGCCCGGATGGTGATAGAGAGGATGTCACAACTACCTTCCTATGCATTGGGAGTGAGGGAGAATTTCCAGTTGAACCATTTCAGCTCAAGACCTCAAGTACATAATGGAGGAGGTATCATTTCATATTTTGTATTGTACTTCTTTGCTTTATTTGAGCAGTATGGTGTAACAAGAAGAAATATTTATTCTTGCATATTATATGATGATGTACTTGCAGCTACTTGTAGCATTGATCTTGGCTATCCTTTTGATGAGCTTTGGGGGAAGCCATATGTCTCTTGGTGTGCACCAATGAGACCATATTGTAACTTCATGTTTCCATCTTATGAGATGAATATGGCAGCAAACAAGTGGCTAGAAAAGAAATTTTTATTTCTTGTTTTGATGCAGGCCAAGAAGGCATTGCGCTGGTTCCATGAGAGGGACCCAGATTCACTCTCCGGTTGTCATTTGGCAACTAGTTTTTATTGTATCATGCTTCCATGTATTGCTGATGTGTTTTTGTTCGAAGGGAGCTTGTATGAGGGAGAGATGAGGTAGCAACAAAAATTTTTGTTGCTATGGTTTCACTTGGGGGAGTATGGAAAAAATTCTTCCCATACTTTTCATGATATTTCTGAAGAGAAGAAAGGCACATTCATGGTGCAAGGAGGCTACCCTTTAGCATTAAAGGATCATGAGAGACTTCCATGTTGGAAAGAGATCTTCTCACATAGCAGCATGATGGTGGATGGCTTTGGCATGTGTAATGTCAAAGGGAGAAGTCATGGAGCCTTATTACAAAAGCCTACAATGCTGTCACATAGGAGCATGTTCTTATGGATGAGATATTCCAAGGGAAGGAGGCATCCCTTCTTCTTGCAGATTTTTATGAGTAGCTTCTCATGGGAGGGCTTATTGGAGGATCTCACTTTCATCCCACTCACTCTGTATGGTATATAATGCATTTCTGTACTTGTTGATTACTCTATTGAGTATTTGTACTTTCTCACCATGTTTTCACAGTGCATTGCTCCTCAAAAGAGCAAGAGTATTTTTGGGTTTCATGGTCACTTTAGGGCCAATGTTTATGATGATAGTAGCCCATCTATACATGACATTGGGTAGGTGTATTGTTATTTTGTATATGTACATCTGATATACATTTATGCTTACCTCCACATGTTGGGAGAACATACATAGTCAACTTGTAACTTGTTGCAGGAACACTTGCCATATGACATTCTCAAGCAGTAGTTGGGAGAGCTGCACTATATCCACTAGAGAGACCATATGTATCATCCAAAATTGCACATAAATTTCAGCCATTTTATTATTTGGATGCCATGTGGTGATGATCTTCCATTCATCTTGAATGGAATAGTTTGGGTTGGCATGACTCATGATCTTGGAGGAAGAGTCTTTGGAGGCTCAATCTTCTTCTTGCCATTGGAGGGAAATCATGTTTCAGCCCAATATCAGCATACCCTCTACACTTATCATGAGTGGAGAGGAGGACAGCGTGGGATAGGCCCTCTTGCATATCATGTTCACTTATTCAACCCACCTTCATTTCAGGAGCACAAGGTGGAAGAGAATTTTCATGAGTTACCATGTTGGAGGGTTACTCACTTCATTTGGATGATTTCATGGATGAGGGAGGCACTCATTCACCATGTCGATCATCACTCCTACTTTGTGGAGGCCATGAGACATCTAGCATTTTTCCATTCACACTTTCCACCTTTGATTGATGCGGACACTTTGGTTTTGCACCCTTGGGAGGAAGCATTGGATGACATTTTATTGGCAGATTCTCTTGATGCAGTAATGGAGGCTATTGATAGAGGCCACATGAGGAGGAGGGGAGATATTTTTCTTTCCTTATGCATTTTCTTGAGGACAAGCAAAGATTTGGGAGAGGAGGACTGTAATGTTCCAAAATTTTAGCTTCCAAGCTAAATGGAATATTAGAGTTAGCAGCAGTTATAGTCGGCAAATAAATGGGTAGAAAAGCCCAGTAGTCTCCTAAGGAGGATAAAAACACTCCAAGTGTGAAAGGAGACACTCTTTCTAGCTCAATAAAACACCTCCATGTGTGAACAAAGACAAAATGAAGTTGCTTTGACCAAAGTCAACAACGCAGTTTTAGTGGAGGAGGAATTCTAGGTTGGAAAACACAATTTTGGAGGGAAAGGTAGCTTGGGTTAGAAGCAACCTAAGTAAGTGGGGCCAAGGGAAATAAAACTAACTTATGATATAAGGAAGAGGATGGCATAATTTTTCATCATGTTGTATATTATTCTCATTCTTGGTTGCCAAGAATTGTTGTTGCTTTGCTGCTTAGAAAAGTTGCAGTGCTGTTTAGCACTGGGTGTTCTCAAGTGGGAATCCCACCTCTTTCCTTTGAGGAGCTCATTGAGAGAGTTTGTATTCATCATTCCACATAAGGTTTTTAGGCCAAGCTTCAACCATCTTCATCAGCACATCTTTGCCTGAGATTGTGCAGTGCTGATGGGTGCAGCAATGGAATGGATTGGAATCCCGGCTTCTGAGCTAGTTTCTCATTGGAGGAAGGTTTCCTTCACTTGAGAGATCTGTTTGGAGAGCTCCAGAACTTATTTCAGATCTTTGGTATCATACCGCACATTTCTCTCACCCTCCCAGCATTGCTTCTGCTAGGGAGTGCATTTTTCAGGAGGTAGAACTTATTACATGGTTTGGTGGCTCCATTGTTGAGTTTCCTTGTGATTGAGAGGTTCATTCTTTCATGGGAGGAATCCCTTGAGGGTTATACATCAGATCAGACATATTTTAGCCTATTTCACTCTTTTACTTTAGTGTTGCAGTGATTATTCAACTATTTTCTGAATATCACATTTTATATATAGAGTGTTTGACAAGAAACCCTTGTCGGGTTATCTTGTATTTTGTATAGGAGATTATATATTTGTAATTCAACATTATTTTTCAATATATGAGTAGATATATGATTCTCCTAACATTTTATGTACAAAAATTCTCTTAGACTACGCAGTTCCTTGAGCAGCTGCTTCGGCATTTTGCAGTCTTGGGGTTTTTCACCTTTTTTAGCTACACTAGTGTGGGAGATCTATTTAACCCACCTATTTTCATTTATTTCTGATATCCTCTTGTTTTTATATGCTATATGGATGTTTCTATGGTATCCAAGTGATTATTTCACTGTTTTATTTCATATGTTGCTGGAAATGCGTTTTTCATGCATGTTTTATGAGCAATCCTGAGAAAGGAACATTACATCCAAAGATGGCACTGCAAGCATTTGAGAAATGGGATATAGAATTTTTTGGACCTATCAATCCTCCAAGAAAGAAGAGTGGTGCACGTTACATAATTACTGCAATGAACTATATAACTATATGGGTTGAAGCTAAGCCTCTGAAGAATTGTACTGCAGATACAACAACACAGTTCATATTTGATGATATTATCACTCGCTTTGGATGTATTAAGATTCTAATAAGTGACCACGGTATGAATTTTGTGAATTTCACCATGAAGCACTAACAAATGGATTCTGGATGCATCATCAGAAGAGAACTCCATATCACCCACAAGAAAATGGTGTGATAGAAGAATTCAACAAGATATTGGATACTGTGCTTACTAAGGTGTGAAATGATAACTGGAATGATTGGGATGAGTGCGTACCTGTAGTTCACTGAGCATATCAAACCACATGTAAGAAGTTGACTAGTAAGACACCATTCATGATGGTCTATGGGTAGGAAGTTGTGTTTCCAATGGATTTCATTATTCCTAGTCTTCACATTGTAGCATTCACAAATATGGCAAAAGCAGATGCTATGGAGGAACGGTTGTCGCATTTGGTCACACTGGAAGAAGATATCTTTATTTCCAATTTTCACCAGCAATTTTAGAAGGTGCGTGAGAAAGCATTGCATGATAGGCACATCAGGAAAAAGGTTTCTAAGGAAGATGATTTGGTCTTGTTGTATGAAAAAAAATTTGTGCACCACCCAGGGAAGTTGAGGATGCATTGGCTAGGGCCATATATTTTTAAGGAGATCACTGATGGAGGTGTAGTGTGCCTGGCCACATTAAGCGAAGAATATCTTCTCGGGTATTTCAATGGAAGTTGATTGAATATGTACAGGTATGACCCTGTGCGCACCGAATGACTATATGGATGAAGTATTAGATCTACACAGACGGGATGATGGATGCGCAGAAAGGTGTGATGTGTGCATGGTAGCTGTGTGAGGAGGTTTAATGGGTCACAGAGGTGCCAAAAATTAGCCCTTAGAACAGTAAATCTAGAAAAGACAGCTTTATTACCGTTTATGGTAGCATCTAGGTTGCATTTAATGAAGGGATTTTTCTAGATTTGGGACAATTTTGTCATTTATGGAGACACATTAGTGCATAAGGGACTGTTAAAGATGTGCCAAAAGTATAAATATGATCTATGGGGTCGCAATAGTTCCCTTTTCTTTCTCAGTGAATTGTCTGCCCTGAGCTCTTTGATTTCTACAATATATGTTGGGTATGTGTTATATTCTTTCCATGATTATTCACACACGTGGGTAGCCCCCTGCACAGGGTCCAAGGCAGCGTCCCAGGAAAAAACAAAATTGGACCCTATTTTAGGTGGGCAGACCCGCCTATGGTTTTTTGCATGGGTTTTCACATGGTATTGGGGCATGATGGTTTTCAGCCCCTGGTATTTTGTAGATCTGGTCAAGGGAACTACGATTATGTTCTAATCCAGGGTTAATAGATTAGGGTTTATGAATGCTTTGACATGTATATATATGTGTTGTAACACTAAAAGGAATATAATGAAAATAAATCAAGCTGGTAGTCCCGATTTGGGATCCAGGGGAAAAATATTTGTGTACATATGTTTTATGTTTTATTCTCTCGCTATTATTTATTGTCATATTTTTAAGAATTCGTTTGCAGAAAATTTCTCTATAGGGTTAAAATCTACAGTATGTTCATTGTCTATGTCTATTTTGGATCCGATATTTGAGGAAGAGCTACATCGTAGGGGTTTCGGTACGCAATTCCTCCCAGCATGACAATTAAGTGACCCAGAGACGATCTTGATGCGCTAGAGGTTCTTGTTGCGTCGATTGTTGAAACACCTGTGCCCAAGAAGTATAAGAAGGTTCAAACATATAGAACTCATAAATCCCCAAGAGAAAAGAATCCAAAGCCGTGCTCTACTACGGCTGAGCGCCAGAAAAGACCGATGGCGGAGCTTCTGGAGACCATTATGGAAGAAGAGGAGGATGTGGTTGAAGTGGCCCCATTCACACAGTTTCCAACATATTTCGCATTTCAAAAAGTGTTAGTAATAGTTACCAAAGATCTCGACAAGGTGTGATCGAGTATCAATATGCCCTTGATTCCTGAAAATGTCCTGGTGGAAGGTGACATGTTTACAAAAGTGTTGCAGCTAAGAATGGAGGATTGGGACATCACAAATATTGATAAGTTCCCCAAAATCACACCTGAGCTCTACTTAGATCATGTCTAGTATGAATAGGGCATCATCCGCTTATAGCCAAAGAGATGAGTGTTGGGTATACACAAGGTAAGCCTTTTTAATTTATTATAGATCCCTCAATTTGGGCGCAACCTGATAAATGATATTTGTGTTCGTCAATTGCTCGCACTCGTGCATGATGATGCACTATGGTTGGAAGAGAAAATTCCCATTTATTTTGTGCTAATCCATAGGATCATTGGCCTACCTAATCAAGAGGCACATACCATGGCTGAATTTGCAGGAAAATAACAAGAAAATGTGGTCACAGAAAAGATCAAATCAAAATACCAAGTCTTGAGCAAGAGCAGAGGATTTGTGGTGAGCGAGATTAATGATCCTGTTGTTCAGTTTGGTAATATCAGCTTGGCCTGCAAGATGATGTGGAAGTGTAGGCCCAAGGAGGTTCCTGAGCAAGTCATTTCACTTACAGGATAATGTGAAAAAGGCATAATATATAATTGGTCCTACCACCTATGCAAGGATTTTTTGGAGAATGTGTGCAAATCACAAGAAGAGGGAAATAATTTTTACTATGCTTGGCTGATATTTCTAATCACCTCAATTGGGTGGAAGATCCCATAGGAAACACAGTTTCCTGAGATAAAGCCACAAATGTGTGAGGCTATGTTGTACGCTACACTCTAGAATTTGTCAAACCCCATGCGCATCAGGGAAAATCAGGTATTCTAGGTATTGTTCGACACCTTACTTTATCATACAATACAGTCTAAGCCAAGGCTATCTCCAATGTTGTATGACCAATACAGTTGATAAAATATTTTAAGGAAACTTTCCATAATATGCACATCCGTGCTAAGAGCACAGTCGAGGGAGTTTGGTATGAATTGCCATATCTAGTCACAGAAGACGATCTAATATGCGTCACTGCATAGTGGCTGCCATCACGATTGGAGCCTGGAGCATCAACATATATTCCTAAAATGCCTACCAATCCATGCACTAGTACCCAGCCAGAGAAGACAATAGAGAAGACAATTGAGAAAATAAAAGATAAAGGAGCCACACCGACAACAACTGGAGAAACAATTGATTTGGAGAAAGGCATTGAACCTTAGAAAAATGGTATTGTGACGAAAGACACAGAACAAAAAGTGGAAGTAGAGACATCCAAAGGCATAAAGTGTGGTTCTCGGGCCGCTGGAGGATCGCTGAAGAAAATAAAAGGGTCTGAATGGTTCCATTTCCGGGTAATCCAAAATGAAATTGAAGACCTATGCTGGAAAAAGAAGTTACTAGGGGCTAGAATGCAGCCATGGGAAGAGGAGGCTCTAGAACTCTCTCAGACATTGGATAACATGTTTAATGTCATTCATCAAATGTAGAGAAGTATCGAGTTGGACACTGAAGGGCCCACCACTGAGAAATTGGTTCTTCAAGCACACGGTGCTGCTACTCAGAGTCTAGAAATGGTGCTCCCTCACAAATATTTTGTCAGTTCTCTCCAAGCCAAGATTAAGGAGAAAACACCATAGTGACTCGAGATGAGTCACATGTTTGTGTTTGGGGCCTATTGAAGTGGGGTCCCTTGGGGTACATTTTTGGATATCTTTATTATAATTTTTTTATATGCGCGTTGTGTGGATAGGTTAATGGCCTTTGGGGCGGGTCAAAGTCTCTCTTTTATGTAAAAAAGTTTTAAGGGTAAACTGTGTGCCTCAAACCATGGTTTGAGACCATTATATTTATGCACTGAGATATATATAATTAGATATATGGAGCCTGAGGAAGTAGTAATAATTATTCATGTTTGGGATCTGAGTGTTTATGCATCTGTAATACTTTTGTAAGGGTTTTAGTCTGGGCTGGGTAGAAAGGCTCCTGTTGGATGTGTGTGTGGAGACCTAATCCTGGCTATGTGCATGGAAGGGTAAAGTGTAAGGGAAATTTTGACTCTACTGAATTACTCTAAATCTAATACAAGGGTTATTTTGGCAAAGCGAATGTGTTATGCATTGTGTTATATGTTTATTGGTTATGTTTTCAGATCACTTTACTTCTGTTTTATTTAAGTATATCTATGTGATTATATTTGTTAATTATGCATGAATCTTCTAAGTGATTAGGCATTACATAAATCTGGTTATGTTATAATACATCTACGACAAAGTGATCTACGATTCTGTTTCTGTGATCTGATAATTATTATTATGTATTTTCCCACATCTATTTCCGATCTTTATAAGTTCTGCAATCAATCTATTTAGGGCCACTACATTATTTTATTCCTTAGCACGTAGAAACCTGGTTCCAACACCCCCCCATACTCCTCCGGGTGAGACTGTGATCTACACAAGTAAGTCATTGCACAAAGGGCCAGTAGTTGGAGGGTTTGTTGGTTGCGTGATAAACTCTGAACCTAGGTCAGGACCCCTTAAGCCAATAGAAACCAATTTCATCAACTAAGTAGCCAAAAGAATCAGTGAAAGAAATAGATTTGGTTTATACAGAGGATCAACAAACAGAAAGAAAATATCAACTATCCAAATTTGAGCTTTTGGATGAGGAAAAGAGTCTTTGGACTATGGATTTTGATGGAGTAGTGGGAAAATAAGGATATGGAATAGGAATTTGGATTCAGTCTGGTAAGATTCCTTCCAATGTCAAATGTTGTTCTTATAAGCTTTCTTTCAATTTTTTGAATAATGAAGTTGGTACGAAGCCTTGATTGTTGGGATAAATATGCTTAAGAAGTTAGGGGCTCAAAAGATTTCAGTTTATGGCGACTCCAAGTTGATTATTAAACAGGTAAAAGGGGTATACTAGGACAAGGATTCAAGGATGCGAGCATATCACAATGCTATCTTAGAAAGTCTCAAAACATTTTTTGAATATACTTTATCCGTGATTCCTAGAAATTAGAATTGTATTTCTGACTCCCTTGCTACTGCAACTAGCATGTTTATAATTTTGATACATCCCAGAAAAAAGTATGATATCAATGCTAAAAATTGTCATGTTTTTCATGATAACCTTTAACATTGGAATGTGTTTCAATATGATAAGAATATTATAAATTTTGTGCAAATGGAGGAGGATTTTTCTGCTTGTCATATTAATGATATATTTGATAATCAGGAAATTAATGCCATAGAATTAGAAGTGTTACAGTTGGAGTACAATTCCATTCCAAGAGGTCTTGGGCCTTTGGAAGAACTTTTCGATCAAGATGATGTCGTGAATAAGCCAAAAATGGTCCCTACTGAAAAAGGAGTTGAATATGTCAACATTGGTAAAGATGAGAAGCCCAGGATGGTGAAGTTTTCTAATTATTTAACCCTTGAGATGAAAGGTAAGTAAAAAACACTTTTGGCTGAGTTTTCAAATGTGTTTGCATGGGATTATTCTGATTTGAAGGATTATGATACAAGTATAATTCAACATACAATTCTTGTTAAGCCTAATCAAAAACCTTTCCGCCAAAAGATGAGGAGATGCAATTAAAGGTTGTTGCCATCAAAAGAGAAAGAGATAAATATGTTGTATAAGGCTGGTATTACTATTCCTCTTCACTTTTCTAACTGGATGTCAAATTTTTGAAGTTCAAAAATAAATTACAGCACCTACACTATTGTGGAACCACAAGTCTTAGTAGCACCTACACTTGTGTGGGCTAATTTTGGTGTATGCCTATTTAGTTATCCCCTAATTAAGATGGACAATAAAATGTAATCTAATTTCAAAATAAATTGTAATAGTTAACTGAGTGTGATAAACTCGGTTAACTCATGAAATTTCGAGTTGAGGGTAGTTGGTGAGGCATGCAGAGTAATTCTAGTTGGAACAGAGTTCGAAGTGTAGTGGTGCATTAGTTAATGCAGGTTGTAATCAGTTTAACTCAGTTATGTGAGTTAAATTCAGCTATGCTAGTTGTAACTATTTGATACACTAGTGAGAGACCAAGTGAATTAAATATTATTTAATTCACAATGAGTGGTATAACATGCAACTGATGTTTTTCCATTATTAGATGCATGCATGTCAGTTCCAGTGGATACACAGTTGAGATATAGGTGAAAGGGATGTTTACTATCAGTTGTAGGATTATTGGGTTGCACCCATGCAGCCAAACACCGATTGGATTTTCCATGATCCTTGCGCAGTCAAGGAAGGTCAGAATTCCTATTCCTTAGGGATTGCATTCCACATGAATTTCTCAAGCAAGGCAGGTTGTTTAAAGGTTGAGAATTGGCTAAGTGTTAGTTAGTTTTGTCTAGGACAGTATAAGACAATTATCTGAGTATAGGGGGATCTTTTCTAAGTGTTAGTTAGTTTTGTCCAGGACAGTATGAGACAATTAGCTGAGTATAGGGGGCTCTTGTGAGAAGAGTTGTATGTAATTTTTTCATGTATCCATGCTGAATATACAATAGAAGATATTTGGTTTTTGAGCAGCAAGCTTTCCCTAGGAAATTATCTATGTTGTGGTTTGAATGATTCTTCTTTGCTTCATGTGATTGGCGATTGTGTTTTAATTCCGCAATTGATTTGTAGAAATGATTCAGTATCTAGGTTTAGCACATTGTTAGATCGGATTGAATCCATGATATACATGCTTGTTGTATAATTTCTACATGGTATCAGATCATAGGAAATCACAATAGTGGAGGAGGAGCTGAGTTTGTGACTGAATATAATTTGAATTTGCAGAAGACTTTCTTGGTGCTATAGGTGATTTAGGATCGAAATGGATTTCAATGGCTTGAGATTGGAGTATGCACTCAAGGGTAGCTCTAACTATATTTCTTGGAAATATAGGATGGAGGTAGTACTAGAAGACAATGGCTTGAAGGAATTCATTGACAATGATGTTCCCAAACCTATTGTGACATATGCTGCAAATATTGATGCATGGAAAAGGAAAGTGGAAAAGATGAGGAAGATCTTATTGGAGGGAGTACAAGACCACATTTTCTGGAGAGATTTGACAGATCTATTTCAGAGAAGTAGTGATTATAGGAAATTGGCACTAAAGGATAAACTCAGGAACATCAAGATGGAGAAAGGCGATTCCATGCCAAAATATTTAACAAAGTTTTTCCAATGTCGGGATGAGTTTGGGAGCGTTGGAATTACTATCACTGATGATGATTTGGTGAGCCTATCTCTCATAGGACTTCCCAAGAGTTGGCATGGTTATCAAGACTCTGTCAATCAAAGGGAAAATCTACCAGATTAGGAATGAATTTGGTCAGATTTGGTGCAGGAGGAGTTTAAACGAAATACCAAAGATGGATCTTCATCTAAGAATGAAGATGAAGAAGATTGTGCTATGGCTACCAAGGAAAAGAAGGGGAAAGGAAAGAAATTCCATTCCAAATCTGAGACCAAAGATGAAAATAAGTGTGACACAGCCATAGTGAGATGTTTTCACTCTCACGAGCATGGGAATTATGCTACTAACTATCCACAAAATAAGAAGAACAAGAAGCCTTCAAGATCTGCACCTGGTGAGGCTTTTGCCTCGCAATTTGAGTTTAATTCCCATTGATTGCATGAATGGTGTCAAGGGCATTGGGATTTGTGTGGTATTTGGATAGTGGGAGATAAGGAACCTTTCAGTAGCTTGGAGGATAAGGACCTCTAGATGCATATCGAAATTGGTGATGATGGGTGGTACAGTGCTACCAAGATTGGTACCATTACCTTCCAGAGGTAGTCGAGTAAGCCCTTTCAATTAAAAGATGTAGTGCATGTACCAGGCTTGAAAAAAAAATTGGTCTCAGTTGCAATGTTGGAGGATAAAGGCTATGATGTTGTTTTCAGTGATGGAAAATCTTTCTCGTGACAAAAAAAGAAGTAAAAGCCAAGAATATTTGGATTTGAGTTAAGAATATCCATAAACTGAATGTATATGCATGCGCAACATTGATGGGCAAGGCAGAAAAAGTGGTGAGTTGGGATGAGTGTGAGTTATGGCACAGGAGATTGGGCCATATTCACCACAGAGCCTTAAAAGTCATGCATCATATTTCTATGGGTCTTCCCAAGGGTAAAATTGCACAGTCAAAAACATGCAAGGGATGTACTATGGGAAAATATGTAAAGGCCACCTTTCATGAGAAGGAGAACTGAGCCTTGGAGATCCTTGAGAGAGTTCACTCAGAAGTGTGTAGAAAATTCTTTGTTGCTTTCATATCAAATCATAAGTACTATGTGATATTTTTTGATGACTCAAAAGTGTTGGATCTACTTAATGTAGAATAGAGATCAGACATTCTCAAATTTTCTTGAGTTTAAAGCACTGTTGGAGAAAGACACAGGGAAGAAAGTGAAGGCTCTTAGGAGAAATAATGGTGGTGAGTACATATTCAACGAATTCAAGAAATTCTACAGCAAAGAAGGAATTTGAAGAGAACTAATAGTGCCTCATAACCCATAGCAGAATGGGGCCGGTGAAAGAAAGCACAAAATGATTGTGGGTGCAGCAAGAGTGATGTTGCATGATCAGGGCCTACCGATGCATCTTTGGGTGGAGACATATAACACAACGGTATTTTTGTAGAATCGTTGTCCTAATAGGATACTTTGCATGAGTACACTGGAAAAGGCTTTCAATGGAAACTTGAAGTTTCACATATTAAGATTTTTGGCTCATATGTTTATATGCATGTGACCAAAGACACCAGGAAGAAGCTGGAACAGACAGCTGAGATTGGGATTTTTTTGGGGTACACTGATACTCCCCACAATTATCTGGTGTATTTTTCAAACAATAGAATGAATATTGTGCGACGGGATATAAAATTTGATGAGGAGAAAGCCATGCGATTTTCCCTTGAGAGGGAGCTAGATTTGCATGCAGAGGAGGAACTATTGGTTCCCAAGGATGAGACTCAAGATGTGGAGCAGCCACATGCAGAAGATAATGGAGTGGTAGAAGACACTCAAGTATATCCATCCATCAAAAATGGTATAAGGTGAACCACAGAAGCTGATAGATTGAGTCTTTATGCTACAAAGAATGCAGGATCCCCTACTTCATAGCGCAAATAGAGAAATCTCCAAGTAGGTTTACTAGATACATGGCTCTTATGAGAAAGAATATTGTGATTGAACCATCTTCCTTTCAGGAGGTAGTGCAACAACCAATTTGGGTTGATGTAATGTTGGAGGAGTATGACTCCATCATCAAGAATAGTGTATGGGATATTGTCCCAAGACCGGTTGGAAAATCAATGGTTGGATTTTGATGGATCTACAAGGTAAAGCAAGCTGCTGATGGGAGTGTGGAGAAATACAAGGCCAGATTTGTGGCTCGGGGATTCTCACATATTGAGGGGATCAAGCACCAGTTGCAAGGTACTCTTCCATTAGATCTATCCTTGCACTCTCAGCGTAGATGGGGTAACGCATTCATCAGAGGGATGTGAAAATTGTGTTTCCTAATGGAATTATTGAAGAATAAGTGTACATAGAGCAGCCAGAAGGTTTCGAGATCTTTGATAGTGAGTCACATGTGTGTCGAATCAAGAGAGAATTGTATGGAATGAAGCAAGCACCTCGTGCTTGGTACACTTAGATCAACAGCTATTTCAACGGACTGGACTTCACCAAAAGTGAAGTTGATGCAAACCTGTACCATATTATGGTTGAGGGTAAGCTATTGATTATTGTACTTTATGTTGATGACCTAATTTTTAGTAGTGATGAGTAGCTGATACAATCATGCAAGGAGGATCTTGCAAAGGAGTTTTAAATGAAGGACATGGGACTCCTTCATTATTTCCTTGGTTTGGAAATATTGCAGAAGGATGGCGAATTTTTTGTTACTCAAGGAAACTATGCCAAAGAGATACTAGGTAAGTTTCACATGGAGAGCTGCAAACCGATGGACAACCCTCTTCCAAGAAATTGGAGGAAAGGTGATGCTACTTCTGGAGAGGTAGTGGATGCTAATGTCTATAAGAAATTAGTTGGTTCACTGATGTACTTAGTGAACACAAGACCATACATTTTCTATGAAGTTAACGAGTTGAGTCAAGCTATGGTTAAGCCTACCAAGATCTTTTTTAAGGCGGGGAAGCATGTCTTGAGATACCTGAGTGGCACATCAGAGTATGGTCTATGGTACAATTGGAAAAAGGGAGTGAAGATTCAAGCTTCACAAATGCAGATTGGGTGGGAAGTCCATCAGACAGAAAGAGCACACAAGGAGGGATATTTAGCATAGGATCGACAACAGTTTCCTGGTACAGTGGGAAACAATGATCTGTGGCACTCGGTTCAGCCGAGGTAGAGTACATGGAAGAAATTCAATCTGCATGTGAGGCTATCCGGATGAGAAATATCCCGGTTGGTTTGCTCCGTTCTCATATGGATTCGACAATGATTCATTGTGATAATCAGAGTTGCATTAAACTCTCTAGTAATCATGTGTTTCATGATAGTTCCAAGCATATAGATATCCGGTACCATCATCTTAGAGATTGTGTGCATAGGCGAATAATGTTACTTCAGTACATTCCCACGAAAGATCAGGATGTAGATATTCTGACGAAGGCACTCAGTAGGAGCAAATTCGAATACCATAGAGGCAGGATCAGGGTGAAGGATAATCCCTTTCTCGTTGAGAGGGAGTGTTGAAGTTCAACAAGAAATTTCAACACCCATGCTAGTGTGGGACCAGGAGGTCCAAGCAGCGTCTACACTAGTATGGGATCACAGGTCTTAGCAACGCCTACACTGGTGTGGGCTAAATTTGGTGCATGTCTATTTTAGTTATGCCTTAATTATAATCGTTATGTGTCAAAAATACATCCTCATCGCCCGAGGAGAAGATAAATATGGAAGGAATACAAAGACCTAAATTAAACCTATTTCTGCCAAGGTAATGCCTCACTATAACAACGCAAGAGCGTCATAACGTAGCTGATCAGTGAATAGGCTGTGTTAGTGGCTAGGGAAACGCTCTATTTACACTAGAGGGCAGCGTTACCTGTGTTTTAAGTTTGAAATAGGAAAAACCCGCAGAGAATGATTTGAATCTCCAACTTTTTCTCACAAGAGAGTCAGTAAAAAAAGGAAACTGAAAAGCACTAATCTCTTATTGGGCCTTTCCATAAACAAATGAACTCTCAAAGAAGGCAAAATCATGGAGATTGAGGAAACATATTGGTTTTTTCCATTCAGAACTGGTGGAAAGAGAAGGACAATGATTGCTCTCTCCATCTCCTATAAAATGGAGTTGAAGGCTCTTGGTTCAAGGTCGTAAAGGTGTTGTTCCTTGAGAAACAATTTCTTGCTGTGCAAAGAAATTTGTGCTCAAGACATTAAAGATTATGTCACAAACAAAAGTATAACTGTCCCAGTTCTATAAACCTTCAAACATTAATTATATAATCTTCAAATATTAAACCCATGGAAGGTTCTGCAATGCCATATCCTCCTTAGACTGAAGTGAAAGGATGGAAGAAACAAGAAATAAAGGATTTCAATTTGATATGCTGCTTGAAACAGTATCTATCAGTGTAAAATACTGAAGGAATGAGTAATTATAACGTTAAAATAGAGGAGCACCCATTAAGGTTTATTTAACTCTTAAATACACATGTATCCAGAGACCTGCAGCTCAAATTACTCCATTTTACTCACAGATATGGAAAACATAATGAAAACAGAGAAACTATTCAGCATAAACAGAACGAAGGAAACTTGAAAAAACATTTCATTAATTCAGTATTCTTTAGTACAAAATTTTAGCTTCAAGGTCCCAAACTCGGAACCATCATCTTTCTTCAAATTGTCTTTTTATACATTATCATGAAACAGTTTCCAGTAATGAAACTGATTCTAACTATTCTAACTAACTCTAACTACCTAAACTATTAATTGTTATAGAGGTACATGCCTCGAAAAAATATTATTACATTTGCATAATCCTGAGAAATGACATAATGAGAATTTTTATAAATTCTAATCTAAAGGAACGACTGGTCCTCAAGTGGCTACGGAATCAACGGCTACTTTTGATTTATCCGTTGGGATCTTTTTTGCTGTGTCAATGGAGAAGATTTTGCATTTTTTCCAAAGTTCACTTTGAGTTGTAGGAGCATTCCTGTTGGATGTGACAAAGCCATCCTAAATTGATTCTTTTCAAGATCCATTACAATCAATAATTTGGTCTGATCAGCAGCTATGTGATGTTCTGCTTACACTCCTACATTGGTTTTAATCCTCTGGTTTCTTTCTTCAATCTGTGAAATTATTTGTTTTACTGACGACATCTTTTCTGAATAAAGTTCATGTGCTCTAGGAGAAGAGGGGACATTTTGTTCTTCATTGACATGGAGAGTAAAACCTGGCAAATTGGAAGAGTGATATTTTGCTAATTTGGTTCTCTTTTCCTCTCTAGGCTCCTCATCATCTATTTCAACAACATTTTCTCTACCTCTTTTGCTTGTCTTTTCCATAATAGCAGGCGTTTGAATGCTGGTTTTTGATGCACTTGTTTCACCTGGATTTGCAAGCTTCTCCTGATTAGGTTTGCTTACATGGGAAAATGCAGCGTATCCATTTTCAATTCTTCTTTGAGAGATTATTGCATGCAGATCATAAGACCATTTTTCTCCTAGCAACAACTGTGTCTCCTCCAGCATTTTAGAAACTTCATCAAAAGCTTGTCTCGAATTGACCACAAAAGGCCCCACACTCATAGGCAATTTATACATAACACCTTTCTTCATGGGAAGAAAGTGTATCTGATCCACATTAAGGCTCTGTCTTATGAATTCCAATGCGAAAAGCCGCATGGGTACAAAAGTTGGGAGCCTATAGGGCTCAATGCTAGCCTATAGGGCTCAATGCTAGCTCCATACAACCTTATCTCTGAATACTCTTCAAATACAAACCAATCTCCAAATCTGCAATTAGGTATAGCTGTAGGAACTCCCAGGCTTTTGGTAAGAAGCATGGAGGAAGAACTCCATTCAAGACTTTATAAGCAATAGTCATGAAATGGCTAGCAAACTCAAACAGTCATGCTTCATTTTCTTCTTTTCTTATCATGTCGGTCCAGAATAGAACTATTTTTTTATGTTTATTAACATCAACTATATTCAATCCCAAACTCATGAATTCTTCAACATTCTGATATAAAAACAAGTAAACAATCAATGACGGGAATCTGAAAAAACCTATGAGAGGGAGGGCCATCAATTGAGAATTTACGATTTCCTGCCAAAAAGATGGAATTTCGAGAACCACCCCTGGTTTCATCATCAGCACGAACATCCCCAAGACTGATTTATCAACTTTCTGGTCATTTTCTTTACCCAAAATCTCTGCAATGCAACTAAGAACTGGTCTATACTAAACATTGAACGTTTCCAGGCTAAATTCTTCTCCTTCTAACTGAGCCTCCTTTGAATTTGGTTTCAAGTATGACATGTACAGATTGAATTCTTCATTTGAAAGGTCTTCAAAATAACGAGCCAGTGAATCTTCAGAAAATTGCAGTGATGACTCATTTTTGGGAAAGCATAATGCTTGACGGATCAATTGTGTTGATACCTGCAGAACGTTTTCTCCCTGCGAATTCATTATGAAACATTTTCCAGGGTACATTGAGGAGAAAAGCCAGGAGATGAACTCAGGAAACAAGTGGATTTTTGGAATACAGGCGGACAAAACAATGGAACTCTTCATGGCCGAAAACACTGGAGATTCCTCAGTGTTTAGGGTCACTTGGTGATACAACAAGGGATCATTGACAAATGACAGGGTATCGTGAATGTCCCTTTCACTGTCCATGAGAGAACTGAAGCTTGATGAACCGAATAAAGAGGCTTGTTTTTCCATGGCTGACAGACGATGAAAACAATACAGAGGTATTGGGTAATGAAAAGGTGGCGGGAGCACGACTCAAAGGGAAAAAGAACCACAATCAAATGAGAATGGGACAAAGAACAATTTAACAGCTAAGAAAAACCATAATAAATGCCGAAATGACGTCACTACGGGGGGTCCGGGAGTACGGCGGAAGACATCGACCTATACCCCCCGTAATGAATCTCAGCCATTGATCATGGCTCGCCCAAGATTTTGACCAGTCAACTACGGGGGGTCCGATTTTGATAATTAACGGGCTATTTACCCCACCGTAATAACTAATCCGGAACCACTCTCCCATGATCACCACTTCCGCTCGGGAAGTGGTTTGAACTTTAAGCTCGAAATAAAACATGTATTTCAATAAAGTTTAATAATCATCGAGCTTTGAAACACTTCTTTTAATGAGAGTATAAAAACCTTATGCTATAACATATGTTTTTCTAATTTTCTAATTTTTTTGTATTTTTGATACTCAAAATAAAGATTGAAAAGGATATGCGAATATGATCCACAACATCTGGCTCCACCTGGGAATAGTGTTTTTTCTACGAAACACTAAAAACCTGCAGATCAGTGCCTTCACTTCGGGCATGGAGTCACATATTTCTTGGTGGAAAATGTACAATGATCACACTGGATATATACAATGATGGTGAAACATCTTCTTTAGTGCCGGAAGTAATGCTTTAGATATTGCCCATTCACAGGCATATCAAATACTTCTCCTTCAAGATTTTCCAGCATGAAAGTGTTATTCATCCTGACTTCATTGATTTTGAATGGACCATACCACAAAGGATCAAATTTTCCATGTTTCCCTTTGTCCTCCCTTCATACATCCCATCTCAATACTAAGTCTCCCTTCTGAAACATTATTTCTTTTGCTTTCCTGTCAAATATTGTCTTCATCTTTTGCTGATAAGTAAGCAAGTTGTCCCGAACTTTATTTCTGTTTTCACTTAGTTCCATCACATTGTTCATTCTTCTGATCAATACATTCGGTTCTGCTTGAGCATCTTGGATGAAGGAAATCACAGGTTTCACCAACTGGGTAGGAAAAAATGCTTGAGTACCGTATACGAGCTCATAAGGAGACTTGCCCGTAGACCTCCTAGTAGTCATCCTTGTTGCCCATAGAGCAAAAACTAACTTTGTATCCCAATTCTTCTGATTTTCATTGATTTTTTTCTTCAGAATTCTTACCAATGTTTTGTTAGAAGATTCTTCCAAGCTGTTCCCCTGTGGATGATAAGCTGTAGAATGAGACAATATCACATTGTAAGTCTGACAGAAATTAATGAACCTTAGTGAGCTGAAAACTTGGGCATTATCTGTCACAATCTTTACTGGACATCCAAACCTGCTAAAGATATTTTCTTCTAAAAACTTCATAACAACCAAATCATTTGCCTTCCTGGTGGGGATTACCTCCACCCACTTTGTACAATAATCCGTAGCAGTAAGGATCCACTTAAATTTCCCACTGGATGGTGGATTTATTTCCCCAATGAAATCCAATCCCCATTGTCTGAAAGTTTCTTCAACAAAAACAGGGAGAAGAGGCAATGGAGCTAACTTCTTCTTCTCTGCAAATACTTGGCATTTTTGACAACTCCTGACTGCTTTATAAACATCAGCAAAAACAGATGGCCAATAGAATCTTGATTTAAAAACTTTATGAGCAGTTACCTTCCAACTATAGTGTCCCCCGCACAAGCATTCATGATGTTCTTTAATTACCTCTGGAACTTCCTCCTCTGTCAAACACAACAATAATACACCAGCAGGATCTTTCCAATATAACTTTGCTTCGATTATGACATAAGGCTGAGCCTTAAGTTTTAAAGCCCTGTATTTAGTTCTATTAATTGAAGGGGGGCAAGAAAGAAAGCATAAATAATGAACAATATCCTTATACCAATCCGAGCAGAGAAATTTATACTTAATTGCTATATTTGACTGATTATCACCTGTTTCTCCAACGAATTCATCCACAGGGGCCAACAAATTAATTCCCAATGCTTGGAAATTTGACTCTGTCAATAATTTGGCCAATCCCAATCCTTTGACCAGTTTAGTTGGTTTTACATCCAGGTCATATTCCTGGATTTTAGCAATCCATTTTCCTCTTTTTCCTTCCACATCACTCTATACTAGGACATCCTTTACAGCTGAATTGGGAACATATGCTAAGATTTGAGAATGAAGGATATAAGTTCTAAAAGCTTTCAATGCTTTCACCAGAGCGTAAACTTGTTTCTCCAATATATTATATTTCAATTCTGCATCTCGAAGAACTTTACTAAAATATGATACAGGTTGTTCGTGATTTTCTTCATTTCTCTGTAACAACACAGCTGCAATCGTCGAGGGAGATGCAAAGGAGAAAATTTGAAATGGCTTCAAATAATCCGGACTGATGAGAACAGGCACTTCCTTTAAATCTTCTTTAATCCTTTGGAAAGATTCTCGTGCTTCTTTGTCCCACTTCACTTCGGCATCCTTTTTCAACATGTCGGTTATCTTTTTGACGATTTCTGCGTAATTGGGAACGAATCTTCTTATAAAATTAATTTTTCCAAGAAATCTCTGAATATCTTTTTTGCTTCGGGGTAGTGGAATGGACTGTATTGCTTCAACCCTCGCGGGATCTATTTTCACACCTTGTTTTGAAACAATATGACCCAACAGTTTACCTTCTTCCAGGGAAAACAGAGATTTTTTAGGATTCAACGATAACCCATACTTTCTACACTTCAGGAAAGCTTTCTGCAAATGCTGCAAGTGTTCTTCATCAGAATTTGAAAAAATTGTGACATCATCCAAATAAATAACTACAAACTGATCTCCAACAAATGCAATATCCATCGCTCTTTGGAATGTAGCTCCTGCATTCATTAGTCCAAAGGGCATCCTAGCATACATGAATGTTCCCCGTGGCGTAGTGAAAGCAGTTTTCTTCTGATCTTATTTCTCCACATCCACCTGGTTATACCCTGAAAAGCCATCCACCATAGATAGTCTATAAGCTCCAGTCACCTTCTGTAAAACAAAATCCATCTTCGGCAAAGGGTAATTATCTTTCAATGAAGCCCTATTCAAATTTCTAAAATCTACACACAGCCTTATCTCTCTGTTTTTATTTCAGACTGGTACAAGATTGGAAACCCAATCTGAATATCTAAGCGAAACAATTATTTTGGCCTGCAGCAATTTTTTTACCTCCTTTTCGATCGGAGCCAACAACAATGGATTGATTTGCCGGAGCTTCTGTTTATGTGGCTTGACTCCATCCTTTAGTGGGATTTTATGTTGTATGATACTCTTATCATATGTCTTAAAATCATCATAAGACCACGCAAATACATCTTGGAATTGTTTGAACAAATCTACGTACCTTTCTTTGTAGTCCTTCGAGACCCCTTTGAACAATTTGATCATTTTAGGCTCCTCTTGAGTCCCTAAATTGCAATCTTCCACCTGCTCATCTTGGTTTGCTTTCTTCTGATTTACTGCAATGTCGTTTGCATCAAACAGTCTTTCCAGAGGCATTAAGCCTCTTGGAAAAGCATTTTCTTTCAACTGAATGATTTCCTGACCACCAATCTTCTTTTTAAGAGTCTTACCAGTCAATTCATCTTCATCAGTTTCCAAATCAATCTGATGATCTTCAAAATCCTCAATCATCAACAGGAACTGCTTAATCTATTCATCGTCCTCAAAGACCTGCCAATGTTTAATATTGTCAGGAATTGAAGGTCTATGTCTCATCTCAATTTCATACCTTAGTCTCAGACAGATCAGAGGCTTGAATGTACTTGTTGCAACCGCCAAAGAATCAACCATTCTATTTTCTTCCCTTGGAATAAACTGTAAGTTGAAGGCTTCAAAGTAATTTTTGATCAGATCCCAGACCTCATTCTGATATGCTCTTAACCTGGGATGTTTAGTTTGACATAAATTCTTGATCTGTCTTATAATTAATTCTGAATCTCCAAACACAGTCATAGACTAAATTCCCATTTGCTTAGCTGTCTGCAAACTAATGATTAATGCTTCATATTCTGCAACATTATTAGTGGACTACAACTCCAATTTGAAAGAAAAAGGCACAAAGTTTCCTTCAGGAGAAACAAAAATGAAACCAGCTCCAGTGCCTTCTTTGAAAAACGCACCATCAAAATAACGCTTCCATAGCTTGTTCGAATGTAGCTCCTTATGTACAATTTCTGAAGGAAGCTGCCCTTGCGATTCTTCAGCAAATTCTGCATATTCATGCAGCATGAAGCAAGATAGGTCATCCTTCTCTTGGCCATAAATTGGTGAATTACCTGCATCTTTCTTGGTAGTAGTTTTTTGAAATATAGTCTCTCTATACAACCTCCTCTCTTCACCATTGAAAATGGGAATGATAGCATATGTAAAAACTAGCTTCAAAACTCCTCCAAGCTTTGCCCCCCATGATCTAGATAATAACATACCAAACCTGGCAGGAATATCTGCCACTACAACATCCATCATAATGCTTTTGGCTGGGATTTGAGCCAATGTAACAACCATATCCTTAATCAGACCCACACACTTTACCCTTTTTGAGTCAAAAGAGTAAAGATATCGATATGTCTTGGTGATTTGCAAATTCAACTCTTTCATCACACACAATGGCATCAGATTGTGGGACACACCAGAATCTAGCATGCAGTTATGTAGAACAAAATAATGTAACAAAAGTGATATATAAAAAGTAAGGACATATGAATCTACCTCTTCAACATGAGGTCCAAATGTAACCACTGGTTTCTCTTCCTGCAGATTTACTATATCACCTACTTCATCAGACTGAGATAAATTGATAAACTCGGAAATCTCTTTCTTATAGCCAGGTGTTTTAATTAACTCAAGAAGAGGTACTTGAATCTTCACTTTCTCCAACTCTTTCGACAAACTGAAAGTTTGATTTGATTTTGTCAACTTTTCAGGTTCTTCTTGATCTTTCTTGGAATTTGAGTTTTGATTAGAAACAGTAACCACTTTCTCCAAAATATTAAAATCTCTAACTTTTGTTTGAGAAGCTTCTGCTTGCTGCTTTTCCTGCTCTTTTTCTTCGTTCATGGGCTTTTTCCCCTTATCTGTTTTCTTAGTTTGATCTTTGTGGAATGGAGTCGCCATTGGAGCAGGTGCTGCTTCTGATTATTTTTCTTCATTGTCTTGAGTCCTTAGTCTCTTCTTTGACCTCAAATCGTACTTTTTATGCAACTCAGATTTCATGAATTCTGTGAACTGTCTACAGTAATCATCCATCTCTTCTTGATCAAATGAAAGATCATTTTTTTCCACTTCTTCTTCTTCAGCTTATTCTTCTGTTTCATCGTCTTCCATATACACAACAGAAATTCGAGCATCATCCTCTCTCTCATCATCATCATCTGCTGAATGGGACGGGGCTGCCTCTATGTACAAAGGTGCTTGCACCTAATCTAGATCTTTCTTCTCTCTTTGCAGAATTTGTAGAGGTTGTTTTTTAAATTGGGGATTAAAAACCCCTCTGTTCTGTCTTGCATGCTTACTATCTATTTCCAATTTCACCAATTTATTGGACAGATTTTTTATAACCTTAGTCATATCATCAATTCTTTGTTCTTGAACCGAGGTTTCTTCTTTAGCTTTTCCTTTATCTTGGACTTTACCAGCAGCGGACATATTAGCCTCAATCTCCAAAGCATCAGTTTGAATTTGCTCCAATGTAGGTGACCTCCTTTCCCTCAATGTGAAACTGAATTCTGGTTCAAAAGCACCAGCAAAAACAACCCTTGCTCCAATAGGAGGGGGTTTCATTTCAACAGGCAAACTATTATACAATTTATTAAATCTTTTCACAAAATCTTTCATGCTTTCATAAAATTTCTTCTTTATTGCATTGAACTCTGTCAAAGAATAGCCATGGTCCCTTTTTTCACCCCATCTCTTAATGAAACGCGTTTCTAGGGTATCCCAATCATTTATGGTACCATTAGGCAATCCTTTAAACCATTTCCTTGCCTCTCCACTTAGAGACTGGACAAAAAGTCTCATTACAACGTCCAAATGTTCAACATTTAAATTCTCGGCAAATGTGAAAAACAGGGGCAAGTGCTGTTCTGCAGTTATTTCGTCTTCACCAGTAAATCTAGGGAGTAACTTGAGATACTCTTGAGGCATATCATGCAGTGGTTGGGGTAGATTCAATGGTGCATATCTATTCATCAAGAAAGTAGGGGCTGTAGGGACTACCATGTTTACGCCCGGGTTAACTGCTCCTTGAGCGGGGGTAAAATGAATACCAGTTGTAGGAGAGGATGAATGAGGTGGAACAAATGATATAGGAGTTTGAGTATGAACGACTGCAGAAGAGAGGGCAACTATATGGGGCTGAGTTTCTGTAAAAGGAAAAGACACAAACTCTAAAGATTGCTCTTCTAATGTGGGTTCTTGAAAACGAACGGGTGATGGTGACGACTCTTCTTCCGAGAAAGTGAGTTTCTTGGAAGCTTTCTTGGATATGAAAGTGCATGAACTGCTGCCTGGTGCGAGCAATGTAGTTTCTGGTGTATCAAATATTTTTAGTTTTTGGCCCTTCTTTGAAACAAGCTTCTCAGGATCAGACAAAACAGGAACGGTTTGCTGAGAGGAATACGACCTCGTGTGAGGTTTCTTGGGAGCCAGAGCTATTTTCAAACAAACACAGTGTACTATTTCCTCCTCTCTGAAAAACCAGAGGTAATGTAAAACAAAACCCAGGGAAAATATTTGAATCTTCGGTCCCCGGCAACGGCGCCAATTAATGTTGTTCCTTGAGAAACAATTTCTTGCTGTGAAAAGAAATCCGTGCTCAAGACATTAAAGATTACGTCACAAAAAAAAGTATATCTGTCCCTATTCTATAAACCTTCAAACATTAATTATATAATCTTCAAATATTAAACCCATGGAAGGTTCTGCAATGCCATATCCTCCTTATGCTGAAATGAAAGGATGGAAGAAACAAGAAAGAAAGGATTTTAATTTGATATGCTACTTGAAACAGAATCTATCAGTGTAAAATCCTGAAGGAATGAGTAATGATAACGTTAAAATAGAGGAGCGCCCATTAAGGTTTATTTAACTCTTAAATACACATGTATCTAGAGACCTGCAGCTCAAATTACTCTATTTTACTCACAAATATGAAAAACATAATGAAAACTGAGAAACTATTCAGCATAAACAGAATGAAGGAAACTTGCAAAACTTTTCATTAATTCAGTATTCTTCAGTACAAAATTTTAGCTTCAAGGTCCAAAACTCGGAACCTTCATCTTTCTTCAAATTGCCTTTTTATACATTATCACGAAACAGTTTCCAATAATGAAACTGATTCTAACTATTCTAACTAACTCTAACTGCCTAAACTATTAACTGTTATAGAGGTACATGCCTCGAAAAATTCTTATTACATTTGCATAATCCTGAGAAATGACATAATGAGAATTTTTATAACTTCTAATCTAAAGGAACAACTGGTCTTGAAGTGGCTGCAAAATCGATGGCTACTTTTGATTTATCCGTTGGGATCTTTTTTGCTATGTCAATGGAGAAGATTTTGCATTTTTTCCAAAGTTCACTTTGAGTTGTAGGAGCATTCTTGTTGGATGTGACAGAGCCATCCTAAATTGATCCTTTTCAAGATCCATTACAGTCAATAATCTGGTCTGATCAACAACTATGTGATGTTCTGCTTGCACTCCTACATTGGTTTTAATCCTCTGGTTTCTTTCTTCAATCTGTGAAAATATTAGTTTTACTGACGACATATTTTCTGAATAAAGTTCATGTCCTCTAGGAGAAGAGGGGACATTTTGTTCTTCATTGACATGGAGAGTAAAACCTGGCGAATTGGAAGAGTGATCTTCTGCTAATTTGGTTCTCTTTTCCTCTCTAGGCTCCTCATCATCTATTTCAACAACATTTTCTCTACCTCTTTTTCTTGTCTTTTCCATAATAGCAGGCGTTTGAATGCTGGTTTTTGATGCATTTGTTTCACCTGGATTTGTAAGCTTCTCCTGATAAGGTTTTCTTACATGGGAAAATGCAGTGTATCCATTTTCAATTCTTCTCTGAGAGATTATTTCATGCGGATCATAAGACCATTTTTCTCCTAGCAGCAACTGTGTCTCCTCTAGCATTTTAGAAACTTCATCAAAAGCTTGTCTCGAATTGACCACAAAAGGCCCCACACTCATAGGAAATTTATACATAACACCTTTCTTCATGGGAAGAAAGTGTATCTGATCCACATTAAGGCTCTGTCTTATGAATTCCAATGCGAAAAGCCGCATGGGTACAAAAGTTGGGAGCCTATAGGGCTCAATGCTAGCTCCATACAACCTTATCTCTGAATACTCTTCAAATACAAACCAATCTCCAAATCTGCAATTAGGTCCTAGCTGTAGGAACTCCCAGGCTTTTGGTAAGAAGCATGGAGGAAGAACTCCATTCAAGACTTTATAAGCAATAGTCATGAAATGGCTAGCAAAATCAAACAGTCCTGCTTCATTTTCTTCTTTTCTTATCATGTATGTCCAGAACAGAACTGTTTGTTTATGTTTATTAACATCAACTATATTCAATCCCAAAATCATAAGTTCTTCGACATTCTGATATAAAAACAAGTAAACAATCAATGACGGGAATCTGAAAAAACCTGTGAGAGGGAGGGCCATCAATTGAGAATTTACGATTTCCTGCCAGAAAGATGGAATGTCGAGAACCACCCCTTGTTTCATCATCAGCGCGAAAATCCCCAAGACTGATTTATCAACTATCTGGTCATTATCTTTACCCAAAATCTCCGCAATGCAACTAAGAACTGGTCTATACTCAACATTGAACATTTCCAGGCTAAATTCTTCTCCTTCTAACTGAGCCTCCTTTGAATTTGGTTTCAAGTATGACATGTACAGACTGAATTCTTCATTTGAAAGGTCTTCAAAATAACGAGCCAGTGAATCTTCAGAAAATTGCAGTGATGACTCATTTTCGGGAAAGCACAATGCTTGACGGATCAATTGCGTTGATACCTGCAGAACGTTTTCTCCCTACGAATTCATTATGAAAAATTTACCAGGGTACATTGAGGAGACAAGCCAGGAGATGAACTCAGGAAACAAGTGGGTTTTTGGAATACAGGCGGAAAAAACACCGGAACTCTTCATGGCCGAAAACACTGGAGATTCCTCAGTGTTTAGGGTCACTTGGTGATACAGCAAGGGATGATTGACAGATGACAGGGTATCGTGAATGTCCCTTTCACTGTTGATGAGAGAACTGAAGCTTGATGAACCGGATAAAGAGGCTCGTTTTTCCATGGCTGACAGACGATGAAAACAATACGGGGGTATTGGGTAATGAAAAGGTGGCAGGAGCAAGACTCAAAGGGAAAAAGAACCACAATCAAACGAGAATGGGACAAAGAACAATTTAACAACTAAGAAAAACCATAATAAATGACGAAATGACGTCACTACGGGGGGTCCGGGAGTACGGCGGAAGACATCGACCTATACCCCCCGTAATGAATCTCAGCCATTGATCACGGCTCGCCCAAGATTTTGACCAGTCAACTACCGGGGGTCCAATTTTGATAATTAACGGGCTATTTTCCCCACCGTAATAACTAATCCGGAACCACTCTCCCATGATCACCACTTCCGCTCGGGAAGTGGTTTGAACTTTAAGCTCGAGATAAAACATGTATTTCAATAAATTTTAATAATCATCAAGCTTTGAAACGCTTCCTTTAATGAGATAGTATAAAAACCTTATGCTATAACATATGTTTTTCTGATTTTCTAATTTTTTTGTATTTTTTATACTCAAAATAAAGATTGAAAAGGATATGCGGATATGATCCACAACAGAAGGATTGTCAAAGTTTTGAATACTTGTGAAGTAGAGATAATTGTTATAGTGTGAAAGTCAAGAGTCAAAGAGGTTCATTAAGAACTTGTTGATTAAGACATCACCACTTTGAGAGATAGAGAGATTGGAAGGCTGAGGAGGGCTTGGTACAACCGACGGTTGTAATCCTCCTTTTTATAAATCAATAGAACTGTATCTGTTTTGTCCATTCTATGCGTTGATATTGTCATTATTATTTAATCACTTATATAGCATGAGATGAATGGATTAGATGTGCATATTTTAAATGTTTATTATATATTGACTTAATTGATAGGAAATATATGTTATGGTAGAGATTACACAGGTGCTTTAATTGATTGCAGGGCCAAGATTTGGAGCTAGTGAAGGAGAACTCCTGCTTCGCTGCCTAGTGCTCTCCAAGAGACTTCAATATCATTAAAGAGGTAATATTCCATCTTATTCCATAAAGTTTTTTTAAGTTAATATGAACATGTATGTGCCTTCTTTTTGAACTATACAGCTAATCTTACTGTCTTCCTCGGGCACCGGAAAGCCCTGAGAGGGATATTCGATAACCAACAACCCAAGAATTTTACCCTATAGCAGAATTAGCGACTCCACTGGGTATTTTCCCATAGTTTCTGGACTATTTCTTTCCTCCTTTCTTCTTTCCTATGTTCACAAACCCTTCTGACCAGTATTTATGCTCAGTAGACATTTCAAAAGCTTGCAAAGTTCAATCTTGTTTCTATTTGACCATCTGAAAAACTTTACCCTGGCTAACGCTACCTCTATTGGTTTTCCAGTGCGTTACAATGCTGGTTCTACTTAAATACAGTGCGTTAGTCTCTGGATTAACGCTGTCTTTACTCAGAGATAGTGCATTACTTAGCCAAAATTTGTTGTTCACCCCTGTGATTGTGTTTTGGTTGTAGAGTTTTTTGGCCATCAGTATCTCTCCTTGACTGAATCCCTGTGCTTGTTTACTAAGCTGGCATTTCTGTTTGTTTTCTCTTGTTTGAAAAGTTAGTGTCAAAAGAATTTACTTTTTAGAGAAGAATTTTTTTTTTTTTAGTTTTTCTACATCTAGCTGAGTTAATTCTGAAAATTTTAGTTCATAGACTATTAAGAAGAGGTAGATAGAAGTATGAATCTTTGAATTTGAACTGTGCTATTTGAATGTTAGTGCATGGATTTTGAAAATAAACCTCTCCTTGTAGAAATACTCTTCATCGAATTGAATATTTAGAGCATATTTTTGCATGGTTTCTTGAGTCAGAGTCTCACTACATTTCATACGTCCACTCCCCCTCCGCAAGTCTAATAATCAAGTACACTAAGAATCAAGCGATAATAAAATCAATCACATTACTCTTTTTGAGCTCACACCAACAGTATTTTAGGCTAGGATCTTGGATTAGGAAAAGTGATAAATCACCCAAGATCTCAAAACTTGAAACTAGAGTCATTAATGAGCGAAATCCTACTGCACTCATATTATCGGGACTGTTCCTTTACCGGAGCTCAACGCGAGACAACACTTGGGTGCACAAGAAGGTAGCCCACCTTCCACTGCATCCGATGGGTGTGTTATATATTGGGGTTCCCTTCGTGGATGTCAAAACTAGATCGGGGATCTAGGTATTCTTCCCATATAGCATGCTATCCTTGACCGTGGACCCCCCTGATAATGTCTATGATTTGAGGTATCTTTAGTGGCCATAATTTTTAGGGACTTACACAAGGTGACTGGTATAGGCTTTCTTGGTACCTGAAATAGACAGACCCACTCTGTCTTTGGTCTTTAGCAGGGAACTTGTCTTCACAAGAGTGCTTACACCTATCGTTTGAGGTTTGGGCGAAGCTATAGAGTGACCGTAAATGTAGTTTCGACCAACCCTCTCTGTATACTATTATGATACTGGATTTCATCACCAGCAAATGGTAGTACTTAGACAGGGCACCCTATTCTGGCTGCTTGTTGATTGATTTTAGAGAGTCCTTTTTTCTTTTTTCTTTTTTAGGTGTGTGGTTACTGTCATTGAGACTTTATAATACATCACAATTTATTAAAATTTGTTAAAAATAAACAGGTCACCGTGGCGTCATCCAACCCACACCATCTGTCTCGACCACAACAAGGTCTAGCTCCTCTACCTCTTGAGGAACAACTAAACCTTGGTGAACCTGTGCCTTCTATGGAAGAGTAGTCTCCATTGAAAAACATTGATTTACACATAACCTCATATCATATAGAATTTCCGGAGGACCCTTTCACAGAAGGTGTCGTACCTTATTACAATCTTCCACTCACTGATCCGTTGGGGCCTGTGATATTTCATATTCCACCACGCCAATATATGTCTTCGGCCGCACAAACATCCATTTCACCACTGGCATCCACAAGGTTGATGCCAATGGAAACCATCCTAGGTTCACCGCCATCCTCCCCGCCGGTTGTCAGTTCTATGCCATCACTTGGTAACCCCAGTAGTTAACATATACCTAATCCCAACCCTACGGTCATCACAACTATCAATAGCTCGCCGATTCCTTTGGGATCTACTCCTACCGTGACCACGTTGGGGCCCATAGTTGCTCCTCCCACGAGTGTGACTACTTCGGTCCCTTTTAGCAACCCTTTCGGTTGGAACCCTTTACTAAGTTCAAACCCCTTGGCCACTATGCCAGGGGGAAGTGTCACTAGCACACAGGTAGTAGGGAACATTTCACTTCCCCTGCAATCCTTAAGACAAACGGGACAACCTATTATTAATACTATTCCCTTAAGTGGTTCAAATATAGGTGTAGGGTCTATGCCGTTGCCGAACTAGGCAAGTAGTAGCATGCCTTCGAGAAACTCTATTGCATCCATATGGACTAACCCAACCCAACCTCCATCTAGAATGGGAGGGAACTTTTATACTGGGGGAAACCAACCGTTCACCCCGCAATACAATATGCCCTATGGACAGCAACCATATGTCCCTACCCCTCCACCTATAAGAATTTTTTATCAAAGTCCTACTTATCCTCCTGGTAACACATTGATGGGCGAACCCTATGGTATAAATATTCAGCCCATACTTCCTTGGTTAGATTCAAGGGAAAATCCACAATTGCCATTTTTGGCAGCTCTGGACATCCCCGACATCCAAAAACTGACTAATGATCCCATCAATAATAACCCGCTCTGGCCTCCAGCACCGCACAAGATTCCTTTTGACATCCAAAAGTTCAATGGGAAACAAGGGGAAGACCCAGCCGCACACATCACTACCTTTCATCTATGGTCTATATCTAATTCCATGGTGGATGATAGTGTCCGGCTTCAGCTATTTCCCCGCACCCTTACAAGCAATGTCACCAAGTGGTATATTGAATTTTCGTGCGCCGCCATAAACGCTTTTGGTGCTTTAGCGATGGATTTTCTAAGGAACTTCCAATTACCAATCAGATTTGAAACCAGAACGGAACTGTTAACCTCGCTGCGCTAAAACACCGCCACCCACATCTCCAATCACATTCATGAATGGAGACGTAGGAGGAGGCTAGTCAAAGTGCCAATCCCAGATCATCTCTTAGCTAATTGGTTTTGTAAGTCTCTCTTACCCCACATCTCTAAATACATTGGCCTTTCCGGTGTGGTTATAGAAGATCAATGCATTCGTCATGCTTAACATTTGGATTTAATCTATTCACAATCTGGCACGCTATATGATTTTCTCCCCAAGGCCCCTTGTAACCCAAATCCTCCAGCTACTCAGAAAACCGAAGCTCATGCCGACAGTCTTGTTGGCACAATCTCTGGTGTAGCCACAAAACAGTCTCGAGTGAAAACCTCCCAGCCATCCTTGACTGCCACCGCCCCTCACCAAATGACTACTCTTCCTACCGCTGAGGTAAATTCTGTGCAAACTTCACAAAAACCTAGTGGAAAGAATAAGAAGAACACGTGCAGGAACCATCAGCTATATCTGCTCTTGAAGTATTGCAAACTTGTCCAACACAAAGGAAAGCCTTACTTTCGGCCATTGGTGGAACAGACCCCCAGGAGTCCATGCTAGCTATCTTTGATATGGAAAAATCTAAAACTCGCCTCTCACACCAACTCGCATTCCAGGTGCAAGTTGTGTCGAAAGGGATACCAATCCATCGCATTGTCATAGACGAAGGTGATTCGACCTACATTATGTCACAAGCTTGCTGGCTCGCTTTAGGTTCTCCTACCTTAACACCTCCATCGAATTCCCTCAACGCTTTTGATGGCCACACGTACCTCCCAAAAGGACACCTTGCTAGCTTTCCCATCACTCTAAGTGGGAAAACGATAACCATGGACATTTAAGTCATAGATCACCACCTCAACTATAATCTATTGCTCAGTCGCAGTTGGTCTTATGCCATGAATGCCATTGTTTCTTCGGTCTTCTGACTCATCCTATTTCCATTGGATGGGAAAATAGTCACAGTGGATCAGTTATCCTTCTGCACCCCTGATTATTCCACGTTACCAAGTAGCACTGTACCCCTAATAGGAGGTTGTCTTGACTCTTACGTCAGTATTGGTACTGGTCTTCTGAAGGAATCTTCCCTATTGGGTTGTTTTACTCTCCCGCCGCCAGAGATCCCAAATATGGTTGCAATGATATCCACCACTTTCGATGGCTCTATCAACCCATGGATCCTCCCGGCACCTTCAAACATTCATTCCTATGGAGATAAAATGCCGCTCTCACCAGCCAAGTTGGCCTACCAAGCCATCCAAATTACATCTGAACCCTCCACTTCTATGGTTTCGACCAAAGGTACAAACCTCCCACCCATCACACTTCTCTCTAAGGATCTCCTCAATGAAATCTTACCTACTGACGAAGCTATTCGAGAGATCATGTCTCTAGAAGAACAACCTTGGAGAGAGTTTCACCATCGCGCTTCGATGATCGACTTGGACATGATAAAAACTGAAATCCCATCCTTTGACCCACCCGAGATGGTTCCATCCGCTTACACGACTATTCAAACTATCGATTCAGAAGGGAACATGAGTAATCTTTCTAAGACAATGCTCATTGATATCTCGGTAAAAATGGGTATCGTGGAAAATATTGAGATTGGAGAAAATTGCAATCCTGAGGAAATTACGTGCTTCACATCCCTTTTCAAGGAATTCCGCGATGTGTTTGCTTGGTCTTACAATAAAATTCCTGAAATAGATCCTTCTATTGACAAGAAAGAGATCAAGAAATTTCGATCATTCTTTTTATCGTATTTTTCTTGCTCGTTAATCCGAAAAACCTCGAGTTCCCTTCTTTGGACTCGTCAAACTTATACGAAGTTGATATCGAGCATTCTTTTTATGGTATTTTTCTTGCTCGTTAATTCGAAAAACCTGGAGTTCTCTTCTTCAAACTCGTTAAAAATGATATGAAGAAGCACTAAGCTTTCTTTTTAGGGACCTTTTTCTCGCTCATAAAACTGAAAAAACCCCAAGTTGACTTTGTCGGGCTCGCTAAAATACCACGACAAAGAAGTAAGGATCCATTCTTTTCCTCTTTTTCAAAGATCTTTAAAACCGAAAAAGTAACCGAGTTTTCTCCGTGTGACTCGTTAAAATTTCACGGAGGTAACTGAGTTTTCTTTGCGTGACTCGTTAAAATTTCACAGAGGTAACCGAGTTTTCTCCGCGTGACTCGTTAGAATTTCATGGAGGGCAGCGAGTTTTTCTTTGCTGGACTCGTTAAAATTTCACAAAGAGTACTGAGTTTACTCTGTCTCCTCGTACTCATAAAAAAATGAGGTAGACATCCATCGAACATAGGTTTCTCACTTTTTTAGCTTCGATGGACTAACTCATGGAAAATGAACTGTTTCGGGCTTACTATTCTCCCTTTGTCGTGCTTGGTTATCAAGACATGACAAAGGTACCCCAATGGAGTTTTCTTTTACGAAATTTTTCAGACTCTCTAAATATGAAAAATTCATCGAGTTTACTCGTCTAGACTCGTTAAACCTAATCAGATGAGGCACGGAGTTGTATTTTATGATATTTTTCAGAATCTCTAAATATGAAAAATTCACCGAGTTTACTCGTCTAGACTCATTAAACTTAATCAGATGGGGAAAAATTTGGACAAAATGGATACTACCTCTGTTACATTTCAGAAAGGTCGATTTGGCAGCAAAAATCTTGAACATGGCACTTCCCATAAAACTCTTTCGCAGTTAGCCCAACCCTACCATCTATGAGTATTAGCCTTCATTTCCGAGTGTTCCTACACCGGTCAAAATCCTAACACACTCTTTGGTGTTCATTAAGTCTTAGCTGCCTAGTACCCTGTTACAGTGCCTTCTATTGTTCAAGCAGATCTCGCTATCTATTACTCCTCTTATCAACCAAACCGCTCATTATGCCAGAAATTATTTGTCGTCCAACATCCCCATTTACTCTTCATTATCTCCATCACAAACAAAATCAGTTGATTTTTGTTTCGTGTTGACTGATGTAGGATGCCTCAGTGCCTACCTTTCAACAGATCTCTTCCTATTGACTTCAGCATCTTATCTAGGAAGTGGATCCAGAAACCCATTAGTACCCGGATACTTGCAGACATCAGTGGTAGGTAGTCTTATGTTTGATTAGGAGTCCTCATCATTGGCTCCTGATCGAATGATTCTACGAGTGTTCGACTTCAACTCTTTTTATTCACACTTGCTAGATTGTACTGTGCATCTTAGGGACCATCATCATTATCGGTGGCCACCTTCACGTCTATTAACAGTTTTCATTATCAAATGGTAATCAGACGATTTCTCACATGGTCGACGACAGCTCCTTCATTCAAATTTTGATAAATATGCAGTTTAAGTGAATCAGAGGTCATGACCTTGGGGAAAAGGTTACATCATTAAAGTTGTGTTCCCTTCCCCAAGTTGTGATATTATTTATGGAGACAGCTTCTTCAGCCTGATCCTATTATGACAGACACTTCCACATTATTCTTATCGATGGACAGATTCTTCATATCTCTATTCTAGAGAAATCATTTTGTTTAAGCTATTGAGCATGGGAATGCCCGACTCAAGGCAGATACTATATTTTCTGACATATGTTGTTGTTTCAGGTTTTCCTCAGTCTTTCAATCTCTTTATCTCTACTACACACATGATAAAGTATTTCGGCCATTGTCTTCATCTCTAACCTCACAATTTAGGGGGCATCTGTTACAGGTCAAAATACCTCCTCATCAGCTCATAGGAGAATATAAATATGGAAGGAATACAAATACCTAAACTAAACCTATTTCTACCAAGGTAACGCCTCACTATAACAACACAAGAGCGTTATAACGCACCTGATCAGTGAATAGGCCGCGTTAGTGGCTAGGGAAACGCTTTGTTTACACTAGAGGGCAGCGTTACCCGTGTTTTGAGTTTGGAATGGGAAAAACCCACCGAGAATGATTTGAATTTCCAGGTTTTTCTTACAAGAGAGTCAGTAAAAAAAGGAAACTGCAAAGCACTAATCTCTTATTGGGCCTTGCCATAAACAATTGAACTCTCAAAGGAAAAAGCATGGAAGTTGAGGAAACATCTTATTTTTTTCTATTCATAACTGGTGGAAAGAGAAGGGAAATGATTTCTCTCTCCATCTCCTATAAAATGGAGTTGAAGGCTCTTGGTTCAAGGTCGAAGGATTGTCAAAGTTTTGAATACTTGTACAGTAGAGATAATTGTTGTAGTGTGAAATTCAAGAGTCAAATAGGTTCATTGAGAACTTTTTGATTAAGACATCACCACTTTGAGAGATAGAGATATTGGAAAGTTGAGGAGGTCTTGGTACAACTGGCGGTTGTAATCCTCCTTTTTATAAATAAATATAACTGTATCTGTTTTTTCCATTCTATACGTTGATATTGTCGTTATTATTTCATCACTTATATAGCATGAGATGTGCATAGTTTAAATTTTTATTATATATTGACTTAATTGATAGGAAATATATGTTATGGTAGAGATTACATGAGTGCTTTAATTGATTGCAGGGTCAAGATTTGGAGCTGGTGAAGCAGAACTCCTGCTTCACTGCCTAGTGCTATCTAAGAGACTTCAAGATCATTAAAGAGGTAGTCTTCCATATTATTACATCAAGTTGTTTTAAGTTAATATGAACATGTATGTGCCTTCTTTGTGAACTATATAGCTAATCTTACTGTCTGCCTCAGGCACCGGAAAGCCCTGAGAGGGATATTCGATAACCAACAACCCAAGAATTTTACCCTATAGAAATAATGGGCAATAAAATGTAATATAATCTCAAAATAACTTGTAATAGTTAACTGAATGTGATAAACTTAGTTAACTCATGAATTTCAAGTTGAGCGTAGTTGGTGAGGCATGCAAAGTAATTCTAGTTGTAACGGAGTTCAAAGTGTAGTGGTGCATTACTTATTGCAGGTTGTAATCATTTTAACTCAGTTAAGTGAGTTAAATTCAGTTGTGCTAGTTGTAAATGTTTGATACACTAGTGAGAGACTAAGTGAATTAAATATTATTTAATTCAAAATCAATTGTTTAACATGCAGCTGATGTTTTACTATTATTAGTTGCATGCATGTCAGTTCCAGTGGAGACCTAGTTGAGATATAGGTGAAAGGGATGCTAACTCTCAGTTTTAGGATTATTGGGTTGCACCCATGCAACAAAAAAACCATTGGATTACCCATCATCCTTGCATATTCAAGGAAGGCCAAAATTCCTATTCCTTGGGGATATCATTCCACATGAATTGCGCAAGAAAGGTAGGCTATTTAGAGGTAAGAATTGGCTAAGTGTTGGTCAGTTTTGTCTAGGACAATGTGAGAGTTGTATGTAATTGTTTCATGTATCCATGCTGAATATACAATAGAATATAGTGGGGTTTTTAGCGCCAAGATTTCCCTGGGAAATTATATGTGTTGTGGTTTGATTGATTCTTCTTTTCTTTATGTGATAGGAGATTGTGTTTTTAATTCTGTAATTGATTTGTAGAAGTGATTAAGTATCTAGATTTACCACATTGTTAGATCAGATTGAATCCATGATATACATGCTTGCTGTATAATTTCTACACAAATTTGGATCCATTTAGGAAGAAGACGGGTGAAATTTGTTTATGCATAGATTTTATAAATCTCAGCAAAGTGTCCTTAAAGGACAATTATCCTTTCCCGAAGATGGACCATATCTTACATAGGGTATTTGGTGCCTCTAGGATTTCATTTCTTGATGGATACTCAGGTTACAATCATATTTTTATGCATCCATATTGTTAGCCCCCCTATGAAATTATTGACAAAAAAGATGGGGGCTAGATTGTTTTGGAGCCTTCAAGGAATGCCTTTCCCCTGAAAACCCATCCTCCTTAAAGTCTCTAAGTGCTATGCCTAAAATAGTTTCCCATTGTTGAGCCATTTCTCAAAGGGCCCGTTTTCCCCCTTTATATCCTTGCAAATGCCCTCATTTTAATCCCTTGCCCCCCTTTGTCAAAGTCCCCTTGTTTCCTCTATCTCTCCTGCCAATCCCCAAAAATCCCCTTCAAACTCTACCCATGCCCCGGTTTAGCCTGATTCGTTGTTTATCTCCTATCGTTACCCTTATAAGGCTTCAGAATGCATTAAAAAGGCTTTAAAACCCACTCCGAACCTTATATCAGGCCTAGCCCCTCTTCCGATAGCGCCGCGCCTTTGCCTCCATGTGATCCCGTGTTGAAACCACCCGCGAAGTCCAAAAGGCACTTACCATTTATGTCAGTCGTCGATCTGGTTGAATCAGACAGTGATCGTGGCCCCGTAGCCCTCCGTGTTTTCCCCATTCATTCCCCTTGTAGGGCGATCGCCGTCCATTTAAAACGATGATCGACATTTCAGATTCTCCCGCTTGTGGTCCCCGCCACGCAATAGCCATAAAACAACCTGGTTTATCCCGCACTGCTTATGCGCAATGGGTGGTTTTCCCCGAGCACCCAGCAATTCCATTTGCTGTCTGACGCGTGTCCTTGTGTACAATTTCCAAACCGTTGTCCCCGCCCGTTAACTCCATCCATCACGCGCTATTGTCCAAACATGGATGCCCAGCGAAATTGCCATAGACCGTTCGATCTGGAGCAGGCCATCCGATGGTTATCGCCCGTCCAAGATGCACGAAGTTTAATGTAATTGCGCACGTGATAGCTCATGCCATGGCCCGCCATCCGTCGTCCACCACCGTTGATCCTGCCACGATCGACGGTCCTGATTTTTTCACCCGCTACGGACTTTTCCACCATCGCCCGGTTCCACCACATCATCTCCACGTGCACCCTCCGTACAGTCCCCCATTCCACTACATATATTGATTCTTTTTCGTGTTTTTAACATTTCCACGTATATTTTCTCTGCAGACCGCCACCATCCACCAGAGCACGTTTCTCCATTCTTTCTGCAATTTTCTCCTCCGTATCGTCATCTGCATAATCATGCTCATTATCCACATCATCCGCCACCCCATCCATTGTTTTCTTCACAGTTTTTGTGTTTTGCAGGGTTGTAAATGATAAAGGACCGCCAAGACGCGTAGTCTCTGTTACAACGACAGAGAAATCAAGGAAGATCATTTACAGGGGCAGAATTTATGAGCAAAGACCCGGGAAGGTGAAAAAAAGACATTCATTAAAGATAACAGGGTTTAAAACTCTATGGAAAACCTTCTAAGAGCCATTAAAGCTCGAGCTAACCTGACAAAAGCAGAGATGAAGTGGCAGAGTGTTTCAGTACAAATAAAAGGAGATTAAGGCACGCTAATGAAGATCTTGAGCCTTAAATCAGCAGTTAAGAAGCAAAGCACCGGTTTGAAGACCCCGAGGATTGATCAAAGGATCCTGAGCACAAGTAAAAGGTAATATCAGGGTTTATTCATCAGCAGAATGTTTTTCTTCGTCAAGTACAGGGCACCCATACAGATTTTATTATGCACCGTGTCCCTGAAGGAACTTCTACCCTAACAACAGTTCAAAGAAATTAGAACATTTATGTAGCAAACTTCTCAGTGGTTCATTTTCCTTTTGTTTATTCACCACAAGTACAGCACCGTAGCCGGAATATGTCAAAATCACATTCGAGAAGATCACTCTCTCACAAAAGAGGAGACAGAGATTAAATACTCAGCATTCAAACAGAATGGGTTTCGGCCGTCCATTCATTTCTATTTTTAATGTTACATTTAGTGTTCACCTACCACCTCAGTCGATCTTCTGTTCATCCTCTGCTATAAAACACAGAAGGAAATTATTGTAAAGGTTGTTGATGAGATATCATAGAAATGCAAGAATTTTCCTCTTGAGACAAGTTCTCTGTGTAATATTGTAAGATAGGCTGAGATTTGATGTATTCAGACTGAATGTTCAAGCTGTGGGCAATGATGTACCTGATTGGTGTTTTTTTTAATATGACAAGCATTTTTCTTTGGATCCTGATCTAAAGTGGATGGTGATGTTTTCCTATCTCTTTTTTTGATTTCATTTCATTCCATTTCTACTGGCTCGCATCAGAAGTTTGGCATAAGATTTACCCTTGATAGGTACCTTATGTTGCTACTCTCCCAGCCTTTTATGTTTTCTGCTTATATGTGTATCTGAATATTGATTTCAATTGATTTAACGAGTGTATTGGATGTCATTTCCTGCTCTCTGATGTATGAATTGATGAAATCTATGTTTAGATGTTCTTGCTAGGATTTATTTGGATGAGTTGAGAACACTGGGAGGTCTAGAACCCTGTCTCTACCTCACTAGGATCTTTCCATCTCAATTAAGCCTTTCTAAGATCCCTTGTATTGCCTTCGATTTTGTGCAAGCAGGTCTGGAGTTAAATTACCTCTGACCTGATCTATAGACAAAATTGGATGGTTCTTCTCCTTTCATTTTTAGTCCTTAATGTCCCATTTCAAATATCATCTTTAAGATCCAAATGCTCTGGATGACTAGCTCAACTGAAAGCTTTCACATTGAACACAATTAAATCCTCTCTTGACTCCATTGCCCAATGGCCTTGATGTTCTCTGAGTTATCTACCTTTGCTTAATTTCCTCTTTTCTCATCCTTGTCTTATATTTGACCCTTCTTTCTTGATTCCTAACAACCAAACATAAACAAACAAACAAACCCTGTGCATATAACTAGCCTAAAATCATAACTTAGAGTCTCAAAGACATACCCTTTGACTCATATAGAGAGATCCCTCTCTGGACCTAGGAGGGCTAGATCTTAAGGTCTGAAAGTGGTTCTATGTTGTCTCATATTTTGGTCTTGCCAACCTGGCCAAAACATGGGAACCCCAACATAATGGCCACTCCGCTGGGGAATTTCTGAGTTTTCCTCACTTTGCTACATCACAAACCCTCAGAAAACCTGGAATCTCTAGTTAGGTTGGTAGTTAAACACGCCCATTCACACATCAACCTCTATACCATTTGTAGTGTTCTCCCATACTCTTAGACAGAGCCTGGAAAGGGCCAGGTAGCCTCCGAATCTCATCCTCTTCCAGAGGTGACATATCTGGTAAACGCCCTCCCAGTCAATCTCTGGTTAGAGTTTGCTATGTTTTCGAGATACCCTTCAAGAGGGACATCTCATGAGCACTGTGGTGGACAGTGTACCCCCTAGAAACATATTTAAACTTCCGCCTGGTGACTCCATAGGTCCTAAAAGATCAAAGACTCCACTGGTGATCAGTAGGCCTGCTGGTTATCTTGGTTTCACATGAGACTCCACTACGAGACCTGCCTTCATAACAACACCAACCACAACAGAAGTAACAAGTAGGGTTAAGCTACTTGGCTAGAAAACGACATTATGGCTTTTAGAACCATTCACACAAGAGCTTATCCCAACCCTGGCCCACCTAAAATAGTTGATAATCTGGAGAGTATCCTCAAGGGAGCTCCTACACCTAAAATACCAACTATTTCCAGTCACATTCATAGATCTAATTCTGCACTAGAAGACCTAGCAGCTCTATCGCACTTTCTCCCTGACCTAGACCTACCTAATAAGCTACCAAGAACTAGGTCATTAAATCACCTAGAACAGCCAGACCTTGAGCTTCACAGTTCACCATCTCATAGTGGTCAACACACTAGGGACAGAGGAACCCCTCCATCTACACCACCTGATATCCACTTCATTCAAAACTTGGGTCTCTCCCATCCTAGATCTGCTCAACAGACTTCTGCTGGTCCTAATATCCCTGTCATCCATATACCAGCTACTCAAATTAACCCTATACCCCATCAGAACATTATCATGGCAGCTTGGTATGCACCCTTGCTTTTACCTCAACCCTTGTTACCCTTACCCAATGATTATCAGTCAAAAATCCCACACTTCACTGCTAAAGAATCCATCACAGCCCAGCAACATGTAGATAAGATGGAGGATTCTTTTGACTATATGGAAATTGATGATGAAACAATTAAAATGAGAATCTTTGCCCAAAGCTTAGGGGGTGATGTAAAGAAATGGTTTAAAGGCTTACCTCCTGGTAGTATCCAAGATCTCCCTGCATTATATCAGACCTTCATAAACAAATGGGAAACTAGGGTAAATCCTCGCCAACTCCTAGCAGAATACATGAGCCTTAAAAGGAATGTGGGAGAGAGTGTCCATGATTACACCACTAGATTCAACAACATTTACAATGCTCTCCCTCCACATATGAAACCTCCACAAGGTATGGCCCTAGCAAAATACCATGATGGGTTTGATGCTGACATGGCCTATGAGTTTAGGGATAAAGAGTACACCACATTGGAGGACATGCAGAAAGGAGCAGTGAACATAGAGGCAAACCTGATTGAGAAAAGAGCAAGATTGAGATCCGAGAAGAAGGTGACATATAGGGATGACACTGTAGCCTCCACATCAGACCCAAACTATGATAGATTATCTAAAAATGTGGATAAGCTGCAGCAAATGATGGAGAAAATGGTTGTCACGGTCAGTAACCAAAATAGAAACCAAAACCAAAACCAGAACTTTAGAAGGAACAACAATTCTCCCAACAGAAAAAAGGAATCAGATCAACAAGTTATTCCCCCATTCCAAAACTTTCTTGATGAAGATGAGGGGATCATAGAAGAGTCTGAAGGGAATACAATAAACATGTTTGAAACAGAGGACTCAGTCCTTAACTGTGATTCAGGGGAAGATCAACCCTCACCTTCATATTGGGATGAGGAATGGTTAGAAACTGAAGATTACATATTAGGATTCGAAAATTCCATGATGCAGGTCAGAGAAAAATATGAACTTAGGAGCAGAAAGAACCAAGAAAATTCAAAAACTGAGACTCCTAAGGTTACCATCAAGGAAAGACTTGATAAAACTTCTAAAGTGTCTGCTGTAAATAGCAAATCAGCGGTTGAAAGTTCTGGGAAAAACAAAGAGAAAGACAACCAGGACACTGAAAAACAAAGCCAACCAACCAACAGCACTAAAAAAGCAGTTAGTGCTCCCGATAAAATGATTCCTAACCCTATACATAGTGAGAAATCACAAACTAATTCAGCTGCTAAGGCAGTAGCAAATAAAACAGAGTTAAGCACTCCAAAGAGTCAGCCCACTTCAATTTGGAAAGTGAGATTGCAAAGATTAAAATCTCTATACCATTATCTGAGCTGGCCACTTAGGATGTATATAAAGGCCAAATTTTGAAAGCATTAAATCTAGGGGAAAACAACGATACTGTGAATCTGAATGATGATCAACCTGCCCTCCTGTTTGGTCCGAAGATTGAGGGAAAGTTTCAGGAAGGGGTAGTCCCACCTTTTTATGTCAGTCTCAACATCCATGACAAGATACTTCACAATGCCATGCACGATTCTGTAGCATCACACAATCTAATGCCTAAGGTAGTCATGGAAAGGCTAGGCCTAGAGATAACATGTTCGTACAAAGATCTATACTCATTCGACTCTAGTAGGGTGAAATGCCTCGGCCTAATTAAAGACCTGTGTGTGAGTCTTACTCAGATTCCTGCTAAATTCATGGTCATGGATGTTGTGGTGGCAGATGTGCTACCTAAGTATGGTATGTTACTATCTAGATCGTGGGGAGCAAAGCTACAAGGTACCATCAAATGGATGGAACCTATGCCACGATCCCTATCTTTGGCCAACTTAGAAGACTGTATAGGGAAGCGCAGATGAAATTCTTAGTCAGCAGCCCCGAGAAGCCTGAAAACTTTCCTTTATAATCTGTACATATGGATCTCGACTCCTTCATCCTTTGTAATGATGAATCCTTGGACAAGTCAGAATCTGAAAACTTAGATACAAACGCAGAGGTTGAAAGCACCGACCTGAACATAATGGCCACTTCGGAAGAAATCGAAGAAGAAAACAGAAATGAAACCTGTAGGATATGCGGTGGGGACCTGACTCCAAATGAACAAGAAAAAGAACGTAAACAACCATCTAACCAGACCCTTGAACCTCTTACATTTCACGAAGAGCAAAGCGATCCACATCCTATTACAGACCCCATAGTGCAACATACTGGCGAACCCCTGTGGGAGATGAATTTCGATGGGTCTTGTACTAGAAAAGACGCTGGGTCAGGAGTGTGGATACGTAACACAGAGAGTGACCACGCTGAGAGCCATACTGTAAATCTGTGTTTCAAATGCACAAATAATATTGCAGAATACGAAGCTCTTATCCTTGGCCTAAACCTATTGAAAAAATTGGGAGCCCATAGGATAGTTGTACGAGGAGACTCAGAGTTGGTCATAAAACAAGTAAACGATGAGTATTCAGTAAAACACCCCAGGCTCAGGGCATACAGGAATGATGTCGTGGATATACTGAAAACATTTATGGAATATGAGTTGGTGTTTGTCTCTAGGGGTCAAAATGTCATTGCAAATGGATTGGCTTGCCTGGCTAGTTCATATCCTAAGACTCCAGCCGACCAACAGATCATCATTCAGACCAAATTCAGACCTGTGGTGCCAGACAATGAAAAATATTGGCAGGTCTTTGAAGGAGATAAACATATCGAAGATTTCCTGATAGGCAAAAATGAGTTTGAATTTTCTGATTCAGACTCTAAATCTGGGGACAGTAGCCTGAGTGAAGAATCCTCTGATGAAGAAACCCCACCTTGTAACATAGAAATAAACACTTTTTCCCTAGAAACTAGAAGTGAAACCACAGAACGTGAAAACACAGATATTGAGGAAATGGAGGTGTTGCAGGTCAAAGATAAGAATATACCCAGAAGTCTGGCACCCTTGGAGGACCTTTTTGACATTGATGATGTAGCGAAAAAGCCCACTATAGAACATACAGACTCAGATATAGAAGAATGCAACATAGACACCAAAGATAAACCCAAGATGATTAAACTGGCTAAGTCTATGCCTACAGACATGAAGAAGAGATACATTGACCTTTTCAAAGAATTCATTGACGTGTTTGCATGGAGTTACAAGGACTTAAAGGCCTATGACACAAACATAATACAGCACAAAATACCCTTGAAGGAAAATTAGAAGCCTTTCAGACAAAAACCCCGCAGAATCAATCCAAAACAATTGCCTGCAGTAGAGAAATAGATTAAAAATATGTATGATGCAGGCATCATAGTTCCGGTGAGGTTCTCTGATTGGGTATCAAACTTAGTGGCCGTGAGAAAGAAAACAGGAGAGATCAGACTATGCATAGACTTCAGAAACCTCAACAGAGCCTCCCTGAAAGACAACTACCCTTTGCCCAGGATGGAACATATCTTACAAAAGGTAGTGGGCTCTAAAAGAATCTCCCTGCTTGATGGTTTTTCTAGATACAATCAGGTCTTAGTACTCCCAGAGGATCAACTCAAAACAACATTCACCACTCCATGGGGCACCTTTATGTATGTGAAAATGCCCTTTGGACTGATGAATGCTGGAGCCACCTTCCAAAGAGCGATGGATATAGCTTTCTCAGATGAGATAGGACACTTCATAGTTATCTACTTGGATGACTCGACTGTCTTTTATAAAACCGAAGAAGAACACATGAAACATCTGAGGAAAGTTTTTGAAAAATGTAGAAGGTATGGTCTGTCACTAAATCCTAAGAAAACTGTTTTTGGGCTGCAAGAAGGTAAACTTCTTGGCCATATTATATCTGAGAAAGGGATTAGGATAGACCCACAAAGAGTTGAGGGGATACTTCAGATCACGCATCCAAGAAACATCAAGGATTTACAGTCCTTCATTCGGAAGATCAATTTCCTTAAGAGATTCATTCCCAACCTAGCTGAGCACCTTAGGAAAATGACCAACATGCTGAAGAAAGGTGCCAGAATTAAGTGGACTGTTGAAGCCAAGAAATATTTTGAGTCGATAAAACTAGCGCTCACTCAAGCCCCTATCCTGATCAGTCCAGATTTCTCAAAAGATTTTCTAATCTTTTCATTCGCCTCTGGACACACAATAGCTGTTGTCTTACTGCAGAAAAACACAGAGGGAATGGAACAGCCAATTGCCTTCTTCAGAAAAGCCTTAAGGGATGCACCCTTGAAGTACAAAATTATGAAAAAGCAGGCCTGTGCCCTGGTAAAGGCCTTAAAAGACTTCAGGGTGTACATTCTGCATTCTCACACCATTGCTTATGTGCCAAATATAGTGGTCAAAGATATCTTGTCCCAAGGTCCTGATGGGAAAAGGGGCAAATGGATTGCTACTATCTTAGAGTATGACCTCGAAATAAAGCCCACCAAACTAATCAAAGGTCAAGGCCTGGCCCCATTAATGGCTGAATCCAACCTACAGGCCCTTAACATTAACATGGTAAATGCCTTAGATGAGCAGGAAGGATCGCCCCGCCCAACTGTTGAGGAGAAGTTCCAGAACTCTCCTTGGTATTTCGATATCTTTTACGTGCTCACCAATCTCAACGCCCCTCTAGAACTGTCCAAAACTAAGGCCAGATTCATAAAACTCAAAGCTAGAAACTACTGCATTTTGAATGAGAACTTATATTGGAAAAACCCAAATGGCCTATTGCTTAAATTCTTGCCTAAGCTTGAAGCTGAAAGAATTAAACAAGAACTCCATGCTGGAGAATGTGGAGGCCACCTGAGTTGGAAAGCCACTGAAAATAAGATACTCAGGGCTGGCTATTATTGGCCCACACTCTTCAATGATGTCCATAAAATGGTAACTGCCTGTCATAAATTCCAAATCTTTGAAGGCAGAAGAAAGCTCCTCCCCCTCCCTTTACAACCCATCACTGTAGAAGGTCCCTTCATGCAATGGGGCCTAGAATTTGTTGGAGAAATACACCCTGCTTCCTTTGGACAACACAAATGGATCCTAACAACCACAGACTACTTCACCAAATGGATAGAGGCTATACCCACTAGGAATGCCACTGATTCTGTCATCATTAGGTTCCTAGAAGACTTCATCCTATCTTGGTTTGGCTGCCCAAGGAAAATAATCACTGAAAATTCTGCTGCTTTTGGATCCAAGAGAATGGTTGATTTCTATCACAGGTATGGAATAGCACTTGGTCATTCAACTTCCTATTACCCACAAGGTAATGGACTAGCTGAATCTTCAAACAAAAGCCTAGTGAACATCATCAAGAAGTTGTTAGAAGAGAACAAGAAGTCATGGCATAAGAAGTTGGTGCATGCCTTATGGGCTGGCAGGCTTACAACAAAGAAGTCCATTGGTATGTCACCATTCCAGCTTGTCTATGGAACAGAAGCAGTTTTTCCTACCAGCCTTGGTGTGCTAGTGATTAAGCTTGTTCAAGAGATTCAAACAGAGGAAGACAACATGGTGAGAAGAATTAATGAAACAATCCATCTTCAGCAAACGAGGGAGCAGGTTTATAGTAGAGCTTTCAGAGTTCAGGAAAACATAAAGAGGCAATTTGACAAAAGAACCAAAGCCTCAGATTTCAAAGTTGGGGACAAGGTTCTGAAATGGGATTCAAGGAGAGAGTACAAAGGTAAACATGGCAAGTTTGATAGTTTGTGGTGAGGTCCATATATTATCCAAGCCACTGTGGGTCCTAATGCATTTTTCTTACAAGAACTTGATGGTACAGAGCTATTTGGGGGTCCTGTCAATGGCAGGATGCTAAAGCATTACTTCTGTTGATTTTCATTTCCAGTTTCCATTTCCATTGTACATACCATTGCAATTTTAATTTCAAGAAAACAGAGAAAAATGTTTCAAAAAATAGAGAAAAAGGAGAGGTTCAGACACGCTCAAAACATGAACCTATAAGGCGCAAAAGATTGGCTCTGATAAGCCCATGCATTTTCCTAAGTAAGGGCCTACTCCAGACCAATTGGACGAGCAAGACATGTATGATGAACTTGTTCTGGAGTTTGCTCTTGCTCAGAAAAATTCTCAAGATGGGGCTCACGCAGGTATCCCACCCCAGTATCAGTTCATATAGGAAGTAAAGAAGCTGGTCCTGACACGCTCAAAACTTGGACCAGCAAAGGAAAAATAAGAATAAGCTCTAGCATGCCTAAAACCAGAGTTGAAAGGCAAAAGAAGTGACTCTAACAATCTCAAAACTTGAGTCACAAAAATAAGAAGGATGCTGCAAGTTTCATATTTTAAGCCTTCACAGTTTTTTTTTTTGCAAAATTCTATCCATGTGCAACTGTTTTTATGCTTTGGATCCACAGCAAGTCAAACAATTTAATCCTGGCTTGACTATTTTTCAATTTCTGTCATAGAATATAGAGAAGAAATCTGTTGGACAGTTTAATCCCAGCAGATATTAGATTAGGTAGAGAATCAGATGAGACCAACAGTATAACCTGGTCTCATGGAGTAATAAGGGTAGAATTAGAATAGGTTTGTTTTATTTTTTCATGAATAAATGATGTAAAGGGTCTGCCAGTTCAAATGCACCCAACGGAAAATTTCTAGGACTGTAATTGGGTAGGTAGAATGGTTGGGAAAATGTTTCTGTTGATTTGTGTATCTAACATATTGTGGCAGCTGAAAATTGAAGAAAGAAAGGGATGTGTCGAGTAGCAGGCATCTGGCCTACTCCAAAGATTATTTCTAGTTTCTTGACTCCTTCAAGAAGAAGCCATCCCCATGTGGAGCCACTGTTAGCCCCCCTATGAAATTCTTGACAAGCAAGCTGGGGGCTAGATTGTTTTGGAGCCTTCAAGGAATGCCTTTCCCCTGAAAAACCCATCCTCCTTGAAGTCTCTAAGTGCTATGCCTAAAACATTTTCCCCCTACTGAGCCATTTCTCAAAGGGCCGGTTTTCCCCCCTTATATCCCTGCAAATGCCCTCATTTTAACCCCTTGCCCCCCTTTGTCAAAGTCCCCTTGTTTCCTCTATCTCTCCTGCCAATCCCCAAAAATCCCCTTCAAACTCTACCCATGCCCCGGTTTAGCCTGATTCGCTATTTATCTCATATCGTTACCCTTATAAGGCTTCAGAATGCAATAAAAAGGCTTTAAAACCCACTCTGAACCTTATATCAGGCCTAGCCCCTCTTCCGATAGCCCCACGTCTTTTCCTCCATGTGATCCCGTGCTGAAACCACCCGCGAAGTCCAAAAGGCACTTACCATTTTTTTTTCATCGGGCACGATGTCAGCCATCGATCTGGTTGAATCGAACGGTGATCGTGGCCCCGTAGCCCTCCGTTTTTTCCCCATTCATTCCCTTTGTAGGGTGATCACCGTCCGTTTAAAACGATGATCGACATTTCAGATTCTCCTGCCTGTGGTCCCCGCCGCGCAATAGCCATAAAACAACTTGGATTATCCCGCACTGCTTATGCATGATAGGTGGTTTTCCCCGAGCACCCAGCGATTCCATTTGCCGTCCGACGCATGTCCTTGTGTACGATTTCAAAACCGTCGTCCCCGCCCGTTAACTGCATCCATCGTGCGCTATTGTCCGGACACAGATGCCCAGTGAAATTTCCATAGACCGTCCGATCTGGAGTAGGCCATCCGACGATTATCGCCTAACCAAGATGCACAAAGTTTAATGTAATTGCGCACGTGATATCTCATACCATGGCCCGCCGTCCGTCGTCCACCACCGTTGATCCCACCACGATCGACGGTCCTGATTTGTTCACCCGCTGCGGACTTTTCCACCATCGCCCGGTTCCGCCACGTCATCTCCACGTGCACCCTCCGTACAGTCCCCCATTCCACTACATATATTGATTCTTTTTCACGTTTTTAACGTTTCCACGTATATTTTCTTTATAGACCACCACCATCCACCAGAGCACGTTTCTCCATTCTTTCTGCAATTTTCTCCTCTGTATCGTCATCTGCACAATCATGCTCATTATCCACATCATCCGCCACCCCATCCATTTTTTTCTTCACATTTTTCGTGTTTTTCAGGGTTGTAAATGATAAAGGACCGCCAAGACACGTAGTCTCTGTTACAGCGACGGAGAAATCAAGGAAGATCATTTACAGGGGCAGAATTTATGAGCAAAGACCCGGGAAGGTGAAGACAAGACATTCATTAAAGAGAACAGGGTTTAAAACTCTATGGAAAACCTTCTAAGAGCCATTAAAGCTCGAGCTAACCTGACAAAAGAAGAGATGAAGTGGCAGAGTGTTTCAGTACAAAGAAAAGGAGATTAAGGCACGCTAATGAAGATCTTGAGCCTTAAATCAACAGTTAAGAAGCAAAGCACCGGTTTGAAGACCTCGAGGATCGATCAAAGGATCCTAAGCACAAGTAAAAGGTAATATCAGGGTTTATTCATCAGCAGAATGTTTTTCTTTGTCAAGTATAGGGTGCCCATACAGATTTTATTATGCACCATGTCCCTGAAGGAACTTCTACCCTAACAACAGTTCAAAGAAATTAGAACATTTATGTAGCAGACTTCTCAGTGGTTCATTTTCCTTTTGTTTATTCACCACAAGTACAGCACCGCAGCCAGAATATGTCAAAATCACATCCGAGAAGATCACTCTCTCACAAAAGAGGAGACAGAGATTAAATACTCAGCATTCAAACAGAATGGGTTTCGGCCCTCCATTCATTTCTGTGTTTAATGTTACATTTAGTGTTCACCTACCACCTCAGTCGATATTCTGTTCATCCTCTGTTATAAAACATAGAAGGAAATTATTGTAAAGGTTGTTGATGAGATATCAGAGAAATGCAAGAATTTTCCTCTTGAGACAAGTTCTCTGTGTAATATTTTAAGATAGGCTGAGATTTGATGTATTCAGACTGAATGTTCAAGTTGTGGGCAATGATGTACCTGATTGGTGTTGTTTTTAATATGACAAGCATTTTTCTTTGGATCCTGATCTAAAGCGGCTGGTGATGTTTTCCTATCTCTGTGTTTGATTTCATTTCATTCCATTTCTACTGGCTCGCATCAGAAGTTTGGCATAAGATTTACCCATGATAGGTACCTTATGTTGCTACTCTCCCAACCTTTTATGTTTTCTGCTTATATGTGTATCTGAATATTGATTTCAATTGATTTAACGAGTGTATTGGATGTCATTGCCTGCTCTCTGATGTATGAATTGATGAAATCTATGTTTAGATGTTCTTGCTAGGATTTAGTTGGATGATTTGAGAACACTGGGAGGTCTAGAACCCTGTCTCTGCCTCACTAGGATCTTTCCATATCAATTAAGCCTTTCTAAGATCCCTTGTATTGCCTTCGATTTTGTGCAAGCAGGTCTGGAGTTAAATGACCTCTGACCTTATCTATAGACAAAATTGGATGGTTTTTCTCCTTTAATTTTTAGTCCTTAATGTCCCATTTCAAATATCATCTTTAAGATCCAAATGCTCTGGATGACTAGCTCAACTGAAAGCTTTCACATTGAACACAAGTAAATCCTCTCTTGACTCCATTGCCCAAGAGAACAGGGTTTAAAACTCTGTGGAAAACCTTCTAAGAGCCATTAAAGCTCGAGCTAACCTGAAAAAAGCAGAGATGAAGTGGCAGAGTGTTTCAGTACAAAGCAAAGGAGATTAAGGCACGCTAATGAAGATCTTGAGCCTTAAATCAGCGGTTAAGAAGCAAAGCACCGGTTTGAAGACCCCAAGGATTGATAAAAGGATCCTGAGCACAAGTAAAAGGTAATATCAGGGTTTATTCATCAGCAGAATGTTTTTCTTCGTCAAGTACAGGGTGCCCATACAGCTTTTATTATGCACCGTGTCCCTGAAGGAACTTATACCCTAACAGCGGTTCAAAGCAATTAGAAAATTTATGTAGCATACTTCTCAGTGGTTCATTTTCCTTTTTTTTATTCACCACAAGTACAACAACGCAGCTGGAATATGTCAAAATCACATTTGAGAAGATCACTCTCTCACAAAAGAGGAGACAGAGATTAAATACTCAACATTCAAACAGAATGGGTTTCGACCCTCCATTCATTTCTGTGTTTAATGTTACATTTAGTGTTCACCTACCACCTCATTCGATCTTCTGCTCATCCTCTGCTATAAAAAACAGAAGGAAATTATTGTAAAGGTTGTTGATGAGATATCAAAGAAATGCAAGCGTTTTCCTCTTGAGACAAGTTCTCTGTGTAATATTGTAAGATAGGCTGAGATTTGATGTATTCAGAATGAATGTTCAAGCTGTGGGCAATGATGTACCTGATTGGTGTTGTTTTTAATATGACAAGAATTTTTCTTTGGATCCTGATCTAAAGCGGCTGGTGATGTTTTCCTATCTCTGTGTTTAATTTCATTTCATTCCATTTCTACTGGCTCGCATCAGAAGTTTGGCATAAGATTTACCCTTGATAGTTACCTTATGTTGTTGCTCTCCCAGCCTTTTATGTTTTCTAATTATATGTGTATCTGAATATTGATTTCAATTGATTTATCCAGTGTAGTGGATGTCATTGCCTGCTCTCTGATGTATGAATTGATGAAATCTATGTTTAGATGTTCTTGCTAGGATTTAGTTGGATGAGTTGAGAACACTGGGAGGTCTAGAACCCTGTCTCTGCCTCACTAGGATCTTTCCATCTCAATTAAGCCTTTCTAAGATCCCTTGTATTGCCTCCGATTTTGTGCAAGCAGGTCTGGAGTTAAATGAACTCTGAACTGATCTATAGACAGAATTGGATGGTTCTTCTCCTTTCATTTTCAGTCCTTAATGTCCCATTTCAAATATCATCTTTAAGATCCAAATGCTTTGGATGACTAGCCCAACTGAGAGCTTGCACATTGAACACAAGTAAATCCTCTGTTGACTCCATTGCCCAATGGCCTTGATGTTCTCTGATTTATCTACCTTTTCCTAATTTCCTCTTTGTTCATCCTTGTCTTATATTGGACCCTTCTTTCCTGATTCCTAACAACCAAACATAAAAAAACAAACAAACCCTGTGCATATAAATAGCCTAAAATCATAACTTAGAGCCTCAAAGACATACCCTTTGACTCATATAGAGAGATCCCTCTCTAGACCTAGGAGGGCTAGATCTTAAGGTCTGAAAGTGGTTCTATGTTGTCTCATCTTTTGGTCTTGCCAACCTGGCAAAAACATGGGAACCCCAACACATATGACCATGATAAGACTTCTTTTACTACAACATGGGGGACATTTATGTACACCAAAATTCCCTTTGGGTTAAAGAATGTAGGAGCCACCTTTCAACGAGCGACGGATATGTTTCGGGGAAAATCACCCTAGAGGTTCGTTGGGTTTAAACCTCCATAGAGCAGGGCATGATACTCAAGAAGGACTCACACAACCATACATGTTCATGAAAAACTAAATAGAGTAGATCGAGGAAGTTACCTGTAGGTCCTACGGTTGAAGCAGATCCTGCAGGGTCCAAACCCCTAGCAACCCTTCTTCCTCCTTAACCTGAAAGACAAGAAGAAACAAGCACGAAGAACTGGTTGTACAGCATATATCTACTCTAAATGTTAGTGAAATCCATATGAAACATTAGATAAACCATAATAAATGCTTAAATAACAATATTCTCATGTATGCAAGCAGACACTAACACGTATATTTCGGGAACAAGATGGTTCTTCTGTATTATAAATAGTATGTACAGAAATAACGAGTGGAGAGATCACCTGAATCCTTCCACGATCTTCGAGCAGACCGTCGTCCGGATCCATCCCACCCTTGCCTCGCTAAGATTCCTTCCGAACTGGTGCATACGAGATGACATATAAAGAGATGAGCATCTCCAGGAAACAAGGGTTTCCTGTAATGAACTGGGAAGTGCAGGAGGCACGGGAATTCAGAATTGGATAGGGAATACCAACAGAGTATAATATCAATAAATTCTCTCTCTCCCTTAGGCCATGCACATGAGGGGCTTTTATACTCCCTCAAAGTAGTTTCAACAGTTGGAAACAGTTGGCCACGTGCTGGGGTGGTTGAACTACCAGAGTAACTATCAACCCAGCCCGAAAATAGGGATTTTTTATATATATTTTTAATGATTTTAATGGAATACGCGGGAAAGTACATGTGGACTCGTGTATACACGCGGAAAATTCTGGGCATAACCGCGTATGGGGAATTTAACACTGTTTTTTAGTGAATTTTGTCCAAGTCTGTAGGAATGGGTGCCCAAAGCCATAAAAGCAATCATGAATCATATGAAGGTGAGAAATGATGCTATAACAGATGCCCCCTAATATATGAGGTCAGAAGGGGTACATGATGGTCGAAATGTATTATGCACATAGAAAGAACTTCGCAAGGACAAGAGAGGACTTCACCAGATTTCAGCCTGCCAAAAACCAATGAAAGAAAACAGAGAGTCAACTCATGCTGAGGTGGGCATACCCATGCTCAGTCAAAAATACATCATATGGAAAGTACTTAATAGATCCAACATGTATACAAGTATAGCTGAACTGAAAGTACATAATGAATCATCTGAGCATGGCCCGGAAATACAAGTCTGAATCAATGTCCAAGTATCACATATAAAAAGCTGATCAAGGATGGTGCAACTGGATGTCTGATCATATAAGTAACGGAATCTCCAAGTACCAAATCATAAGGGGTGGAAAAAACGGTACAATCACGCAACTCGGGAGCCAACATATAGGATGCTGCTCTACTGACACTGCAACATATAAGGGTGAACGACATCACTGACAGAAACTGAATGGACTGTCAAAAGTGAACCGAGAAATGTTGATGCAACCCGAGGTCTTCACCGATCACTATGGCACAATTCTACACAATGGGAATAAATGAGCTAAAGTCGACCATGTGAGAAATCGTTGGATTACCGGTCAATGATGTATACCGTTAACCAACGCGAGACAACCCACCGATAATGATAATGAGTGTCAAGGTGCCCCAGTACAATCTAACAAGTGCGAATGAATGAGCTGAAGTCGAACACTTGAAAGAATCTACCAATCAGGAGGCAATGATGAATCCCCACTGTCGATAGTGAAGAGTCTGCCACTGATGACTGCAAACCCTAAGGTACTGACAAAAATACTCTAGACCTTATTCCCAGAGCAATGAGTCGGAGTCGATGGGAAAAGATCTGCTGGAAGGAAGGAATTAAGGCATCCCACATCAGTCCAGCGCGAGTGTAACCCGCAGGCCAAGATTTGGAAGGAATCGGACGAAGTAGAGTGATGGAACTAAAACCGAAGTACGTTTCCGACATGCACAAGATGAATCTAGCACATAGAAGAAACCCTCTGAACCAACCAATAATGAAAGCTGACACAGAGGTGAGAAATCCACCAATAGGGTCAAATGGAAATCAAAGTACTACACAAATCCCAAGTGTGATAATGTATGCTGACGTCAAACACAGGGGAAACCACTCAGTCAAAGACCCATAATGATGATCAAATGCTGAGCACAAGGTCACCTATCAATGATGGAAATAGGGCCAGTGTGTGGCTCTAGGTTTGCTCTCAGAGCAATGTGTCGTAGTCGATAAGAGACAAACCCGCCAGGAAGAAGTCAATGGGGACCTTCTCAAACCAGCACGAGCAGAAGACCAAAACATCTGATGTGATAGAACAAGATACTGACAAGACCGGGAAGGCCGACTGAATAATGAGTCAAGAGACACTGCAGAATGGCCGACTCTGGTTAGACTTCCCTTGAACAAAAGCACGACTCGTGATGACCATGGCAGTAAAAAGTGACACTGTATAAGTCTGTTATGCAGGAGGCAGAACAAACTCTCCATATGATTGGAAGAGATAACCAACTGGGGGAGAACTGACAAGTGAAACATGGTAAAGGCTAAACCTAGGTCAAAACTAAAACCATCCCAAATGTAGGAAATATATATAAGTATATGTGCTTTGTTCAAGGGCGACAAACTGACTCTGTACTACCATCAAAACAACGAAGATACATCCCGTTCCCGCTCTTTTTGTTATATTTTATTTTTTTGTCTTTTTCATATAATAAGCCTGAAAAAGAATAAAAGAATGCTATGGTAGAATGGATAGAACGAGTATCAAAAAATCAGATGCACTAGTTCCTGGGATTGGAACAATCCTATGCTTAATGCAAGGTGGCAGAAACTGGTAAGCGATACTCAGAGGAATGTTCAATCCATGGGTAAAAGGGTGTCAAGTCGCGATAGCTAAGTGCATGCAATGGTTAGCTTGTACAAATAGTCAAGGTCAAAAGTTGGCTTAAACACTAAGTCCAAATGAAGCCGGCTAAAGGCCAGGATAAACAAGTAGCCAATATGTAATGTAGTAATACAACTTAACGACACCAGGGAGCCTCTAGGGTAAAAGCCAGAAAAAATGATAGTGAGGAAGAAGAAGAATGAAGCTTCGACACATAAGTCATGGCGGGACTAAAGAGGACTCCCGAGCCTACATAAAATGCAGCATGGGCAACAAGTGATAGCGAGGAACTAACTAGGAAGCCTATGTAAAGGAAGGCTCTACCACCAAGTCATGATTAAATAATAGGCGAGTGAAATGGGTGTAATAGTCATGACCTGATGGGATTGACCCTATGGCAAGTGATCAGTATGAAGGCTGGTATTCAAGATGCAACAGAAAGTGATTTCCCTAACCTATATGCCAGTGAAGATCATATACCTGCAGTGACGAGTCAGTAATCATGGATCAAAAACGGGAAAAATCTCAAATTCGTCAAAATGTACCTGAAAACATACCAAACTGGGCACTTCCAAGCATCCGGGTTATGCAGCTTAAGATAGATCGAAAAAATAAGCATAAAAAAATTTTGCGAAAATTTTCAACTTTTTAGGCATAAATAGACAAATTACCTCATATTTGGTTCATTATTACATTGCTGATTTGGAAAAAAGTGCTCTGGAGCAAAAAAATTCTTTCGTCAAATCAGGAACAACCGACCGTCGAATCGCACCGAATTTGTCAGGTAGGCTCCTCAATCATCCTTGCAAATCATTTTGTCCATTTAGAAATTAAAATTTAGTGATTTTCACCATTAAAACCCTTGCTAAAAAACATGGACTTGCGCATACGTGGGTTTGTAATGGTAAAGTCACGTATACACGCGACTGTGCATAGAAAAAGTCGCATATGCGCAGGCCTGAATCAAAAAATGCGTGGCTAATCAAGGATTTGTTGAATTTTGACAGGATGACAATCTCATGGAGAGAGTGTGAACATAGTGCAATTGATCAAGAGGTCATGCAAGATCGAGCATCACAAAATATCCTTTGGAATTTTGGATTATTCAAATTTTTCAAAATGCCAAATATGAAAAGCAATGTTCGGTTGCTAGAAATGCTCATCAATTACTGGGAACCGGAAGAGGACTGCTTTATGATAGATCAGATGCTAGTACACATTGAAGTGGAAGACATATACTTTATTACTGGACTCTCTCGGAGGGGGGAATCAGTATAATTGCACGGGAAGCCCCTGGGAGGGCTAACCGTGGAATATTATGTCCACGTGTATTGCGTAGAGGGTTCCAAGAAAGTTGGAACTCAGAGTGCGATTAAAGATTTACGGGATTTGCACATGAAAATCCTCCTTTTCACCATTGGTAGAGTGGTAGGATCTGCCTCCCTACATCAGGCGTCCAGGACGCAAATGAGCATAGTAGTAGAATGCTTGACTCATGTGTATGATTGGTGCACAGCCCTATTACTGAACATGAAGCAACAGTTGACCTCAATCCGCCAAGCAAAGACCAAACACTTTGGATACGATACTATTTTGATGACATTCTTCTTTGAGAAGATACCAGCATTGAGACCCAGAGTTATCTCTACCATCAGTAGCCCGAGGGACCCAAGAATTGCCTGTTGGGCAGACATGATGAAGAGATTAGGGGGAAGTGAAGTTCCCCGGACCACTTGGGACGATGAGTTCTTCCTTTGGTGGGGAGAACAAATCATCGCTGTGGACGACTATCCCTATTCCGGGATGGACTTTCGTGGAGATCCAGATCTAGTTCTTCCACCAGGCACAGCATGGGGCACAGTCGGTAAGTTTGCAAAATTTTTTGACTTATATAATTTTTTTTTGGATTTTTTCAAATATGTATGAAAAAATGAAAATAGACATGTTTTTGATTGGATTCATAATGACTGAAAATGTAAACATGATCATGATACAGATATTGGACCAGTTCGACCTGAGGGTTTCCCGCGCCATAAGTGTCGTAGGGGCCAAGCAGATACAGTGGATTCAGACAGGACCCTCCAGGCTGTGCAGAGGAACTTGGACGGGTTAACCCGCCAAATAGTTATGGCTGCCGTGGAAGACCTGCCGGAAGCCATCCAGAGACGGGTGTAGGAGTGCCCCGAGACTGGGTACGATTATTCCGCCGAGTTGCCACCGCGGTCACGTTCTATAGGAACACGACTTCTAGGTAAGGACCTCAGGAGTAGACATATATTATGTATTAGATGACTGTATATTCTTTTTTGAGACTGAACATGATCGGGCATAAGCCCAAATTTTGTATGACCTTATGGATCCAAATTTTGTAAAGTTTTTGAACACTCTGATGATATATATACAGCGATATTTGATGTGATGTGATAAATGTATCAAATGTATGATGTTTTTGATGATTAAACTTTATTGTATGGAATGATTAATATGCCAATCAATTGCTTGATTAGCTAATGAGTCTGCTAACCAATTGTCAGCTCGAGGAATGTGAATGAAAGTTAAAAATTGAAATGATCTTTGTAACAAACGTACCCTCAAGAAAAACCGTAATAAAAATGGGTCACAAACCCGATAAGTATTGTTCAACTATGACACCACTAGCTGAGAGTTCAAGAAAACTACCAACGAATCAACACCCAAAGATATTGCCTCCGAGAGTAGATAAACAACTGCAATGTATTCTGCTATATTATTGGAAGTAGGACCAATGCAGACCCCTCTTGACACTAACAGCTGACCGGAAGGATAATGAAGTACCCAAGCCACGGAAGCTAAGTTCCGGGTGTGTCTACTAGCACCATCGGCGAAACCAAAATGACTCATGACATCCAACACAACCTGCCAAAGCAGATAAAAAACATCACCAACTCATCAAAGATCGAAAATCAACCAGATATGTACAAATCAAAACTACTATATACAAAAGCAACATGCTAGGCCAAAGCCTAGGCATAATACTTCTTCAAATAGAGCCCATTTCGGGGCTCCGGCAATTTTTCCCTTCAAAATCAACCAAGGTTTATGCTCCTTTCTTAAGGACTTTTTTAACGATGAAGGGGCCATACCACATAGAATTAAACTTTCCTGCCCCCAGGGCATCTTTTTCTTGGGCATAGACCAAAACAAGGTCACCTTCCAAAAAAACCCTGGGTTTGACCGCCTTATCGTACTGAACTTTAACTCGGTTTTTATGCGCTTCATTCATCGTGGCGGCATCCCGACGCTGCTCATCGAGATGTTCCAGATGAAGGAGCCGTTCTTCAAGACTAGAAGTGTCAGGAAGAAGTTAAACAGCTAACTTAAGAGAAGGAATCTCGCATTCAATAGGAAATACGGACTCCACCCCGTGCACTAGCTGAAACAGAGTAAAGCCAGTTGCAGTTTTCACTGACGTCCTGTATGCCCAAAGTGTAGGATATAGCATAATATGCCAGTTGGATCTAGCTTTATCAATTGTACTTTGAAGAATTGTCTTCAACGATTTATTCACGGCTTCCACTTGCCCATTGGCTTGAGGATAATACGGAGATGAATGCTCCTGCCGGAAACCCAATTTGAGAGCCAACTCAGCCATCATACTATTCTGAAAATGACTTCCATGATCAGTGACAATATCTCTAGGAATACCAAAACGAGCGATAACCTGGTTGAAAAGGAAAAGAGCTGCAGTCTCACCATCATTCCCAAAAGTAGGCATAGCCTCAACCCACTTCGTAAAGTAGTCTACTGCTACAATAATGTACTTGTGACCTTTAGCCGAAGGCGGGTTACAAGTAGTATAATCAATACCCCACTTTGTAAAGGGACCGAAAGTAATGACTGGAAAAAGCGGAGCTAGATGAGCGTGCATTTTTCGAGTATAGACTTGACACGGATGACACTTTTTGACCGATTCGATACAATCCTTGAAAATTGAGGGCCAAAAGTACCCAACACGCAAGATTTTTTGGGTTGTAGCAAGCCCAGATAAATGACCCCCACAAGCTCCACTGTGGGAATCATTCAGCACAGCCTCAACTTCTTCGAGAGTTAAGCAGCGTCTTAGGATTGAATCAACCCCTCGACGATATAAAGAATCACCAATAATCAAATAATTCTTGGCCAAGTGACGCAACTTACGACGCTCATCTTTCGAAAAAGTAGAGGGAAACTTCGCAGTCTGGAGATACACAATGATATCTTCATACTAAGGATCCTGTGAAGAGATAAGAAACAAATGTTCATCCGGAAAGGATTCATCATAGATCATCTCTTCCCCACAGGGCAACTCGGAGATCAATTCCGCGAAAACCAATGATTTCTTGGACTTGGCAGACATAAACTCAAGATCAAATTCCTGTAAAATCACGATCCATCTATTGTATTTTCCCCCAATCACTCGCCTACTAAGGACAAACTGAAATGGATTGGATACTGCCAAAACATAAGTTTTTCGAAGAATAATGTAATGCCGGAGTCGCTGCACAGCATGGACTGCTGCTAAAGCTATTTTTTCTATCGAAGTGTACCAGAGTTCAGGTCCTACCAAACCTCGACTAAGGTAATATATAACATGCTCTGCAAGAGCATCATCCTCCTGAACCAAAACCATACCAATAGTAGATTCTGCTGCTGCCAGATACAAAAGGAAATCCCTGCTATAATCAGGTGGACTCAATAAAGGAGCAGAGGTCAATGCTTTTTTCAAAGCATCGAACGAGCGTTGAGCGAAGTCATCCCAAGGAAATGGAACTCCTTTCTTCAACAATCTCATAAATCCCTTTGTAACTTCAACATAATTTACGATAAATCTCCGAAGAAAATTAGACTTTCCTTGTAGACTTTGAAGCTGACGGATAGAGGATGGGGGAGGCAACCGAAGTATTGCCTCAACCTTGAAGGGATCTACCCTAATCCCTTCCTTGGACACAATGAATCCCAATAACTGACAGGATGTGACCGCGAAAATGCAGTTGTTCGGATTCAATATAATCTTATAGAACCGACATTGTTCAAATATTTGCCGGAGGTGAGCAGGATGATCCATCCTCTTTCGAGAATGAGCAGCTAAATCATCCAAATACCCCTCGATAATCTTTTTGATGTCGTGGAAGGCATATGACATGGCCCGCTGAAAGGTGGCCCCAGAATTTTTAAGACCAAAAGGCATCTTCTTGTATGCAAACGTACCCCAAGGACAAATAAAGGCAGTCTTATGCTAATCTTCAGGACGGATAGTAATTTGATTATATCTGGAGAAACCGTCCATGAAGGAGAAAATCTCATTACCGGCACACTCGTCAATGATCTGATCGATAAATGGTGTGGGGTAATTATCTTTAGGACATGCTTTATTTAGGTCTCTGAAATCGATGCAAACTCAAATCGTTCCTTGCTTTTTATCTACGGGAATGGGATTTGAAACCCATTCAGTCAAAGGAAGAGGGAAAATTAATCCCGCCTTAAGCAGCTTCTCAACTTTAGCTTTGATAGCTGCTGCCTTCCTAGGATTGACCGGACGAAGTTTTTGCCTCACTGGCTTAGTGTTTTCATACGTCTTGATCTCATGTTGGACAATAGATGGGTCTATACCAGGCATTTCCTCATAAGACCAAGCGAATACATCCCTATACTCTTTAAAGAGCTCGGTGTAAATTTGAACCTCTTCACGGGAACATTCAGCTCCGATGAAGACATTCTCGATAATATTGGGATCCTTGGAAATGTTCACCGGGATAGTAGGAGAAATCACAGCCATGTTCCCTTCAGCATAAACCTGTGTTGGTGCTAAAGGGTTCAAGACTGGGTGAACAGGACTAGGAGACTGAGGACTTGGAAAGCTTGTTTCAACTTCGCTCAAGTCAGGTAAAAAGTAAGACCGATGATGCAAGTCATCCCATGGTCTATCTATACCAGTCATGGCTTCCAGGATGGCCTCTTCAGATGGAAGAGTGGTATCAAGGAAATCCTGGGCAGAAGAAGAACTAAGTGTCCAAGCCGGAGCCACATCTTCATCCAACTCTTCCGGTGACAGAGGAGCTGGGATGGATTCTGCAGAGTCAACAATAGACTGATAAGCAATCTCAGCTACAGAAATAGGAAATGCCATTCCACCCACTTGACCTTCCGCTAATGTGGCAGTAGGGGAAGGTAAGGTCCAAGGGTCCGAAAAATAATGAGTTCTGAAGAACTCTCTTCGAAGAGGATCCTTGGAGGATGACATTGCATTAATATGAACCATTGGAGGAGGAATATCGAAAGTACCCATCAAGGAAGAATACATTCCAACTCCTAAATTCTCAACAGGCGCCTTAGAATTATCCAACTTAGGAACAGATGAGTCAGTAGACGCATTCGGGTCTACAGGAGGACAGTCCAGTTGATCCACTGTAACAATCCTCCCTTCGTGGGGGAAACATATAATGCGAAATAATGAGGATGCAATGGCATCCATCTCATAAATCCAGTTTCTCCCCAACAGAAGGTTGTAGTCCAAGCTTGCATCCACTACCTCAACCTCTATATTGATAGTTTTCCCCCAACACATATGGGCAAAGCTGGGACAATACCATGGGGCCTGTGAGAATGACCATCGAACGTCGTCAGAAGAGTGGTAGATGGAACAGCTTTGGGAGATCCAAGTGTCTTCCAGCATGCGAGAGACATCACGCATGTGGAAGCACCCTCATCAACAACTGTCTGAAAGATGTTACACTTCCGGTACGATGATTTAATATGAAAAGCCATGTGATGAGGAAGTCTCTTCTTAAAATTAGTCATATCAAAAGTAATCAGAAGAGAATTTTTCGAATCAATAGCCCCAATGGCAGTGAGAAAAGCACTGCGCTGAGCCAGACAAGACTGGAGTACCTCTAAAGCTGACATAGCACAAGGACTCTACGCCAGATCTTCTACAATCGAGTAGTTCTAGGCAGCCCTCGCATTTGGATTAATCGTTGATCGCTTAGAAGATGCTTTGGGCATCCGAGGCATAGACTCAACAGTAGGCTTCGTAATGTGAAGCGACTCAGTAGCATCAGGGACTTCCTTAGCTTTCGAAGACTCTTCTCTGCCATAATCACGGGATCTCGTAGCGATATCCGCGTGAGCACTCATCATGAAAATGTTCGATGGAATTTCCCCTTCCTGGGTGCCTCCAGAGGAAGCCCCAGGATTTTGGTTCGCGCCAACAACTAATTGTTGCCCTTGGGGGAAAGGGTTTGTTAACACAGCCTGGGAACTAGAAGAACCCTGCTGGGCTAACAAGCGATGCGCATCCTGAATTTTAGGGCAAAGGTGTGTAAGATGGTCTCCAGCACATAGCTTGCATGGAAACTTCACTTTCCTTTTCTCCTTTGGACCCTCACCAACATGCTCGTTGGTTTTATTTTCATTACCCTTCTCGTTCTTGCCCTTTTTCTTATTATTTCATCCCTTCTTCTTCCCTTCTGATTGTTGATTTCCTTTGGGATCAGAAGCTTGGACAACATTTATGGCAAAGACTGGGAAGGTGATGACTCAGCAAGCACAGCCTGACCAGAAGGAGCAGATTGCAAAGACAACTGCTGCAGTTGAGTAAGCAGGCTGGCTGCACCACTATTTATCGATCCAATCAGTCCGTCGCCATGAGGACCAGGCTTAGTTTTAGATAAATCTAATTTGGAGCGAGGAGCATTAAACGAAATATTTGTGAAAGGACCCAGGTAAAGAATATGTCAACTCGGCCTCACGGGCCCTAAAGTGATAACGCTCTAAAAATACCCACAGGAAGGATACATCTTGAATATACATTTATGATTTGAGAAACCATTAATTACCTGGAATATGAGCTTTAATAAACTCTTCCTTCTCACTCATTCTGAATGTGATCGGGGAAATGTGGGTTGGTGTCTGTAAATTAGCTAGGGAGTTCAGTCCCGACATATCGAACATGAGAAAATGGTTCGAAATGTAAAATCAAGACTCCCAAATGTATGCTTGCCCAAGTTGACTCAATATGCTACATTGGCAGCGTTTCCAATTAGGGTGCGTTGAAATAATCTCAACCTAATCGAATCATCGATCAGGGAGTTCGAAGAACACCATAAATGGAAAGTGGTAATGTGGTCAGCCGGATCTTTCTCCATTCTTACCTTAAAACTTTGGAATATCTGAAGGAAGTTTGGTGGGAACCGGAGGCCACCCCGGACTATAATGAATCAGATCATTAGTCAAATTCGACAGATTTGGCAAGTTTAACGTTGCCAGAAAAGGTAAGCGAGGTGGAGCCTGAGGATTCCATCCTTGATGGGATGGATTCCCAACATTCTGAAAAGAATACCCTGGATTTGATGAGGCACCAGGTTGCCAAAAAGGACTCGTAGAAAAAGGAGAAGAACCTTCTCCCAACGCAGAGTTACCAAAGCCCAGACCAGTTCCCCCTGCTGAAATATGAAATGAAGAGGAAAGCCCCTGATAGGGGTTCCAGGCATTAGAAAGAGGAGAAAAGGTCTGATAAGCACTCGACAAAGGGAAAGAAGTATTCCCTTGGTGACCAGCGTAAAACTGATTCCCTGCCCCCGCTGTAGTGAACACAGGGTTCCACCCTGTAAAAGTAGTCGAACTTTGCCCCCCAGACCAAGGGTTGAAACTCTGGGTCTGAGAAGTAAATGGAAAGGACCCTAAGAAGAGTTGGACTAGGGTGTGTCCAGTTCTAAAAGGGGAACCCCTGAAAAAGTGATCTGTTCTTTGAAGACATGGGTGTAGATCCACCAGCGGCGGCCAGAAAAGAAAAAAGGCCACTGACAGGCATTAAAGTAGAAAGGACCGGAACGGATATGTGGGTGAAACGAGAACCAAGCACAACGACGACACTAAAAACAATCGAATATAAGCAATAGTGCCTCCACTTGACGGAAAGGGTACGAATATGACACTCACGGCGAGCGCGTTCTCGTCTTGACATGGGGTATATGATAATCGGAAGATCTTGGGTCTCTCATTTCCGGGCTCGAATTGTTGAACAACGAATAGATAATCGGGAGGAAGAGGAGATGGACCTGACACAGGAGGTTCAGGTACTTCTTCAATTTGAAAATCTTCTTCCTAAGGAAATAAAAATCGCGAGGTGAGAAAAATGCTCCTCTCGGAACCGACACCAGAATCAACTATGAAACCTTCAGACCCTTGTGGAGTATCTCTCTCCACTGCGTTAGACGTCACAGGGTTGTAACCACCTGCTAAATCACTCCTACGCCTTCTCGAAGAAGGCTCTGGACTGTCGGGAGATAACCCCCGGATTTTCCTCGATCGACGAGGCGCTTGATCAGCCACTTTTATAGATTTTAAATTAGACTCAAAAAAGTGAAAAGCTAGGCAAGCCAGGACCAAAGAGCACTCACTATAAGAAAAATCCTTGAGATACAATCAAACGAAGCAATAGCCTCCAATTATTTCAGCTCCGGGTGATGGGGACCCGGACATAAATATAAGTAAAATATAGGGACACTCCCGAAAACGATGCAGGATGATGTGGCCCCGGAGCAACTAGCGAAGGTGTCGAGGATAACCGTCAACCTCCTGGCTGACATCCTTTGTGGCCTCAAGCACCCAGCTTCGCAAGGGCCCCCCGTCTTCTTTGGTGATCGACGTACGCCTCGAGGTGCCAGGTAATGCTCCCCCGGTCACTGTGTGGAGAACCTAAGGTGGCAACTATGAGCACCAATCGTGTCGAACGGGTGGAGGACGATCGAGGTGGATGAGCTAATCGGAAAGTCCTCTTGTTCTTCACTTCCCCTAGTGTGACTCTACGGAGAAACTTTCCCAGTCACCTAACGGAGTTGGTTCGCTCAATTAATCAACTTTTATGTTTTGTTTGAGCGGCCTTGGAGATTTAACTCTCCACTCACCTAATCCAAGGCCCTACAACCTAGCTAGTTGGTGTATGACACTTAGAAAACTTGCTAGTTGATTTTAAATTATATCGCTTATTTTAATGGGCTGTTATGTTAAGTCACAGGGATGTCGAAATGAAACTTATGATGTTTTGACGCAGAAAGAAATTAATAAAAACCAAACTACATGCAAATGCAGTTATTGTCTTTTGATGAAAAGCAACTTCTACATGGGTTCTACGAGATTAAAAATTGTATTTTTCTTTTCAGATAGCAAACTCACACTCACAAAAACTATGAAAATGACTAAATGCTTAAGTGCACTTGATGCAAATCACTACAAGCATGCAAATCCTAAGATGAAAAATCTCCTAAAGCAGAGTGAAATTTCCCAAAAGTCCTTCAATTTTATCTCTTTTTTGGTCATCCAGAAAGATAGTTCCCAAAATAAAGAACTCTTAATATGAAGACACCAAAAACGCTTAACAACAAGAGGAAGAAATCAATGACAACTCCTTTCCAGAATCAAGCCAAAATCCAAAGGCAAGAAACCTCAACAAAGCTTCAAAAGATACAAAGAAACGAAAACAAAAATGCAAAAACAAAAGCAAACAACAAAGCAAAATGTTTTTTGAGCTTTTGAGTTTTATAAAAGAGTTCGAAAAGACCAAGTAAAACTATAAAATTCCAAGCCAAACAACACTGAATTTCAAGCAAATACTTCCAAAAATGCTCCAAATCTTATAAGGCTAACTAGTAGCAAGATCAATACGAGCAAAAGAAGACAAGAAAACTCAGCCACTCAGCCTAGAAGAATAGTTCAACCTTGTCGCAAACAAAAACTCCAAAGAACCAAGAAAGACTCTTCAAAAGTTGCAACAAAACCTAGCCAACTGACCTCAAGAAAACCAATCAAGAAATGGGCAAAAATCGTAGTGCCAAGAAAAACACAAAGATAGGAAAGAGTGAATGAGCAGAAGCTCTCTGTTCTGATGAAGCAGAATAGCCAAGAATGCCTAGAAAGAGATCTTGGTACTCAAACCAGAAGTGCCAGCACAAGAAACAACACTTGCCAAAAAGACGAGTTTTCAATCAAACAAAAGAGAGAAAAGACCAAAGATCACTTTCTTCACAATCCAGAGGGTACAAAGACACTGTAGGAATAGGTCTCCACAGACAAAAAGGACTAAAAAGCCAAGGAATCCAAAATTTCAAAATCTTCCTAGGTATACGCTACTTCACAGTTTAGCAACAAGCGTGCATACGCGACTGTGCCAAAGGAAACACGCGTATACACGACTCCCTTTAGACAAACTTGCGTGTATACGCGACTGTGTGCAGAAAAAAGCACATATATAAAGGTAAATAATGAAAAACAAAAAGGATCAAGCCTGGATAAGAAACCAGGACTTCAGTCTGACTGAGAAAGAGTAAAGTGGACTACAAATAGAAGTTAAAAATGTTGGAAACCTATCAAACAGCTGAAACCACCCAACAGGGGAATCACAAGAATGCGATCCCTAGCGGAGTCGCCAGTTCTGTTTCAGGGAAAATCACCCTAGAGGTTTGTTGGGTTTAAACCTCCACAGAGCAGGGCATGCTACTCAAGAAGGACTCACACAACCATACATGTTCATAAACTGAATAAGAACAGATAGAAATTTTGGTTCTCTGGACAGAAAAAATCTCAGAGGGTTAGAACCCCAATGACCTTCTTCATCATCGCACGAACAGAAGAAAAAGCACGAAGAGCGGATTTGTACAGCATATATCTACTCTAAATGTTAGTGAAATCCATATGAAACATTAGATAAACCATAATAAATGCTTAAATAACAATATTCTCATATATGCAAGCAGACACTAACACGTATATTTCGAGAACAAGATGGTTCTTCTGTATTATAAATAGCATGTACAGAAATAACGAGTGGAGATATCACCTGAATGTAAGAGTCTTCCAAAGCCAGACAAGTTCGCCTTCCATCCCCTTATATAGTTCCTTAGAAATGGTGCGTAGGATGACATATAAAGAGATGAGCATCTCTAGGGAACAAAAGGGTTTATTGTTGTGATAGAAAGATAAAACGAGAATTGAGACTTGGATGAAAGAATATGTGAGAGTATAATATCTAATAATTTCTCTCTCTCCTTGAGCCGCACACATGAGAACTTTTATACTCATAAAGTAGTTTCTAACAGGTTAAACTTGATTGTTACGTCTTCAGGGTGGTTGAACTACCAGGTAACCATCAGCAGTGACATGCAAAATAAGATTTTTATATATTTTTAATAGTTTTAATGACATGTTAAAATACGCGTGGACTGATGTATGGAAAAATGTAAACATAACGCCTGAAATTTAGCATTGTTTTTTGGTAATTTGTGAAATGCTGGCAAGAATGGTGCCCAAAAATAAGCAATTATAGATCGCCTTGAAGGTGAGAAATGATGCTATAACAGGATATCACTTTCGCAAACGAAAATGATATATTTATAGTCATTTTCCTTGATTATTTGATGATGTTTTCTCAAACTGATGAAGATCGCTTTGTAATATCCCAGAAGGGAACAATACATTGATACACAAACATAATATTTGTAACACAAAAAATGTACATGTAATTTCACTATCAACATAGATATAGATATAATAGTTGAGCCATTTTATCCATAGGAGAGGTTTCAGTTACAAAATGTACAAAATATGAGGGAATCTAGCCAAAGAGATGGCCTAGAACCACCTTGCAAACATGCTACAACTAGCACTGCATAACTGGTGAGCTTACAGGAAGAAATATCATGTTGTCCCTTTTTCTACTGATGTACATGAAGCTACTGCAAAAGGAAATGTAGGTCTATGGAGCTCAGGAGCTTTGATGATGCCAAGATTCAAGATCTGGACACTGTGATGGGAACCCAAGATAACCCAGAAAGTATTTTCTAGATCTACAACTTTGGAAAATCACCCTCCTAGGGTTTGATCCTTTGACTACTAGGTTATATAGTTATGAAGCGATATCTAATCCAAATATGGCTGAAATATTTTATACAACCAAATATTAACTTTGAGGGATGATCCCTCCTTCAGATCTACAAGCTAGGAGCTTGAGATCTTGTCTCCTCTTCTTCCTCCTTCAAGTTGCAGAAACTGAATATGAAGCTATTATAGAAACTGCGTTGAACAAGAGAGAGAGGCTCTATGTCTACTAAAATTCACTACAATAAGCTCTAGGCTGATGGAAATGGTGATGGCAAGGTGAGGGGATGATCCCTCACAAGATTACTAGCTGAAATACTAGTAACTTCCTTCTCCCTTAGACCTACAAGAATGGACTGCGCAATTCCTGATGGGATTGTTGCTGCTGGGAGATGGATAATAGATGGACTGATGCCCAATATATATCTAAAGCACTGGAAGGCTGATCTTGAAGCTCAAGGTGATAGGATGAATCCTTCACCGGTTCCTCAACTGAAATATTTAAGGAAAACCTCCTCCTCTCAAACTGATCTTTAGAAATGTGCAATTTCTGAATATGGATGTTCTGTAGAGAGTAGAAAAAATATGGCACCAATGACTGATGATGGATGAAGTACAATACTCTTTCAAGAGCTACTCAATGAAAGAGGTGGGATTCCCGAACAGGAACACTCAGTGCTAAACAACACTTGCAATCTTAGCTAAAAAACCAAAGAAAGCATGGAATGTCAAAGGAAAATTATATATCTAAACAGATCATACATCAACAACAATCTCAAACATGCCTTTTGTGTTTTCTTAATCTTCATTATATATTTTTTGAACCTTCTCATTCCTTGTCCCACGTCATAACCATTGTACATGTGGACATAGGTCTCCATGTTGACTGCGTTGTCTCTCCATGATCTCTGTCATGTGTGAATGTAATGATCACCCTCTCCATCATGTGTGCATTAATGCACCAATTCCTCCATCATGTCATCATAAATGCTCTATGAGCTTACATTTGATTCCTTCAAAGATCTTAGTTGATGAGACCTAATCTCCACTCCTTTCACATTAAGTAGTTGCTACACTACTCCATTATGTAGATCTAGATCTGAAATATCCACATACACACATCAAAAGTGGATTTTATTCATATTTGAGGATTATGGGTCCCTCCACCCTTTTATTTAATTAATTAATTAAGTTTATTAAGAACTCTAATATTCAAAATATCATGTGAAAATTTGGGAAAATTACGCTCCTCCCCGGAAAAATGTTTTGGATACTACATCAAACATCCTACCTCCAAATGGCATCCTCATATGGAAGGCCTTCCTATATGTCACAATTTTTTATGCATGTCCAGCTCCAAAGTTGCCTCTCTAGAATGTTTATAATGGCCTCCAACTGAAAATTTAGATACCCATCCTCATCAATGAATCTCCAAGTAGAAACCATATGATGAACAAATATCCCCTCTACACATGAGATACATAAAATAAAGTGGTTCATTCTCAAAGTGGAAAGTCCCAACTCATGAAAACTATCTCTCCAACCCATCATACATAGAGTAGATTGCATCTATCAATGCTCACATCATTAGCCCTATTGGCCATGTAGGAATCAAACATCACATCAACATAGTGAAAAACAAAAATTATAGATATATGGATGAACATGAAAAATTTCAAACCATATTCTCCCAATAAAAACCAACACAGAAAATCCTCCTGCTACCATGCTAGATCATCATAAAAACAAGTAAGAGAGCCATACTCTCTCAAAAGAAGCCACCGCAACAATGCTTCTTGTTTCCATGCCAAATCAACATCAATGAGAATATGAGAGCCATACTCTCTCAATAGAAGCCACTGTAGCAATTCTTCTTGTTTCCATGCCAAATCTGCATCAATATAGATATGAGAGCCATACTCTCTCAATAGAAGCCACCGAAACAATGCCTATTGCTGCCATACCCCATCATCATGGTACCAAATGTAGTGGCCATATTATCTCAAGAGAAGCCACCTTAGCAAGGCATATTTCTACCCCATCACATCATCATTATACCATGTACAATGAAAATAATCCCCCAACAGAAGCCAACGTTGTAAGGCCTCTTGTTTCCATCCTCAAACAATGTCATGCAATGTATGGGAAGAATTCAGTCCATACTCTCCAAATAGTAACCATAGCAACAAGGATTCTTGTTGCCTCCTTGCATTATCATGATGCAAGTCATGGAGCAACAATAGAGTAATGGACATGTGAGATGTCTCATGAACATAATACAAACAAGCTCCTTTATGCCACATCATGTGAGAGTTATAATTTCTCCCAAGCCCAAGTACATACATGAACATGAGATACATCCCAAACAGAAATACATGTAAATACATGAGACATATCCCAAACAAGAGTAAATACATGGACATAAGATATATCATGATATGTCAAAACTCTCTCATCAACAACCAAAGTAACCATGCCTTTTTCTTCTGCGTTCTTCCAGTGATGTGTAAGGCATGAGTCAGAAAAATATGGTCCGTTGGGTGGTAACCATAATCACCCAAGAGCAACCAATGCAGCTATGCTTCTTGCTGCCCTATATCATAGATCTGAAAGTGGTTTTGCAGCCCCTTGCTTCATATCATCAATCATTCCTCCGAATGTGTATGATGGATCTCATTCTGTAAATACTTGGTATCCTCCCATTGTAGGACACCAACCTCCTCAAATTGTTGAAGAAATTTGCACTCCATGAAATTTTGAAGTGCACCTCCAATGAGATATCTCCATGAGATTCTTTTTTCATAAATGGCCCTCCAAAGCCAATAATTTTTTGGATCTGCTGCAGGTAGAAGTTTCTCTTTGAGCTGTGAGATGCTCATTGAGAAAGTGTCATATAGAAAGGAGAAAATATTCCTCATCTCAAGATGTCTACCATCTATCATCTTTTCCTCCATTGCTTCATGAATGAAGCTGCCATATGACTTCTCCCATAAGTAATGGGTCCTCTTCTTCTCATTGTTACTCATTAACAACGTTGTAGATCTGTAAGGTGATGCATGTGTTGTCTCAAAGAAAGGCACAATGTTGAACTTATAACCAACCATTGTACATAGGATCACACTCATCCCATCTTCTAAAATTCTACATTTCAACTCAAAGGGTTGAATTTAGTTCATAAATTAAAAAATAGGATGGGTTCTCATCACCTCCCTGATTAGATCAAGGGTCATCTGCACAGTGATATGATGCTGCTCCAAATCAGCGTGTTGTTCTAACCCTTGGTTATGCATTGGCCCTGATGGCATCTCCCCATAAGTTTCAATAAGAGGTATTGAAACAATATGAGATGAAAGTGGTTGCATACTTGGATCAACTGATCTATGGAAACATCTTGCAAGACCACAAGGGTTCCTCCAATCAGAACAATAGTTTCTCCAATTGTTGGTAGTGATGATGGCTGCACTTATACAAGTGTACCGGTGCTGATATCTATCTCCTCCACATCATGCATCTCATAAATCATGCATGGGGCTCCAAATGTCAATATCTCAAGACCATATTGCAAATATGCAAGTGATCCTCCTCTTGATGTAAGCACATCTACAGCCGGTGGTGTTAGAGGCTTATTCTCTTGAGTGATAATGAGAGCATCTTCTCTTGAATCTTCATGCACTATTCCCTTGATGATGGGACATTTCATTATGTGATATGTCTCTAGTTTCTTTATACCATATATCTTCTTCAGTATTTGCATAAAATCTACATAAGCAGACACTTCCATGTGTGACAAGTGACTAAACCACCAAACTCTTGCTTTTCCCTCTAGGTGCAACGCTACAAACTACACAACCTCTCTTTCTGATATAGGATATTTTAGAAATAATGTGAATAATTATTCCCTCCAAGCCCTAAATTTTCTTTTGGAATACCCGTAAAATGTAGGCAAGAAGAATCTATGAATCTTCCTTCTATTGTTGCTTCTGGATCTCCTCTCTTCTTTGAGTTGCAAAAACTTTTGGAGAGAGAGATTCTCCTTCAATGCTCTAGGATATGACTTGTATTTATATAGATATTCACTTAGTGTCTCATACCCTAAGCCTTCATCATATTCATACCAATCCTCTTTCTCAAAGAAAGTGGATCTAGTGGAATAACTTAAATATTTTTTCTTCTCCAGTCTTCTTTGTTGCTGAAAAGAAGTGTTGGGACATCCTTCATCTTGAAACCTTCTTGAAGTTTATCTTTTCCTTTCTCTTATTGTTTCATTGATCTCCTTAGAGATATCCTTAATAGATCTAAAGGAATATGAGACAAAACTTAAACCCTCCGTAGTATATCTCTACTATCTTCTTTTCTTATGTTATCAAAATGTCCACAAGTTGGGCCAAAGATCATGCTGTGATACCACTGTAATAACCCAGAAGGGAGTAATACATTAATACAAAAATATAATATTTGTAACACAGAAAATTTACATGTAATTTTATGATCAAAACCGATATAGATAGAATAGCTGAGCCATTTTATTCATAGGAGAGGATTCAGTTACAAAATGTACAAAAGATGAGGGAATCTAGACAAAGAGACAACCTAGAATCACCTTGCAAACATGCTACAACTAGCACTATGTAACTAGTGAGCTTAGAGGAAGAAATACTCTAATTTCCCTTTTTCTGTTGATGTACATGAAGCTGTTGCAAAAGGAAATGAAAATATATGGAGCTCAAGATCTCTGATGATGCCAATATTCAAGATCTGGCCAATGTGATGGGAACCCAAGATAACCTAGAAAGGATTTTCCAGATCTACAACTTTGGAAAATCACCCTCATAGGGTTTGATCCTTTGACTGTTGGGTTATGCAAATCTGAAGCTATATCTAATCCAAATATGGCTTCAATATGTTATACAACTAGATCTAAGCTTTGAGGGTTGATCCCTCCTTCAGATCTACAAGCTAGGAGCTTGAGATCTTGTCTCCTCTTCTTCCTCCTTCAAGTTGTAGCAACTGAATATGCAGCTGCAATAGAAATTGCGCTATACAAGAGGGACAGACTTTATGACTATTGAAATGTGCTGCAATAATCTTGAGGATGATGGAAATGGTGATGGCAAGGTGAGGGGACGATCCCTCACATGATTACTAGTTGAAATACTAGTAACTTCCTTCTCCCTTGGATCTAAAAGAATGGACTGCACAATTCCTGATGGGATTGATGCTACTGGGAAATGAATAATAGATGGCCTGATGCCTGATATAGATCTAAACTACTGGAAGGCTTATCTTGAAGCTCAAGGTGATAGGATGAATCCTTCACCGGTTCCTCAACTGAAATATTGAAGGACAGCCTCCTCCTCTCAAACTAAACTTTAGAAATGTGCAATTTCTGAATGTGGATGTTCTACAGAAAGTAGGAATAATATGGCATGAATGCCTCATGATGGATTAATTACAATACTCTTTCAAGAGCTACTCAATGAAAGAGGTGGGATTCCCAACCAGGAACACCCAGTGCTAAACAACACTTGCAATATTAGCTAAACATTCAAAGAAAGCATGGAATGTCAAAGGAAAATTCCAGATCTAAATAGACCATACATCAATAACAATCTCAAACATGCCTTCTATGTTGCCTTCATCTTCATTATATATTTTTTGAACCTTCTCATGCCTTGTCCCACCTCATAACTTTGTTGTACATGTGGACATGGGTCTCCATGTTTACTACGCTATCTCTCCATGATCTCCATCATGTGTGAATGTAATTATCACCCTCTCCATCATGTGTGCATTAATGCACCACTTCCTCCATCATCTCATCATAAATTCTCTATGATCTCACATTTGATTCCTTCAAATATCTTGGTTGACTGCTTCAACCTCCATGATTTTTCTCATTAATGAGACGTGATCTCCACTCCTTTCACATTAAGTAATTTCTCCACTACTCCATTATGTAGATCTAGATCTAAAATATCCACATACACATATCAAAAGTGGATTTTATTCATCTTTGAGGATTATGAGTCCCTCCACCATTTTATTTACTTAATTAATTGAGTTTATTAAGAACTCTAATATTCAAAATATCATGTGAAAATTTGGGAATATTACATGCTTACATCACTTGAGAATTGATTTTCAGAGGTGTAGGAAATTCAGTATTTCACTAAACCCCAAAAAGATCTTGTTTGCTATGGAGGAAGGTAAGTTGTTGGGCCATATCATATAAAAATATTTTATCCACATATACCTTACAAGAATTAAATCCATCCAACATTTGGATTTTCTGAGGAACAAGAAGGAAATCCAGTCCTTCATGGTGAGATTAATTTTTTGTGACAGTTCGTTCGTAACCTCGCTGAGCATTTATGGGAGATAAATAATATGCTAAAGAAGGACAACGAGGTAAATTGGTATGAAAATGATAATAATTCATTCAATTCATTCAAGTTTACTTTGTCCCATGCACCAATTTTGATCAGCCCTGATTATACCATGGATTTCATTATATTTTCATTTTCTTCTGACAACACGTTGGCTACTATCCTAATGCTAAAGAAGGACTTAAAAACAGAACATATAATAGAATTTTTTAGTAGAACTATAAGAGATGTGTCACTAAGATATAACATCATTGAAAAAAATTCCCTAGCGCTTGTGAAATCTTTGAAGGATTTCTGGGTGTACATACTTCACTCGCATGTTGTTGCTTATGTCCCAAATGCAGTAGTCAAGGATGTATTGGTGCAGCCTGACCCTGAAGGTAGGCGAGGAGAATGGGTTGTTCCAATGTTGGAGTATGATCTCAAGATTAAAGCTACAAATTTTATCAAGGGACAAGGTTTGGCACAACTCATGGTAGAATCCAATTTTCATGTTCTTGATATCAATCTTATCACTGCAGTATCTGACGAAGAAGTGGTTGATTCTGTTGGACATTGGGTTAAATGCTCCCCATGTGTTTTGTGACATGGACTAGCTACCTCTTGTGGATCCTAAATCTGGTGATTGTAGCAGGGACTAATGCCTATGGGTTTTGGTATAATGACAATCATGATTCCAACAAGTGTTATCAGAGCAACAGGTCCTGAGTTCGAAACGCACCCGTCTCACATTGGGGGGGGATATTGTTGGAAATTGGGTTCAACTCTCCCCGTGTGCTTCGCGACATGGACTAACTACCTCTCGCGGATCCTAACTCTGGATATTGTAGCAGAGACTAATGCCTACGGGTTCTGGTCTAACATCAATCGTGATTCCAATAGATTCCACACCTCAGGTATCATAAATTTTCATTTCATCCCCTTGGTATTCAGACATTGTTTATGTAATTCAGCATTTAAATCCTTCTTCGGAAGTGTCAAAGAGTAATATTAGGTCATTAAAGTTGAAATTTATGAAGTAATTTTTTCTTAATGATGCATTGTATTGGAAAGATCTAGGAGGATTCTTGTTGAATTGTTTGGTTGAAAGTGAGGCTAAGGAGGTAATGAATGACTTTCATAAGGGAGATTTTGGTGGTAATCTCTTTTGGAAGATCACAAAAAATAATATCTTGAGGGATGGATTTTATCGGCCTAATTTATTCTTACATGTTAATAAAAAATTTATGAATTGCGATTAATGTCATATTTTTTAGGGGAAAAGGAAGTTGCTACCATTTCCCTTGAAGCCCATTTCAGCTCAAGCACCATTTTAGTTGTGGGGCCTTGATTTTATTGGCGAGATTCACCCATAGTCTTCAGCTCATCATAAGTGGATCTTGACAGCAACCGATTACTTCACAAAATGGATTGAGGATGGCAAGTCACTGATGTGGTAATCATTCAATTCCTTGAGTCTAATATTTTGTCACAATTTGGTTTCCCGTAGAAGATAATCACAGAAAATTCATATTCTTTTAAATCTAAAATAATGATATATTTCTGCATCAAGTATCATATCAGGTTCGGGCACTCCACATCTTATTATCTACAAGGTAATGGGCTGGATGAATATTCCAATAAGTCATTGGTGAACATTATTTAAAAAAAATTGGACGACAATAAGAAGAATTGGTAGAAGAAGCTAATAAATTATTTGTGGGTGGACAGAGTAAGCACAAAAAATACCATAGGTATGTCTCACTTTCAGTTAGTATGTGGAGTGGACACTGTTTTTTCTACTTCTCTTGCTGTCCTGGTTATGAAAATTTTGCAAGAAGTAGACATCAAGCCTAATGACATACAAAGAAGAATCAACCAAATGATCCATTTGCAGCAATCTCAAGAGGAATTTTTCCAAAACACAACTAAGCTCCAAGTGAAGATCAAAAATATTTATGACAGGAAAATTAAGGCGGATGAATTTAGTGAGGGAGATATATTTCTCCGATGGGATGCCTGAAATGAAGAGAAGGGAAAAAATGGCAAGTTTGAAAAATTGTGGAAGGGATCGTACAAAATTTAAGCTTTTAGAGGAAGGAATGATTTTGTGTTGCAAGAACTTGATGGACAAGATTTTTTGGGAGGAGAAATTAATGGTAGGCTCCTCAAGCACTATTATTCTTGATTTTTCATAAATTTCTCATCTTTGTCATACATACCAGTTTATTTTTCTACAAAGTGTGAAGGAGTTGTCATGGAGACTTGAAGCCCGAGGTGAAGGCCATAAGGTTTCTTTGATCAACTTCTTAAAAATTTTGTGACTTCATTTCAGTTTGTTGAGTCATTTTAGTTTTGAGTCTTGCTTTTATTTTTGACTCCATGCCCAATGGACAAGGCTACTTTTTCTACGGTGTTATTGACACTTCCTAAGGAACTTCCATCCCCAGTTGGAGCCAATGTTAGTGTATGTGAGTCATTTCAGTCACCAATGATCAAATTATGTTTTTCCATATGATTGATAGGGTCATAGGGAAAAATTTTATAGTTTCAGTAGGTATTCAAATAAAAAAATTATCATTGGTTAGGATAGCTAGGTCATTACTACTACTTTCAGTCCCATGGTCAAATAAACATCAGTATGGTCAGGTCATTACTTTTGTAAAGGTGTCTTATTCAACTTGGTTATCATTCAACTCTTTATTCCATCTAGTGTCATCATTAGGTGATACGGTTGAAGTCATGAAAATGGGTCATTTCATCATCAAAATCATAATTTGGAGTAGTAATAGGGGAAAATGATCAATAAAGGTTACTAAGGTGTATTTTTATCTTATTCATGATGTAAATATACGTAAAATTTTCCTAAGTTGTAGTACACAAGCCATATCATCAAATTGTGAAAAGACGTCATGGGGCCACATCACCATCAAGAAATAAAATCGATTTATAAGACTATAAGAATACCAAAAAAGCTCATTTTTTTCTCATTTTCTCTCTCACAAGACATATTTCCATCCAACAGAATCTTTTTACCCCTTGGATACCAATTTCTTCCTTTGGAAAAGAGGATTCCACTGTTGCGCTGTGCTTTTCCCTCAGAGGTCCAAATGACCTAAAATTTTCATAATTGGATGGATTTTGACATAAAAAATATAGATATGTACCTTTGATGCCATGTTAGCAAACAAATTAGGATAAAAAATAAGAAAAGAGGCCAAAAATTCATTTTCTGCCACCTTTTTTATCCAGGCACCGTGCTTTTGGAGTAACCTTGGGAAGATGCATTTTTCTCAGCCTTGGAGAGCCCATTTTGCTTGCTTGAGGTGTATAATGATAACTAGAGATCCTAATATTTCCAATGGTACCTTCATATGTGTATTTGGAGCATAGGAAGGTAGTCAAAATTCCTTTTCAAGATGGAACTACGCTTATCCCTCGTGGTGTTGCGCTTTTCCCTGTTAGTCTATTTTTCGAGTTTTTTCAGTCAGATGTGGAGTTTGATGATGTAATTCAATTTTACTTTATTTTATCTAAGGTATAAATAGGTTAAAAATATGATGAGAGGATACTATAATGAGATTTGACCTCCTAGGTGACCTTAATGAAGTGGAACCGATAGAAACACAACATACAAACCTTATACAAGAACAACATTACCCCCAAGAGGTAACCCAACCATTTAGGCCTCCTACCCCTGGGTCACATTGAACTTTTGACTTATTTGATCCATAGACATAGGTAAAAACTTGAAATCCAATGCCCGAGAGGTTATAGACGTAGGAATAACACTACATGCTAGCGTCCAGGGCCTTAATTCCCTAATTTTGTGCCAGAGTCCCCGGGATTTGAGCCACCTTTTGAAGCCCAGAACCCAATGCCCTGCCTAGAACTTCATGAAAGTTTTATAGATGATAAACAACAACATGAAAATGATACGGAATAAATCACATCAAAAAGAACTAATTTGGAGCCCTCATAGCCATGAAAGGCATTTTTTCAAACATGTCACAAACATTGAAACTATTGGTGTAAACAATAAATATGAGCATAGGGATCTCATACTTATCTAGAATCTCTAAGAAGCATTTTTCCCTTACATCATTATCTAGAATACAATATATTTTACCATAGATACATTGTGCATTAATTTACAAATAAAAACATGGAGAGAGTATACATCACTACTATCAAAATACATGCTCATATCTAGCATAATAACAACAGAAATATCATGGATACAACAACAATAAAATCCACATATAAACTAGTAAATTCATACAAAAAATACTAAAGTAATTAGATATTCATTAATGAAAGTAAAAACCAACAGGAGATGGGACTTCCACATTCCACCCAACCATAGAATTGTTGAGCCAAATATCTCTTCAGAAAATCACCCTTGTGCCATATTCCAAGCATCACTGTGGGACTCAAACAAAAAATACCAATCCATAGCATACCGAAATTAAAGAAACTCACCCTCATCAACATAAACGAGGCTTTACCATGATCTACACCCAATCACTAGGCATACACAAGCATGGATATCACCAGATTCTCTCCACCTAAACCATGAGGAATTTTCCTGTCTCCTAGTCTCTCAGGCTTTACCGCAACCCACAGTTTGAATTATGGGTCACTAGGTGCTAAACCAAGACATACTCTCCAGGATTTACCGTATATCCCAAACCTGAGATTCCTATGCCTGATGGAGATAAAACCACCTCTCATGCTTTATCGCAATCCAAACCAGAATAAATAGGCCCTAAACTGAGGCAATAGATAAACTGGTTTTGTGTCATAACATTCAAAGATCCACCTCACTGAGCTTCGAATCCATATGGTAATCCAACTAAACCAAAACATGAGAAATCCACAACACCATGGTTATCTGAAAATGGCAAGGATAGGATGAAAACCTATCACCCCCGGAAAATCCATTACAAGAAAGAAAGAACCACACACAACACCATGCGTGCTTGATCTAGCAAGTAAATCACACATGCAAAGCAACACCTACAAAGAATATTGTTGTAGCTACTTTATCTCGCTCTTCCTTCCTTGTGCCTTCCTTCCTCTTACTTTCTTAGATCCAATGCCAAGGTTCTCCAAGAAAACTCTCAGTGTCCAAGAGTATGAGAAAGAGAGAGAATAATGGGAGAGCTCCAAAATGACCTGAAAAAATGTTTGAGAAAAAATCTTAACTAGAAAAATATTTCCAACTGATCCTCAGAAGCCTTTTTATAGATTACACCTCTATTTTCTTCATTTTCCATTATTTTCCTTCATTTTCCTCTTCACATGCAACCTATGACCTTTCATCTCCCTTTTCTCCTAATTTCCATTATTTTCATAAATAAATATGCCAAATATGTTATTTTTCATTTCCAAAGCCTTTTCAATTTCCTTTTCCAATTTCCTTTAGCCATAATAACCGAAATGAAAACCCACTAGGGTGTTTTTCCAAACATTCAACTTGGAATAATTTTCCCATCAATCATGGTTATTATTTTACCTTTATTAACTCTTATTACATGAAATTTTCACTAGGGTTGTTAAAAAGCCTCATCTCACTCTCTTTGAATGATGATTAGTTGGTCTAGTCATTGGAACCCTCTTGTACTTACAACCTGAAATTTGGTTACCTATCACTGGATCAACATAAAGTTGTTTCTCCCCCACCCTTGTGGGAAAAAGGGTTCTAGATACTAGAATCACACCCAAGTTGAAATTATTTATGTGGTTTCTTTTAAGGAATAAGGCTCCTACTTAGGATGTCCTTCAAAGATGATATTTTCGTGGGCCTACAGATTCCCCATATGCCTAAACAATGCAAAATCTATTTCTCATATATTCGTCCATTATCCTTTTACAAGAATAATTTGGTTAGAAATAAAAAAAAATAGTAGGGAAAGATCTTCTATGGGATGGTTCCTCGATAGATGAGTTCTTTAAGATTTTGCTAAACAACAAATAAAAGGAAAACTTACAATCTCTCCCAGTAATGGTTTGTTTTGAAATTTGGTTAGAGAGAAATGTATATTTTTTTTGAGATTAAGGAAAATCTTATATCAGGGTAGCTATTTCCAGATTATCTCTTCAAAAATCCTTGCAAATCCTCTCATCGACCAAGGATCAAGAACTTGAGCCCCTCAAATCATCGCCAAGGACAAACCTTGGCCTTTCTTTGATGGTTCTTCTCAAAATTCCCTTACGGTGGGAGTTTCGGGGGGAGACATCTACCTATTAGACTCACTTATCTTCACCTTCTCCTGTAATATTGGGTTGGGTTGCAAACAACCATGTGGAACTATTTTCATTGAGATTAATTCTTCAGCTAGAAGAATACATTAAAATCATTGAGTTGATTTTTGGGACTCTTTAACACTTATTAATTGGTTGAATGGGTAGAAAAGGCTCATAGATCATAATATTCTCGCTACTTTTCAATATATTAATAATTGATTCCATTATTTCACTCATATATTTTTTGCTCATCTATAGAGGGAATAAAACCAAAAAGCATATGAAATTTGAAAAAGAGGACTGAAGATGGCTAAAGATCAGTGGGAAATCAAACAAGATAAGGAAGGCATGCTTAAAATTATTTAGCTATGCCCCTAGGAATGACTAATCTTCTTAGATCCTTTTGGCAGAAATGAGGTACTACTTTTTCCTAATACTTATGTTTAATTTTTCTAATTAGATATGGAATGTATATTTGGGATCTGAACTCATTATAGAAAACCAGTTCCTTCAGAAGGCACACATTTTTACAACAATATATGTATTTCATCTAAATACTAATGTATTATTGTATTATCATATGATCCATCTCAGCATACATCCTATTGAACTTATTACTCGAGTATAGGCTCAAGAAATTGTGGTTCCATAGAGATATTTGATACAATTTTTTGAGCAGTCCTGTTCAAACTTCCAATTCAACTTTATTGATATGGATATGTAATTATCACATTGGATAACCATCTGTAGGAACTTTTCCTTTGGAATCCTTGAAGCATATATGCATATATATTTTATTCTAATTATAAATAGAATATAGATCTTTTTTTACCTTGGGAAAAAATATGTATTATTAGGGTTTTAATCAAATTATAAATAAGAATATTTTTATATAGAGAGATGTGAAATCTATATAAATAAAAATAATGTTATCAAGAACTAGTATAGATCCATATTAACTTCGAACCTACCAAGCGTTAAGAGGAATCAAATATCTCATGATCAAAACACTTATTCAAGTTTTAAACTCGAAATAAAGTTTGCATCATGAGATATTTGATCCTTCTTAGAGCTTGGTAGATCTAAATTTAAGATGTATCTACACTATTTATTATTAATCATAATCATATTGAAATAATAAATGCCTTAATGTTAACGATTATAACCTTGATTTGAAAGGAAAGGAAAGATATATCATTTCAATTAGTATAATTTTATTTATTAACTTGAAAAAATAACTCTCCAAAGATGTTTTATAACACGCAAATGCAAGCCTCTTTAAATGGGGAAGTGGTCATAGAATTTCATGTGGAAGCATGTAACATGTAATATTCCCAAATGGGGAAGCAACAATATATGAACATAGAAATGCAAGCAATAACAATTATTTAACAAATGAAACCATGAGACCAATATAGAGCCATATTATTGATCATATATGCAGCAAAATAAGTACAAAACAATGAGGCACAAACCATAGAATGTGATCACACAAGCCTCCAATACACAGACACTCTCAAAAGTGAGATGATGTTGCAATAAAAAAATGTCGGAGAGCTACTACAGCACAGTTATAAATACACTGCTATAGAAAAATAATTTAAAAACAATGTAGGGTTTTTATATGCCTCAAAATATATGCCCAATACATATCTAGGCTTAATACAAACTCCTACAAATAACCCGGAAAGGATTTACAGAAATACACCCTATACAAGATGGGATCTAAAGCCCTAGACTGAATATTCACTATAAACTGAAGCACATGAGTGTATAAGGCTGAAATAATGTAGATTTTATGTAGATCCTCTCAAAGGCCTCCTCCAATGAAGGGTTGAACCCTTCAATCATAGGAAAACACTCCGAAGGAGCCAAAAGATCCCTCACTTAAGCTTCCTTCCAAAATAATGCAATTCCCAGCTGGAACAACACTGGAAATGATGGGAAATAGTTGGCCTAGTACCAAATATCTGAAATTTGTCCAATAGCTCTCCAAACTAATCTCCTAGGTGAAGGAATCCTTCCTCAAATGAAAAACTAGCTCAGAAAGTGGGTTTCTAAACCCTCCACTACAACACCCCGCAACACAACACAATAACCTGTAGAAATTGTGCTGATGAAGAAAGTTGAAGTTTGGCCTAAAAAAATGAATTTGGAAATGAATGTAATGCTCTTCCAAGAGGCATATCAAGGAAATAGGTGGGATTCCCACTTGATAACACCCGGTGCTATACAACACAACAATCTCAACTAAATAACTGAAGAATGCAAGTAGTCTAAACAGACCATTTACAAAATAATATTCCAAAACATGAATAGAAATGGCTTCCATCCCCTCCATATATAGTTTGCGAGCTTCCTCACATTGGGTTCCATCCATACTTTCCACTAAGCTCATGCAGTTTTCCTCCACTAAAACTGTGTTGTCTCCTCATGAATTCCACTCCTCCATGACAGCGTTTTTGACTTGGTCAAAGTTGACCCATTCAACATGGATCCCTTCCAATTCACACCCAAAGGTGCTTAATCCAGCTGTTTATTCTTCCTCCTTTCACATTAGGAGTGTTATTATTCCTCCTAAAGAGCTTTATGGGCCTCCCCACCTATTTATTCACCTACCTAGAGATTTAAACTATAATATTCCATTTAGCTGAAGGCTAAATTTTTGGAATATTATAGTCCTCCCCTCCAAAATTTTGCTTGTCCTCAAGCAACTGTAAAGGTGGAGAAAAATTACTCCCTTCCTTATCTTATGGCCTCCTCATCAATAGTCCCCACCACTGCTCAAAAATAATCTGCAATAAATCTTCCCTCTAATGGTTCCTCCCAATTATGCAAAAACAAATGGCTCACATCATGAGAAAGTGAAAGGTGTAAGTGGAAACCTTCTTACTATCCAATGGCCTCCTCAAGGTAGGAGTAATGAAAAACATATGGGATATCATTCCCAATGAGAGACTCCCATACCCATGCTATCATCCAAATGAAATGAGCCATTCTAGGTAGCTCATCAAAGAAATCCTCAACCCCGAGTTGATACAATGTATTGGGGCTGCATGGAGAGATTAGATTTTTCCACCCAAGTTGTTTATCTCTCCATTTATGGTATGTATGGGGTTTTTTTTTATCTTGGGCTGAAATATTATTGCCTTCAAGAATGACCCAAGTCACCCCACCAAACAAAACAACCATGAAGTGCCTCTCCTAAGAACTCAAGTTCTCTAAATGGCTCCTCCCACATGAAGACAAGATCTGTAGTGTGGAAATCATGGTTTTCCCATGGCTTCTCCTTAATCATGCAATATATAAAGTATGGAGAATCATACTCCCAATGGGCACCTTCAATTCTTGTGGCACCCTCCCAACAAAGCTTCCCATAAACATAAGAACATCATCAATATATGGGAGAAAAAGCAAATAGAAACAAGTTTCCATATGACAACCGGGAGGTGGATCATAGTTCCACATGTGGAACCAGCGTAGTGCATCCGATGACTACCTCAAAAAAATTATAACAAGTGTATTTTCAACCACTTGTTTGCTGCCACAATCATCCTACAAGATGAGATCATATAAATAAAGATTGGTGCCAATGGTGCACACCAAGAATCATGTGGCCTCTCCCAAAAACCACCAATTGAATGGCCAACATCAATGCTTCAAATGGCCTCAAGTACATCACAATACAATATAAAAGAAGGAATTATCCTCCTTGGTACAACATGCTTCTCACAAAAAGTAAAGAAGTACAAATCATCATGCATAAATGTACAGCCTCTACTATGTACCTTGGTCATTGAGCTTAAATGGCTCAACTATAAGTTCTCCCTCACTTTCAATAAGTAGGGAAGTGGTTGTGACAAACTCTCCATCATCATCCGGTCTATGCATCCCTCCATATGCTGATATACATCATGTTGGATGTCCTCCCAAGTGAACTCCTCCATCAAGGAATGTTATGCATCAAAGTGCATGGAAAGAAAGTCCACATGTGGTGCATGTAGCAGCTTCTCCTTGAGCTTAGAAGCTCTAGTCAAGAAGACTTTTCCATAAGAATAGATGACCACATAATCCACCATGTATCTATCATCTCCCTCTGGGTCATCAAGAATCATGCAAGCACCAAGATCCTTGGAGTACTCTACCAGAAGTTGAGACCTCCAATATGGATCAACCCTCCTAAGAGACAACATTGTAGATCTAAAATGTGAAGTTCCCCACATGTTTTTGTCTTCTCCTTTGACATCCCTCATGCAAAATTCATCCTCCAAATTTTTTCCATGCCCATCATGCAGCTGCTCATGCTCAAATAGAAGTGGTGGCCTTTGGAAGTTGGCCTCCCATAAGAAGCTACCATCCAAAAATAACCTCTTGATCTTGTCCAATGTCAGCATGAGTGGCATCCATCTACTATAATGTATGGAGGATTAATTTCTCAAAGGAAGTACCCTCTATTTCTCCAGATCCATGGAGCAACTCCCTTGCACCCTGTTGGTGACCTCATCCATCACTGCAACAACTTCTGTCAGCGCAGGATATGTAGTGAGAGTGGGTAATGTTGAAAATGGGAGAATGTCTCCCTCCTCCTTGAGTCTATCCCAGGCTATATGTGTTTTACTAGACCCCTCCAAAGTATCCACCCCTCCGGGATCTAAGAGTGGTGAGCCAAATGGAAAGATGTCTCTCACCAACTCTAGATCTGGTGGCCTCCCAGGTGGAATCCCCCCATGTAGTGAGACATCAAAATATGAAGTGGATTGTATATATGAGTGGATTGATTTGTCCCTCCCTTAAATTAATAATAAAGTCTCCTTCTTCTGTGAAAAATCCTCCTAAAATAGATAAGGGTGAATGCTCATCATCCCTTGATGTTGATCCTTCTTTCCTTCTCCTTCCATCTGCCAAGATTCACAATCCACAATAACAGATGCATGCTACTCCGGAATTGTGCTTTGGTACCCACATGTTAGATCATTTGGAACTCCTTGCAAAGACACAAGGGATCCTCTAATGGAAGAAATGGCTCACTTCCCATCTCCATGTGGTGATGGATCTCCTCCTAATGGTACAATTTTGGCAGCTCTTCTCTACTCATCCTCCTCATCAATATTTGAGAATTCCTCATCATCAATGAGAGACCCTTGATCTTGGTCTTCCCTTGAAGGAGGAATCTCAATGTCCTCATCTATAGAAGAGGGCTCTTCAAGAAGTAGGGATATTTCCAATGGAAAGGTTTTATGCATTTTTTTATCCCTTTCAACAGAGTGGAGTTGGTAAAATAGATCTCTCCAACTCATGCAAAGGTTTTGAGTTTTTGGGTTCAACAAAACATGTTTCACAATGTTTGATATCAAATATTTTCACTAATTTATTAGTGAACCCTGCATAATTGTTTACATTTTCATGATGAAAAGAAGTAGAACTATAAAACCAAAAATCATGGGCCATACCTTTAAGGTGCGGTGCTTCTACTCTAATGGCCTCCTTTTCTGAAACTTGGTGTAGCTAGAAATAAGAATCTAGCTCCTTCACCCAAGATTTGGATGTGCACTTTGTTGATCCATCAAAGTTAGATAGAAAGATTCTACCTCTCTTGCTTCTATTATGGTTGTTGGATATTTTGTCTTCCTTGAGTTGGCAAAACCCTTGGAAGTCCAAGTGCTCTTTTAATCTCCATGATTGAGACTCATACTCCTAAAGATAGTCACTCAAGGTCTCCTCCCTTGGTGCATCTTTTTCCTCCATCCTTCTTGCAGTGAATGTGGGAAATAAATTGAATTTTAGATCTACATGTGTGGCTATATTTCCACACTCATCATCTGAATACCTAGGGCTTGCATCACTTCCAAACCCTCTTGGAATTTTTCTACACCTCTCCCCTTTCATCTCCTTGAGATCTTCCTTGATATTTTTCACAGTTTGGAAAAGAAGTCGGGAGATCCTCTCTTCCTTCATTTCTCCAAATAATGGATTCATGCCTTTGTTTCTTCTATACAAATTCTATTTTTTGTGAGAGGCCTCTTCTCCTAATGGCATAATGTCTTGAATGCACAATTTGAGCCAAGATTATGCTTTGATACCACTGTAATATTCCAAAATGGGGAAGCAGCAATATATGAACATAAAATGCAAGAAACATCAATTATTTAACACATGAAACCATGAGACCAATATAGAGACATATTATTGATCATATATGCAGCAAATAAGTACAAAAAAATGAGGCACAAACCATATAATGTGATCACACAAGCCTCCAATACACAAACATTCTCAAAAGTGAGATGATGCTGCAACACAAAAATGTCAGAGAGCTGCAACAGAGAAGTTATAAATACACTGCTACAGCAAAAGAATTTAAAAAATATGTATGGCTGTTATATACCTCAAAAGATATGCCCAATACAGTTATAGGCTTAATACAAACTCCTACAAATAACCCAGAAACGATTTACAGAAATACACCCTATACAAGATGGGATCTAAAGCCCTAGGGCTAAAGATTCACTGCAAACTAAAGCACCTAAGTGTAGAAGGCTTATATAATGTATATATGATGTAGATCATCTCAAAGGCCTCCTCCAATGAAGGGCTGAACCCTTCAATCATAGGAAAACAGTCCAAAGGAGCCACAAGATCCCTCACTGAAGCTGCCCTCCAAAATAATGCAATTGCGAGCTAGAACAATGCTAGAAATGATGGGAAATAGTTGGCCTGGTGCCAAATATCTGAAATGTGTCCAAGAGCTCTCCAAAATGATCTCCCAATTTAAGGAATCCTTCCTCCAATGAGAAAATAGCTCAGAATTTGGTTTTCTAAACCATCCACTGCAACACCCTGCAACACAACACAATAACCTGCAGAAACTGCGCTGATGAAGAAATTTTTGTCTTGGCCTGAGAACCTGAATGTGGAAATGAATGCAATGCTCTTCCAAGTGGCCTCTCAAGGAAAGAGGTGGGATTTCCACTTGGGAACACCCATTGCTAAACAACACAACAATCTCAACTAAACAGTTGAAGAATGCAAGTAGTCTAAACAGACCATATACAAAATAATATTCCAAAACATGAATAAAAATGGCTGCCATCCCCTCCATATATTGTGTGTGAGCTTCCTCACATTGGGTCCCATCCATACTTGCCACTAAGCTCATGCAGTTTTCCTCCACTAAAACTGCGATGTCTCATCATGAATGCCACTCCTCCATGACAACGTTGTTGACTTGGTCAAAGTTGACCCATTCAACATGGATCCCTTCCAATTCACACCCAAAGGTTCTTAATCCAGCTGCTTATTCTTCTTCCTTTCAAATTAGGAGTGTTATTATTCCTCCTAAAGATCTTTATGGCCCCCCCCACCAATTTATTCACCTACCTAGATATAAAACAAACTATAATATTTGATTTAGCTGAAGGCTAAATTTTTGGAATATTACATAATAGTCCTGGTTAAAAATCCATGTAATAAAGTTAATAAAGGTAAAATAATACCTTGGTCATGGGACATGTATTCCAAGATGAATTTTGATCAAAAGCATAGTGATGAGAATCACTTGTAATAAATCAATGTCTATGTAAATTGGAAAAGGCAATGGTGAAGGTTTGAAAATGCAAAGTGGCATTTATTGGCATTTTATTTATGAAATTAATGGAAAATAGGAGAAAAGGAGAGTGAAAGGTAACATGTTTCATTTGTGGAGGAAAATGAAGGAAAATAATGGAAAATTGAAGAAAATAGAGGAATCATTAATAAAAAGACTTTTGACGATCAGTTCATGGATTTTGCTAGTTTAGATTTTGAGAAGTTCAATTTTGGATCTCTCTTATATTCTTTCTCTCTCTCTCTCTCTCTCATACTCTTGGAAACTTGGATTTTTCTTAGAGCACTATTGGAGGAGTGTATCATACTTTATATTTGAATAAAGAAGTAAAATGAAGAGCAGAAAAGTGCAAGTGGACATCGAGATGAACAACTACAATGGGTTTTTCTTGCTGGTACCGAGTTGCATGTATGATTTTATTGCTAGTTTTGGCATGCATGGCATATGCATATGATTTATTGGTTATGATATGTCATTGGTATGGAGGATTTCCTAGATTTATAATGGTTTTTCCTAGCCTTTATGTTTCCTGGATATCCATGTTGTTGTGGGTGTTAATTTTTTTTTCATGTTGGTTCTCACGTTCCTTATGGTTGTGGGTTGAGTTATTAGTTCCTAGAAACCTTGGTTGGACAAATTTTCTGGAAGCCCTCTAATAACTTGGGTTGAGATACTAGTCTTGGAAGCCTTGGTTGGAAAAACACTCTCGAAGCCCTTGGTGTTTTGACTTACTAGTCCTAGAAGCCCTGGTTGGACAAACACTATGGAATTTCGATGATAGTTTTGGGTTGAGATACTACCCTCGAAGAAATGGTTGAAAAAACACTCTAGAGCCGTGGACATCTTGAGTAGAGACCAATCTAGTGATGGTTAGTGATGTCTGAACATGAGATGGATTCACTAGTTGAGGTTTGAGGTGGTTTTTCCTCTATAATCCCTGGTTTGGTTTTGTTTGGTTTATTCCATGAGATCCCACATTCATGCTTGGAATATGGCACAAGGGTGAATAGTTGAAAGAAATATTTGGCTCAACCCAGTCTATGGTTGGGTGGTATTTGGAAGTCCCATAACCAATTTCATTTTGCACATGTTAATAAGAGCTCTTTCCCTCTTGTATTTGATGGGTAAATATATTTTCTCATGTGTGGTTTTTATGGCTATTATATCCTTGTTATTTTTGTTGGTTATATGTTGGTTATAAGAATATTTTATGATAGACTTGGTGTATGGCTCTCATCACATTTTTATTAGAAAACGAATGGAAAATAAATATATTACCTATTAGATGATAATGAATCTAATTTGATAAGGCAACAATTATTCTTGCCAATTCACAGATAAATATGAAACTCGTATTCTAAGATATGTTATTATGACCCATAGATTGCATATTTTTGACATGTTTGACGAAATGTTTGTCATGGATACTAGGGGTGAGATCATGTATTTGTATCAAAGTTTGATTTAGTATCTTTTTTTCCATGTTATGTATCAATCCAAAAAATTTCGTGAAGTTCTGGGCAGTGACTTGAATCTTGGCCCTAAAAATGTGGCACAAAATCCAGGGTCATTGGCACGAAACTAACTAGAAAATTCCACAATTGCTGGCATGCCTTTTTGTGGGAGAGACTGAAAGGCCTCAGTTTCTTGCAGGGCTTGTCATGGGAGTGTTTGAGGGTCCGAATTAGTCAAATGATGCTTTGTCTTAGGGTTTGACCACCTGGAAGGGTTGATTTTCTACTCAAGGTTCTATAGTATGTGTGGAAGGTCATATTGGATGTGTTATGTAGGTTCCACTTCCTTAAGGTGACCTAGGAGGTTGAATCACAAAATAGTATCCCCTCATCAGATGTTTATCCTAGAAGACTAGTTAACTTGGGTAAATGTGGGAGGAGGGTTGTTACAGAGTGGTATCAAAGCATGGTTCACCCCTTAGACTCGATGGGTGGTGTGTTGGTCATGCATACATGGTAGTTTCATATGTGTTTTGTATGATTGTGGTCTATGTGCTTGTTGTGTATGCATGGTCATGGTCATGGTTGCAGTTGTGTCGCCATGTGAAAGCTAATGATGTCGACATTGGATGTGTTATCATGAGTATATGTTGGTTATGCACTAGTTATGCATGTTAGTATTTGTATGTATTGTGTATGTATGCATGTCATACATATGTTGCTATGCATGCATTGTGTCTAGTTAATGTGTGGTTGTGGCATCATGCATGGTAAGTAAATGAGGATTGATATGATTTCTATATATTATTATGATTATTATTATACATGTATTGTGCTAATATGGTGGGTCTTGCAGATGAGATATCCTCCCTGAATTATACTGAGGTACGTTGGTTTGTTTATGATTTGGTTTAGCTGGCATAGTATGCCTTAGAGAAAAGGAATAAAAAATATGGCTAACTAAATGTTAGACTATAGTTCATGAGATTCTCCCTATGGATCAGATGAGAAGCATGGTGATGAGTACTCCCCTCACATAGTAGACACTTTGAGAAGTTTAAAGGCATAAATAAGGAGTTTCAAAGAAAAAAATGATAAGATCATTCAATCACATGATAGACTTGCTAAGGCATAGGAAAAATAAGTATCATTCAATGTCACTATTCTTCATATTTTTTTAGACTTGCATAGATAGGGACCTCCTAGAATAAACCATGGATAGGAGGATAGGACTTGTTAGGGTCCCGTGATTTGGTATATTGGCTAACCAAATGATAGGGTAACATCAGACTAGTCTTTGGAGGCCAAGGACATAGCTTCCTAGACTCATAGAGGGCTCTATCTATTGTGCGAAGGATGTGAGCTTGTTCGCTTTGGATGATTGATTTTAGGCTAGTTGTTAAGTGTAGGTTTGTTTGTTTGTTTTGGGTTGGGGTAAGATGATCAAGTAGGATAGGTGGAATGAGATAATATCAATTCAATAGGGATATGGGGTCAGATGAAGTCTAGGGTGTCTAAATTTTGAAGCAGAGTGTATTAGAGGGCCGATTTAGCAAGGTGAGTGGATCTTTAAAGTGATGTATGATGGTGCAACAAACATTAAGTTTTTTGAAAAGAATAAGAGGTCTTGTACATCTATAATTTGAAGCAATAAATCATGAGGTAGGGAAAACCATTAATATCTATGAACAATACTCAAATTGAAAAACATACAAGATGAACAATCATTTGGCGTCGGGCCCTCCCTTCGAGTAGTTTTGAGCTTCTTACTTGCAAACTAATTTCTCTTTTTGTAGTGCTCAGTCATCTTTCTTTGCAAACCCAAATCTTTGTTTTCCTTCTCTAACTTAGCCTCTAAATGTATATTTTCCCTTTCAAGCCATGCTTATTTGTTATGTTCAATTTCCAAGGCAAGGAGCTTGGTGAGTGGAAATTGTTGGGCTTGGGATGCTTCTTTCTCCTTCTGCTTTGCCAAAGATCTCCTAAGATCCATAGTCCTAGGTCTCTTTCTAGCTTGCCCTCTTCCTCATCATCTTCTTCATAGGCACCCATGTATTCTTCCAACTGCACTTGTGACCTTTGAGCTTCTCTCTTGTATTTGAGCACTCAAGCTTCATGAATGGCTAGCTGGCCACTCATCTAATTGTTTTGCACCTGTAGGAAATGAATAAGGTCTTTTGATATTTCTATCTCAACCTCCAAGTCTCTGATTTGTGCATTTTGGTCCTGTAAGAAAGAATTAACTATCCTTGTTTCATTTTCCTCATCACTATATATGTGAATGAGTTCAAATTCCCTCTCTTCCTCATGATTGCTTTCCTCTTCTTCCATTGTTTTCTTGCCTTTGTCCTTTATTGGATTTTTTCCTTTGTCCTTCATTTTCTTTTTACCCTTGTCCTTCACTATTTTTGTGACTTTATCCTTCATTGGTTTGGTGAATTTTTCCTTCACTGTTTTTAAGGAGGAGTGCATGTCCCCTTTCCTTTTGGAGACATCAAACACATGCCTCCTTCCTCTCTGATAAGTAATGGTGCTAGGCGCCATAAATTTTTCTTGTAAACTTTGAATTTTGACAATCTTAGGACTGTCTCCCCCTTGAAAAATGCTCTTTGTGTGTATGTCCTCTTTACCTTGCTGCTGGTTGTTCTTTGGATCAACATGCTTAACATATTTCATGCTTTTGTCACTATCAAGACCCTCAACACTGCTATGCTCTGTTTCTGCAACATTAGAGGCATCTGTTTTTTTACCTATCTTCATCTTTAGGACTATCCTCCTCATCCTTTTCATTACTGTTTTCACTGTCAAACTCATTTTCTGCATCACTGCCTTCATTCTTTGGGCTTTTGTAATCATCTCCTGGTTCATTGAAAACAATTTTAAAATCTATCTCTGGGCTGCCCTTGTCATTTTGGCCACTGTCATGGCATTCTTTTGCTTCTTCACCACTGTCTGCTGTAGTTTTCTCATTGTCATTTTCTTCATTAGGGGATACATTGTTTTGGCTTCTTTGACCATCATATGTATCACTTTTTTTACTGTTTTGCTCTTGGCCATTGCTTCTTTCTTCTAGGCCATCCCCCTCTTCCTCATCATTTTCTTCATCACTGTTTTTTTCATGATCAACACTACTTTATTCAAGGCCTTCATCATCTTTTCCCTCACTATTTTTATCATCTCCCTTATATTAATTATTTTCTTCCTCATCTTCCTCACATTCTCTCTTATCTTCATTATTTTCTTCCTCTTCTTCGCCAACTTGATCATCACTCTTTGGTTCATCTTGATTATCAATGTTTTCTTCAATGCCCCCACTGCTTTCTTTAAGGACATCACTGCTTTCTTCTTGGCCATTTCCTCCTTCATCTACATAATTTTCTCCCCTATCTTCATCACACACTCCCTCATCTTCATCATCCTCTTTCTCATTGTTTTTTTCATTTTGATCATCACTGCTTTCTTCCTGATCATCAGTGCTCTCATCATGATCATCTCTTCTTTCTTCATGATCATCAATGCTCTCATCATGATCATCTCTGATTTCTTCCTAATCGTCAGTGTTATCATCATGATCATCTATTATTTCTTCCTGGTCATCTTTCTTAGGGGAAGGTGTATGAAGCAAGTTTGTTTGGGAAGGTGATTCATGTGAAGAAGATGAGCCAAGGTTAGTGGAGGGCGATGGAGGGGTATGAGGAGGATTTTGAGAAGATGATGGAAAATTTTGTAGAGGCATGGAGGGTGAAGTGGTGAAATCATCATGGGTGATAAAGACCTCCCAAGAAATGCCTTGTTGCTCTAATTGGTATGAGACAATTACCTTGATCAGAGAATGATGAAACAGGCTTGACATTTGCTGGGCTAGAGGCCTATTTTTCACGATGGAGGAAATTGTTTCAATGCTTTTGCAGAGATAGTAGGGCAAATGCGGTAGCTTAGTCCTATTGAAATGCACGAGGAGTCTAATATGATAGGAATAGACTCTATATAACCTACCCGCACAGGTAAATTATTTTATAATAATCTTCATGAGGAGGGCATATATGTCCAATAGATGAGAAAAATGAAAAATGGCTTTGCATTCAGCTTGACAACTGGGTTTTAAGAATGGATGATAATGTTTCAAGTCAAGATGCTTCTGTTTAAACCACTTTTCTACTATGCCAGGTATTCTAGTCACTTCATAGATAGCACTGGGGGTCAATTCAAACCTCACCCCTGCTAGATGTAATTTATGTCGGTGAAGCCTTAGGGCAAATAAGTCAGTCAACTGAGGAGGGATTTTGACCTCTTGTAATTTTTTATAGAACTCAAAAAACCCTAACTCTTGGAAACATGAAAGAATAGAAGGGGAGGTTTTTAGTTCTGCAGTGCTTGTGGCTTCAAACCTAATGGGCTTCCCTCCCTTATTATGTTGTTTTCTTGGACTTGTCTCTTCATTTAGGTTAGCCCTCTCCTCTTCAGACATGGTGTTTTGTTTACCCCTTTCTCCAATTTTTAAACAGAAAGGATTTTTGTTTGTGAATTGATAAGGATAAATGCTAAATGAGATATTGAGGCTTTTATACAAGGTTTAGGAGACTTGGAAAAATTAGGTTAAGATTCCCTTTCAATTTATCTTGAAGTCTTCTTTGACAAAAATTTAGATTTCACTGGGCGTTTTTATTACTTAAAAAATCATGCGGAGGCGATACTTTAGGGAGAATACCTATTAAAAATGACTCTCACAGCAGAAAAATGTCAATTCTGAGCTTTCTGGACAATTTCGGGCGCCTCTGCACTTTTCTAGGTGGTGCTGCACTTTTACGCCAAGAGCACATCATCTCGGTCAGGCCTGAACGCAAACGCGTTCAGCGCTGCACGCCCGTTGCAGGAGCACAGCGTCGGTGATGGGAGCAGTTGTGAACGCGCAGCATTGTTGGTGGGCAGGAGTTGCAGTGATAGGTGCGCAGCGTCATTTCCCGGGTGGGAACTGCATGTATGAGTCGGGCGGCAATGGTAGTGACAGGCGCGCAGCATTGTTGGCAGGCGGGAGTTGCATGCGACGTTGGACGATGGACGCAATTGCCAGAGCGCAGCACCGCTGGACAGTGCTGCACGCAGACTCGAGCGACGGTGGGCGGCCACTCCTGCACGTCATGTGGAACTAGAAAGGCACAATGCCCATCTATAGGTGGGCAGCACCCAGAGGAGAATAACATAGGAGTGATCTGCAGACATATAGCATCCACCTAAAGGCATGCAACACCGAGGAAATTTTACTCGAGGACATCTTTGGAAGCCGGAAAATTGCACTCTGCTTTGCAAAAAGTTGAAATGAGGGGGAAAAGGAGTTGTTGAAGAATTTATAACCCCTTTTTGAAAATAATTAAAATAAAAAAACCCTCTTTCCTAAAGTCTTATTTTGCACTTTTTATTTGCCTCTGTCTTTTTGGAGCTGGTCTTTTTAACAATATTCTTTTTGCATCTTAGGAAAATAATCAAACCTATGATGATTCAAGCTTGTTATGCTCATGTTCAAGGTGATTTTAAACACTATTTTTACCTCCATATCCTTTGAAACAAATCTTTGACTATTTATTTGTGAGAAAAATAGAGTTTAACTGATTGTTTCCTTCAGTGAGGTGGCCTATAGTGCCAAATACCTCGTTCTTTGACCGTTTTGAAAATCAGATCCCATCTTTTGATCCAGTGAAGTTTTTCTCTTTCACCCAATTTTTAGAAAATAGTCAGGAATTTTTTCGATACCCCTGCTGTTGATGAATGAAGCTCTCCTACCACTTATCATGTTGATTTTGTTTATTATATCGATTCCTAGACCTTCACGAATATTTTTGGAAAAAATAAACCAAGCTACCTTTCAAGTCTTCAAAGGGAAAAATGCATTTGAACTCACTTCCTATGCCCAATAAAGTCTGCAATGCTTATTTGGGGGTTCAGGAGTCTTTTACCTTTTGTATCCCAGCTACTTTTCCACTGTTTGGTCAAACCAATAATAATTTGTATTTTCAACCAAAGCACACCCATCATTTTCTTCTTCACTGTGATTTTCCTTTCTTGATAGAGGTCTTAGTCTTTTCCTTCACCTTGTGGCACATCTGATAACTTTTGTCCTTTTGCAGGAGTGTGGAAAAGGGCAGTTGTCACTCTACCATTCTTATGCTTGAGGCAAAAATACTTTCCAATAATCATCTTTGCTAAAATGGGCCATGTTGCTCATATGTTACTGACTCTTTGAGATTTGCATAGATCTTTGTATGTGTAGTAATTTATTTCTTTTTATGAGATCAGGACTTTTTCCCTATAGCCTCTTTCTCGTTGTACCTTTGTATCAACTGCCAATGACTTCATGAACTCTCTTAGGTGTCCTTTTGCCATTTATATAATGAGCTCTTGATTTTTCCTGTAGCCTCTAGCTCATTGTACCTTTTTATCAATTGCAAATGACCTTTTGAACCTTCTTAGGTGTCCCTTTTCGCCTATGCTTTGCTTTAGACTAGTCTTCAAGGCATCCCTGTAGAAATGCTTGGATATGATAGTCTATTCTTTGTAGATTTTACTGTTGGACCACGAGAGCACCCTTGGAGGCTACCTAAGTGTTCTTTTGAATTCATCTTTGACTTCCTGTGCAAATAAGGAAATGAGAATCATGATGGCGCATGAACTAGGAAAACCTAATTGACTTATTTACAAGGTCTTAGAATGGGCTTTTGACTGAAAGTTTGAACCAATTTTTTGAATGAAGATACAGGGTTTAGAAATTCTACTTATGCACCATCATCCTATACAGCTAGACATCCATTATTTTACTTTGAAGGGCTTTCTAGACAGACTTTTGACATCAATAGTGCTTGAGGCATTTGTGAGTAGGAGAGAAAACTTGGTTTAACTTGGTCAAACAAATTGTGAAATAAGAGGGCTATAGGCAAAAGTAGCCTTCATGGATAGAGTAAGGTACATTGGTATAGAATGGGGTCTTATAGGAGGATAGATTGATCATAGCAGACAAAGAGGAGGGATAGGGGAAAATTTATTTTTGAGGATATTTCTAGAAGACACAAAATGATTCTTGAATTTTGATTTCTAAAAATTTGAGACAAAGCATTTAGTCATCTAAAACAAGTGAAAATTTTTTATGACTAACAATGGCTCCACTTGGGGAGGGTAGCTCCTTTTCAGGAGGTGTCCAGAATTTCAGATCTCTGGCTTATGAAAACCAGAGCCTCATCCATTGGGTGGATTCTCTCTTTCTTTTGCTGATGTTTTCCCTGAAGTAGTAATTTTGAAAATCTGAAAGTATGATTAGCTCAACTTTTCCTTTACCTACCCAACCTACTTTCCTAACATTTTTTGTTCTTTTAGTGCACTTGAACTGGCAAACCCGTTGATATTTTATTTTGAAAATGGAAACAAACTATCTACTTCTACAGTTATCTCTTTCTGGAGTTCAGATTGAGCTATTGAACTCCTTTGATTATCTACCTATACTATTCAACTGTCAAGGTTAAACTATTTGACAGGACTTCATTTACTAGGCTAAGACATGAAATTGAAAACATGACTAAATTAGGATTAGACAGTCTGATTTATCATGATTTTGTGGCATAACAGCAAGCTTCACACAGATGTTATTTTTTTACAAAGCAAGATTTAGAAAACTCAGGGCTAGGATACATAGTTTGCTATTCATCCCTATTTTCCTCTTTGGTTCTATTTTGAGCATGTGGAACCAGTATCTTCTCTCCTAATCTATTTTCTTCGACAAGTCAATTTTGAATAATTTGACCAGCATTCTTCTCACTAACTTATCAACAATAAATTTAAAGCATGTTCAGCTATGATTAGGCTAAATAATTGAACAAGACATCATTTTGCACTAGTAGTGGCATTTAGACTTGCACACTTTCAGTATTAATATTTTTTGGATATGGGGTTGTACCTTTTTTAGAATCTGCCCTCTTTTTCTACTTTTCTTATGTTTTTGTGTTATCTCTCTTTTTGACTTTTTCTTCACACCGTTGGTATGTACAATGAGTAAAAATTAAAGCTAGGAATCCTTGCAGAAGTAATGTTTTAGCGTCCTACCATTGACAGGACCTCCAAATGTTTCAGTTCCATCAGGTTCTTGTAAAAATAAGGCATTGTTTCCTATATCTGAACTAATAATGAATGGACCCTTCCACAAGTTTTAAAACTTACCATGTTTACCTTTGTATTCTCTCCTTGAGTCCCATTTCAGCACCTTATCTCCAATCTGGAAATCATTTTCTTTGGTTCTTCTGTCAAAGATTTTATTTATATTTTCCTGCACTAACTATGTCTTTTTGTACACCACCTCTCTTGTCTGCTGTAAATGGATAGTTTGGTTCAGCCTCCTTTGCATGTCATTTTACTCTGATTGTACTTCTTGTAATAGTTTCATTATTGGGACTCCTAAATATGTCAGGAAAATGGCATCCATGCCATACACTAATTGATAGGGAGACATACCGATTGATTTTTTTTATGGTTAGTCTATCAGCCCACAGTGCATGCACTAGCTTTCCATTCCATGCCTTTTGATTTTGTTCCAAAATTTTCTTAAAGATACTGACTAGGATTTTATTGGAGGACTTGGCCAACCCATTACCTTGAGGGTAATAAGTTGTGGAATGTCCTAATGTGATGTGATATTTATAGCAGAATTCAACCATTCTTTTGGATGTAAAGGCGGCTGCATTTTCTGTGATGATTTTCCTGGGGCAACTGAATATAGACAAAATGTTGGTCTCAAGAAATTTGATAATGTCTGAATCGGTGGCATTCCTATAGGGGATGGCTTCTATCCATTTTGTAAAGTAATCAGTAGCGGTGAGGATCCATTTGTGTTGGGCAGATGAAGAAGGGTGGATCTCTCCAATGAAGTCTAAACCCCACTGTTGAAATGGAGCTTCAACAATGATCAGATGCAAAGGCAAAGGTAAAAGCTTTCTCTTGCCATCAAATATTTTACATTTATGAAAAGTCATGACTAGTTTGTGGGTGTCAACAAAAGGGTGGGCCAATAGTAACTGGCTCTAAGGACCTTGTTAGCTGTGTTTTTCCAATAAATATGGCTGCCACATTCTCCCTCGTGCATTTCATGCATGATTTTTCCTGCATCATCCTCAAGCAAACATTTAAGAAGTATACCAATAGGATTCTTCCAGAATAGAACTCCATCTAAAATGCAGAATTTTAAAGATTTTTGTTTCAAGAATCTTGCCTTCTCTTTTTATAACGTAGGGGGAGCATTAAGATAGAAAAGCACATAAATAATATCAGCATACCAAGGTGAATTTAAAAATACTTCTTCAACATGAAGAGCTGTGCATTCTTCTTGTTCTTCTAAAGAGTCAACAAAATTCATATCTAATGCTTGTAGATTTGTTTCAGCCATGAGTTTTGCAAGTCCTTTTCTGTTAACCAGTTTAGTGGGTCTGATTTCTAGATCATATTCTAGAATAATAGCAATCCACTTTCCCCTTGTACCATCGGGATCCTGATTTAAGATATCTTTGACATCTGTGTGCGGAACAAAAGAAATAATATGAGAATGCAAAATATAAACTTTGAAGTATTTCAATGCTTTTATTAATGCAAAGGCATGTTTTTCCATGATGTTATATTTTATGGGAGTATCCCTAAGGGCATTGTTGAAGAAGGCTATGGGATGTTCTTGTCCCATCACATTTTTTTCTAATAACATTGCAGCCACAGTATGTTCAGATGCAAATGAGAAAATATAGAAGTATTTGGTGAAATCATGAATTATCAGAATTGGTGCTTGGGTGAGTGCTTGTTTAACCAGTTCGAAAGATTGTTTGGATTCCAAAGTTCATTTTACTCCCACCTCTTTTTTTAGCATGTTTGTTATATTTCTCAAGAGTTCTGCAAGGTTGGGGATAAATATTCTTAAGAAGTTTATTTTCCCAATAAAGGATTGCAATTCCTTAATTTTTCTAGGATGGGTGATTTGCAATATGCCTTCAATTATTTTGGGGTCTATTTTGATTCCTTCTTCAGAGATGATGTGGCTGAGGAGTTTTCCTTCCTCAAGACCAAATAATTATTTCATGGGATTCAAAGACAGTCCATATTTCCTACACTTTTTGAAAACTTTTCTAAGGTGGACCAAGTGCTCTTCATCTTTTTTAGAGTAAACAATGATGTCATCGAGGTAAATGACTATGAAGTAGCCTATGTCTTCAAAAAAGGCTATGTCCATGGCCCTTTGGAAAGTGGCTCCCGCATTCATCAAACCAAATGGCATTTTAACATACATGAATGTACCCCAAGGTGTGGTGAAGACGGTTTTGTGCCGATCACTTAGGAATACTAGCACTTGGTTATAACCGGAAAAACCATTAGGTAGTGAGATCCTCTTCGAGCCAACTACCTTTTAAAGTATGTGGCCCATTTTAGGCAAAGGATAGTTATCTTTCAAGGAAGACCTGTTCAAATTTCTAAAGTCAATACAAAGTCTGATTTCTCTGGTTTTTTTTCCTAACTGACACGAGGTTGGAAACCCATTCGGAGTATCTGAGAGGAACTGTTATCCCGGTGTCATATACATTTTTGATCTCTTGTTCAACTAGAGGTAATAAGATAGGGTTTATTCTTCTTAACTTTTGTTTGAAAGGTTTCTGGTTCTCCTTGCGAGGGATTTTGTGTTGAATAATCCTTGTGTCATAAGATTTTAAATCTTGGTACCCCCATATAAACACATCTTTAAATTCTTTGAAGAGCTCAATGTATTTATGTTTTATGTGAGGAGGAAGGGTCTTAGAAAGTTTTTTTAGGTTTCCTAGTGTTCCCTATGTTGTATTCCTCTACATCGGCCTCAGTAGACTCCATCTATGGTTTCTTAGCTACATCATTAAAATCGAACAACTCTTCCAAAGGTGCAAGGCCTCTTGGTAATGTGTAATTCTTATAGTGTAAGACTTCTAGATATCTTTGGTCTAGGTCCTCAAACATTTCAGCTTTATAAGGATGTGTGATTAGATTTATATCAGCAAAAGAGGGCAACTCTGTTTCATGATTTCTATCTTTAGCAAGGTCATCTTTCCCATGTTCCAAGCTAGGTTTAGTCAATGTAAATTCATTCATAGATTATAGGAAATCATCAATTTGTTCATCACCCTCAAATACCTGCCAATGGTTAAGGTTTTTGGGTACTGTAGGGAAATTTTTGACTTTGATAAGGTTTTGATTATTTGCAAGTGGTATTTGGAAATTACTCGCAGCAAAGGCGAGCTCGTTGGCAAGGCTATTTTGGGCTCTAGGAATGTAAGTGAGCTCATATTTCTCGAAAGTTTTGAGGAGGTCTAGGGCTGCATTTCTGTATTCTCTTAATCTTGGGTTCTTAGATGAGTATTCACCTTTGATCTGTTTAGTGACCAGCTTTAAATCTCCTTGGGCTGATATTCTCTTAGATCCTAAGTTTTCAAGTGTAAATCGAGGAGGAGAGCATCATACTCTGCAATTTTATTAGTACATTGAAATTCCAACCTATAATAATGGCCCTCGTTTGTGTTATGTATCCAAAGACCAGCCCCTGAACTGGCCTTGCCACAGGAACCATCAAAGCTCATGTTCCAAAGTTTTTCTATTTCATGTTTATCATTGAGTTTTTGTTTAGGGTTGATAGAGTTTTGGTTATCATTTTCCTCTTTTGAGGGCAAATATCAGTGTTCTGGTGGGCCTAGCTTTTTCTCACTTCCTTTTACTTGTGCACTAATCTCATGTTCATTATACAAGATAAAAGAATCCAAATCTGAATGTATGGAATAAACCGAGGTGTTGTTCGACCTATCTAGGCTACTCACCATATATTTCATGTGGGTTTCTCGGTACAATCTCTTGGTTTGATTGAAAACGAGGATAGTAGCATAAGACATGTCAATTTGGAGGTTCCCCAGAAGTTTGGCTCCCCAAGATCGGGACAAGAGCATACCATATTTGGGGGGAATGTCAGCCATGACTGGTTTTATCTGTGTTAGGATCAGATTTCTTAGCCATGGTATTGTTATTGTCTGTTGTTCTTTTAAGAATGTTTTCGGGATTTTTCTTACCAGCAGTGTTTGAATTGTTTTTCTTGGAACTGTCTTGGTTTTTCCTACTTTTGAGATCATATTGCCTATGGAATTCCATTATGGCATTTTCTAATCCCAATTCGTGATCTTCAAAATCTTCATAGCTTGTTTCATCTTGGTTTGAGGGGAAAAAAGCTTGTTCTTCTTCTGTGATAAAAACCTCACCTTCACTATTAGAGCCTATTAAGTTTAGATGATTCTCATCTGGTCATTCAATATCTCTTTCGCCTTCGTCAACATAGTTATCTTGGAAGGGTGGTCTGATTTTTTGATCATTTTCCCTTGGTCTGTTTTGGGAGGGTCTCTTCTAAAGTTTTGATTCTCGTTTCTGTTTTGGGGATTTGTTTGGTTGTCCCTAGGGGGTATCCTTTCGTTTATTCTTATTCTTTCCATCATTCTTTCCATGGTCCTAATAAGGTTGTCTATCTTGGAATCATATGAAAAGGTGGATGGAATGGTGTCATCTTTGTATGTTACCCTCTTATTTGATCTTAGCCTAGCCCTTTTTTCAATTAAGTTGGCCTCTACACTTATAGCTCCCTTTTGCATGTCTTCTAAAGTAAGGGGCTCCATTTCTCTTAGTTGGTGGGCCATGTCGGGGTCAAAACCTTTCGGGAATTTAGCTAAGGCTAGGCCTAATGGGGGTTTCATGTTTGGGGGTAGCGCGTTGTAAACACTATTGAACCTAGTGAAATAGTCTTGGAAACTTTCCCCCGTGTTTCTTTTGAGGTTGCTATATTCCGAAAGGATTTGAAGAGGTTTTTTCTTGATTTCCCATTTGTTTATGAAAGTTTGGTAAAGGGAAGGGAGATCATGAATACTGTTGGGAGTTAGGCTTTTGAACCATTTCTTAGCTTCTCCTCCTTGGCTTTGGGCGAACATTCTCATTTTCATGGTTTCCTCTTCTAATTCCATGTAATCAAAAGCATCATTCATTCTATCTACATGCTGTTGGAAAGTAGTGGATTCATCCCCGGTGAAGTGTGGGATTCTGGATTGGAAATCATTTGGCAGAGGTACCAAAGGTTGTGGTAACACAAGGGGTGCATACCATCCTGCCATGGTGGGAGCTAATGGTGGATTTACAAGTGAAGGATTTGTGCTATGAGATGGAGTGGTTTTCATAGTGGAGGTGTGAATGGGTGTGTCGGAAGTACTTGGACCAGTAAACTAATTCTGATCAAACATGGGGTGAAAAGAGTCAAAGTGATGGAGAAGTTGAAGATCAGGTGGTGTGGAAGGAGAAGCTTCTTCGCTAGGACTCTGCTGCAAGTTTTATGGGCTCAAGATCGGCATGGTAGATTTTATTTGTGACTTGGTTCTGAAATTTTTTCTAGTATGGTGCAAGTCAAATTGGGGGTATTACAATGCTGTAAGATGTTCAGGTACATAGATTTCTCTATGAATGGTCCTATAAGTAGCTAGGTTTCTAGTTTTAGAAGTTTTCCAAAAAATTATTTGTGGGTAATGAACTATAGTAGGGGGGTTTGGGTCCAGATGAGATATGGTATTGATTCTTCGCAGAGCCAGTTTTCAAATTCAAAATTTAGAGAGGCTGAAATTTATGACTGCTTTTGGATGGCTAACCTCTCTAGGTGTTATCAAACTCGCACTGTGTGTGACTAAGGTTCTATATTTCCTGAGGTTATTTTGATGCAGTCCTAGAGGAGTCTATAGATACTTTAACAAAATTTAGAAGGCCTACTGGAGGCTAGTAGAGTCGCCAGGTGGATATTTTTAGTTGTTTTGAAGGTATGTTGTCTATGGTCCACCACCAATGCTAACAAAAATCCAATAGAGAAATTTTTTGGGGTTTTTTCTGAGTTCCTATATGTATCCCTGAGGTTTTCAAGAGTGTCCTATAGTTGAATCATCATTCTGCTAAGATGGTGAAAAAATCTAGTTTCTACTGTTCAGACAATACTTACGTTTTCTAATTTTGACTGAGACTTTGGGAGCTCCTAAGGGATACCTAGGATGTTTGACTCAAATTCCCACCGTGATCGTCATTATGTTAGTGAGCAGTGGGATAAATCCACAAGATAGTTTTCTTAGGGGCTGCTGAAATGTTTAGGGAAGTCTAATTTTGTTTCTTACTCAGAGTCCCACCGTGATCGCCATTATTTTAGGGTCCCATGATTTGGAAGATTGTCTAACCAAATGACAGGGTAACATCAGACCAGTCTTTGGAGTCCTAGGACCTAGCCTTCCTGGACTCAGAGAGGGCTCTCTCTATTGTGCGAAGGATATGAGCTTGTTTGCTTTGGATGATTGATTTTAGGCTAGTTGTTAAGTGTAGGTTTGTTTGTTTGTTTTGGGTTGGGGTAAGATGATCAAGTAGGATAGGTGGAATGAGAGAATATCAAATCAATAGGGCTATGGGGTTAGATGAAGTCTAGGGTGTCTAAATGCTAAAGTATAGTGTATTGCAGGGCTGATTAAGCAAGGTGAGTGGATCTTTAAAGTGATGTATGATGGTGCAATGAACATTAAGTTTTTTGAAAATACTAAGAGGTATTGTACATCTATAATTTGAAGCAATAAATCACGAGGTAGGTAAAACCATTAATCTCTACGAACAATACTCAAACTGACAAACATACAAGATGAATAATCCAGTGGTACATAGAAGCATTGGAACTCCTAACTTTAGAAATCCACCTTCAGCTTTATGAGAAAACACATAAGATAAAAAAAAATTCAATATATGGAGACGGAACTCCTAAATATCATATATAAAACTATAGAGAACTCTGAAACAAGTTGATGAGCAGGGCAAGATCGAAACAAGACCTCATTGTATTAACCCAATCAATCATTATTCCATAGAAAAGCTTCACAATAAGTTTTTAAAAACTTTAAATAAGCAGGGCATACCATGAATCATATTTATAAGCTAACATACTGATCTTTCATGAAATAAAGAACAAGTTTTAGTGGGCCTAAGGAGTATTCAAGAATTCCTTAAGATGAACTAAATGAAGAAAACATCAAAACTATAGCATGCAGGAGGTTTGAGGTGCTTCCATGAGCATATCTCAACCTATACTTTTCTGATCTATAGCAAACAAGAAGACTGAAACAAAATGAGGACAATAAAACACTAACAAGTTAGAAAAACATCACGATTCACCAAGCTATGGAATCCTACAAGCAAGCTTCTCCAACATCAAGCCACACAAGTCATTCATTCACTTCATGAAACCAAATATCTTCTCCAAGATCGTAAACCATGTATTTCTCTATAACACATCAAGTCCCAACTATTTACAATACATACTCATGCCTTATATAACAAATAAGGAGAGGAGAGAACTCACTATATCATCTAGAAGCCTATTGGCCAAAAGCACATATCCTAATTTTTCCTTGAGGCCTTGCAAGGTCCAAGGCACAAAATATCTTCCAAAATATCTTTTCCGGACCAAAATAGAAAAAAAATTGACTTTTAGGCTCTAAAATACATGAAGAAACTTGCCTAACACACATTTTCTCCATCACCACACAGGAATGCAGCACTCTGCCTCTGATTTTGAAAATTTTCCAGGAGCGCAGCACCAAAAAAGGTCTTTTGCAACGGAGTTTTGGAGGCATTCCCGATGTCGAAAAAGGTTCCGTGATGGCCCATTGGAAAGCTGTGGATGTCTAACTTCCAAATATAACTTTTTTACCTCAAAATTATCTCTAGAATTTTCCCAAAAATTAGAAAAAGTGAAGGTTCCCAAGAGCGCAGCACCTGTTCAGAAAAGGAGGCAAAAAGGTGAAAAATTGAGTGTTTTGGGCCCTTTTGAGGGACCAAAACAACTCCAATTGAGCTAAAATTTTGTGAGAATGCTCCTCTCATGTTGGGGAATCCAAAAATGTAAGCTGATCCCTTTGAAAATTCTATAGGAAAAAGCGCAACACCCAAGGTGCAGCACTCCAGGCTTAAAAATTTGCAAAAAAACAAAAAGTGTTCAATTTTGCTCAAAATTGGTGAGTGAGTCCCTCAAGGGTCCTTAGAGACCTGTAGTGAAGCTTGAGCCAAAATTCCAAGCCTAGCTTGTTCTTTTCCATCATTTAGCTCTGGGCCCTTCCTTCGGGCAGTTTTGAGCTTCTTCCTTGCAAATTGATTTCTCTTTTTGTAGTGCTCAATCATCTTTCTCTGTAAGCCCATATATTTGTTTGCCTTCTCTAAATTATCCTCTAAATGTATATTTTCCCTTTCAAGCCATGCTTCTTTGCTATGTTCAATTTCCAAGGCAAGGAGCTTGGTGAGTGGAAATTTTTGGGCTTGGGCTGCTTCTTCCTCCTTCTATTTTTCCAAAGCTCTCTTAAGACCCATAGTCCTAGGTCTTTTTCTAGCTTGCCCTTCTTCCTCATCATCTTCTTCATAGGCGCCCATGTAGTCTTCCAACTGCACTTGTGACCTTTGAGCTTCTCTCTTGTATTTGAGCACTTGGGCTTCATGAATGGCTAGCTAGCCACTCATCTGATTTTTTTGCACATGTAGGAAATGAATAAGATATTTTGATCTTTCTAGCTCAACCTCCAAGTATTTGATTTGTGCATTATAGTCCTGTAAGAGAGAATTAACTATCCTTGTTTCATTTTCCTCATCACTATCTATGTGAATGAGTTCAAATTCCCTCTCTTCCTCGTGATTTCTTTCCTCTTCTTCCATTGTTTTCTTGCCTTTGTCCTTTATTTGATTTTTTCCTTTGTCCTTCATTTGCTTTTTACCCTTGTCCTTCACTGTTTTTGTGACTTTGTCCTTCATTGGTTTGGTGACTTTTTCCTTCACTATTTTTTAGGAGAAGTGCATGGCCCCTTTCCTTTTGGAGGTAGAAAACACATGCCTCATTCCTCTTTGATAAGTAATGGTGCAAGGCACCATAACTTTTTCTTGTAAACTTTGATTTTTGACAATCTTAGGACTGTCTCCCCCTTGAAAATTTCTCTGTGTGTGTATGTCCTCTTTACCTTGTTGCTAGTTGTTCTTTGGATCAACATGCTTAACATATTTCATGCTTTTGTCACTATCAAGACCCTCAACACTGCTATGCTCTATTTCTTCAATATTAGAGGCATCTGTGTTTGACCTATTTTCATCTTTAGGACTATCCTCCTCATCCTTTTCATTACTGTTTTCACTGTCAAACTAATTTTATGCATCCTCGCCTTCATTCTTTAGTCTTTTGTAATCATCTCCTCCTTCATTGAAAACAATTTTAAAATCTGTCTTTGGGCTGCCCTTGTCATTTTGGACACTATCATGGCTTTCTTTTGCTACTTTGCCATTGTCTGTTGTAGTGTTCTCAGTGTCATTTTCTTCATCAGGAGATACACTGTTTTGGTTTCTTTGACCATCATCTGTATCACTGTTTTGACTATTTTGCTCTTGGCCATTGGTGCTTTCTTCTAGGCCATCCCCCTCTTCCTCATCATTTTCTTTATCACTATTTTTTTCATGATCAACACTACTTTATTCAAGGCCTTCATCATCTTTTCCCTCACTATTTTCATCATCTCCCTTATCTTCATTATTTTCTTCCTCATCTTCATCGCATTCTCCCTTATATTCATTATTTTCTTCCTCATTTTCATCACCTTGATCATCACTCTTTGGTTCATCTTGATTATCAATGTTTTCTTCAAGGCCCCCACTGCTTTCTTCAAGGCCATCACTACTTTCTTCTTGTCCATTTCCTCCTTCTTCATTTTCTTCTTCATCTACAGCATTTTCTCCCCTATAGTCATCACACTCTCCCTCATCTTCATCACCCTCTTTCTCATTGTTTTGTTCATTTTGATCATCACTTCTTTCTTCCTGATCATTAGTGCTCTCATCATGATCATATCTGCTTTCTTCATGATCATCAGTGCTCTCATCATGATCATCTCTACTTTATTCCTGATCATCAGTGCTCTAATCATGATCATCTCTTCTTTCTTCCTGGTAATCTTTCTTAGGGGAAGGTGTATGAAGAAAGTTTTTTTGGGAAGGTGATTCATGTGAAGAAGATGAACCAAGGTTATTGGAGGGCGATGGAGGGGTATGAGGATGATTTTGAGAAGATGATGGCAAACTTTGCAAAGGGATGGAGGGTGAAGTGGTGAAATCATCATGGGTGATAAAGACCTCCCAAGGAATGCCTTGTTGCTCTAATTGGTATGAGACAATTACCTTGACAAGAGAATGATAAAATAGGCTTGACATTTGCTGTGCTAGAGGCCTCCTTTTCATGATGGAGGACATTTTTTCAATACTTTTGCAAATATAGTAGGGAAAGTGTAGTAGCTTAGTCCTGGTGAAATGCATGAGGAGTATAATATGATAGGAATAGACTCTGGAGAACCTACCCTCATAGGTAAAGTATTTCATAGTAATCTTCATGAGGAGGGCATATCTATCCAATAGATGAGAAAAAGGGAAAATGGCTTTGCATTTAGCTTGACAACTGGGTTTTAATAATGGATGATAATAGGTCAAGTCAAGATGCTTCTGTTTAAACCACCTTTCTCCTATGCTAGGTATTCTAGTGGCTTTAGAGATAGCACTGGGGGTCAACTCAAACCTCACCCTTGCTAAATGTACTTTATGTTGGTGAAGCCTTAGGGAAAATAATTCGGTCAACTGAGGATGGCTTTTGACCTCTTGTACTTTGTTACAAAACTCAGAACACACTAACTCTTGGAAACATGAAAGAATAGAAGGGGAGGCTGTTAGTTCTGCAGTTCTTATTGGTTTAAAGCTATTGGGCTTCCCTCCCTTATTCTGTTGTTTTCTTGGACTTGTCCCTTCATTTAGGTTAGCCCTCTCCTCTTCAGACATGGTGTTTTTTTTACCCCTTTCTCTAATTTTTAAACAGAAAGGATTTTTGTTTGTGAATTGATGAGAAGAAATGCTAAATGAGATATTGAGGCTTTTAGACAAGGTTTAGGAGACTTGGTAGAAGTAGGTTAAGCTTCCCTTTCAATTTTCCTTGATGTCTTCTTTGACACAAATTTAGAATTCACTGGGCATTTTTATTACTTAAAAAAAAATCATGAGGAGGCGATACTTTAGGGAGAATACCTCTTAAAAATGACTCCCGCAGCAGAAAAATACCAATTCTGAGCTTTTTGGGAAATTTCAAGCTCCTCTGCACTTTTCTGGGTAGTGCTATGCTTTTACGCCAGGATCGCAACACCTCGGTCAGGCCTGAACGCAAACACGTTCAGCGTTTCATGCCCATTGCAGAAGCATAACGTCGGTGATGGGAGCAGTTGTGAATGCATAGCGTTGTTGGCGGGCGGGAGCTGCAGTGAAAAGCGCACAACGTCATGGCCCAGGCGGGAGCTGCACGTTTGAGTCGGGCGACAGTAGTAGTGACAGGCGCGCAACGTTGTTGGCGGACGGGAGCTGCACATGGCGTTGGGCGATGGAAGCAGTTTCCGGAGTGCAGCGACGATGGGTAGTGCTGCACACAGACTTAGGTGATGGTGGGTGGCCACTCTTGCATACCGGGCACAAATAGAAAGGTGCAATGCCCATCTACAAGTGCACAGCGCCCAGAGGAGAATAACACAGGATCGATCTATAGGCGTGCAGCATCCACCTACAGGCGTGCATCACCGAGGAAATTTCGCCTGAGGACGTCTTCGGAAGCCAGAAAATTTCACTTTGCTTTGCAAAAAGTTAAAATGAGGGGAAAAGGAGTTTTTGAAGCATTTATAACCCCTTTTTGAAAATAATTAAACTCAAAAAACCCTCTTTCCTAAAGTCTTATTTTGCACTTTTTATTTGCCTCTGTCGTTTTGGAGCTAGTCTTTTTACCAATATTCTTTTTGCAGCTTGGGAAAATAATCAAACCTATGATGGTTCAAGCATGTTATGCTCATATGCAAGGTGATTTTAAACACTATTTTTACCTCCATATCCTTTGAAACAAATATTTGAATATTTATTTGTGAGAAAAAAAGATTTTAACTGATTTTTTCCTTCATTGAGGTGGCCTATAGTGCCAAATACCTCATTCTTTAACCCTTTTGAAAATCAGATCTCATCTTTTGATCCAGTGAATTTTGTGCTCTTTCACCCAATTTTTAGAAAATAGTTAGGAATTTTTTTGATACCCTGTTGTTGATGAATGACGTTCTCCTGCCACTTATCATGCTCATTTTGTTTATTATCAAGATTCTTGGACCTGCATGAATATTTTTAGAAAAAATAAACCAAGCTTCCTTCCAACTCTTCAAAGGGAAAAATGCATTTGAACTCACTTTCTATGCCCAATAAAGCCTGCAATGCTTATTTGGGGGTTGAGGAGTCTTTTAGCTTTTGTAGCCCATCTACTTTTCCACTCTTTGGTTAAACCAGTCATAATTTGTATTTTCAACCAAAAAACACCCATTGTTTTCTTCTTCAGTGTGATTTGCCTTTCTTGATAGTGGTCTTCGTCTTTTCCTTCACCTTGTGGCGCATCTAATAACTTTTTTCCTTTTTCAGGAGTGTGGCAAAGGGCGTTTGTCCCTCTACCATTCTTATGCTTGAGGAAAACATCCTTTCCAATGATCATCTTTGCTGAAATGTGCCATGTTGCTCATATGTTACTTACTCTTTGATATTTGCACAGATATTTGTATGTGTAGTAATTTATTTCTTTTTATGAGATCAGGACCTTTTCCCTGTAGCCTCCAGATCATTATACCTTTTTATCAACTGCCAATGACTTCGTGAAATCTCTTAGGTGTCCTTTTTCCATTTATATAATGAGATCTTGATTTTCTCTATAGCCTCCAGCACATTGTACCTTTTTATCAATTGCAAATGACCTTTTGAACCTTCTTAGGTGTCCCTTTTCGCCTCTGCTTTGCTTTAGACTAATCTTCAAGGCATCCTTGTAGAAATGCTTAGATATGCTAGTCTATTCTTTGTAGATTTTACTGTTGGACCAAGAGGGCACCCTTGGAGGCTACCTAAGTGATCATTTGAATTCATCTTTGACTTCCTGTGAAAATAAGGGAATGAGAATCATGATGGTGCATGACCTAGGAAAACCTAATTAACTTATTTTCAAGGTCTTAGAATGGGCTTTAGACTGAAAGTTTGAACCAAGGTTTTGAATGAAGATACAGGTTTTAGACATTCTACTTATTCACCATCATCCTATACAGCTAGACATCCTTTATTTTACTTTAAAAGGATTTCTAGGCAGACTTTTGACACCAATAGTGCTTGAGGCATTTGTGAGTAGGAGAGAAAACTTGGTTTAACTTGGTCAAACAAATTGTGAAATAAGAGGGCTTAGACATTAGAGGTAGAGGGCTATAGACAAAAGTAGCCATCATGGATACAATAAGGGACATTGGTCTATAATGGGGTCTTACAGGAGGATAGATTGACCACAACAGACAAATAGGAGGGATAGGGGAAACTTTCTTTTTGAGGAGATTTCTAGAAGACACAAAATGATTCTTGAATTTTGATTTCTAGAAATCTGAGACAAAGAATTTAGTCATCTAAAACAGGTGAAAATTACTGATGACTAATAGGACTAATGGTATTCATTCTCATAGTGAGAAAATTTTGTATAGGGATGACATGATTAGAGATGGTAGGTTCATGGATACACTAGAAAAGAGAGGTGATGGACACAAGTTCTATTTTATTTTTCATTCTGAAAAGAATCATGATCATCATCATTATTATCCTTATAGGAGGAGTGGCAGGGGACATTTTCCAGATGAGTTCAATAAAGAAAAGTCTCCTAAGTTTGATGGAGAAATGAAGAAGTCACAAGATGAAGAAGCTTGGATGTTTGGAATGAATAAGCAGGAAAGTGCAAGTGCACATCGGGATCAGCAACTACAGTGGTTATTCTTGTAGGTACCAAGTTTCACGTATGATTTTCTTGCTAGTTTTGGAATGCATGGAATATGCATGTGATTTCTTGGTTATGATCTGTCATTGGAATGGAGGATTGCCTGGATTGACACTATTTTTTCCAAGCCTTTTCATTTCATGGATAGCCATGGTTTTGTGGGTGTTAAATTTTTTTTCTGGTTCGTTCTCATGTTCCTTATGGTTGTGGGTTAAGTAATTAGTTCCTGGAAGCCTTGGTTGGAAAAATTCTCTGGGGACCCTGTAAAAACTTAGGTTTATATACTAGTCCTCGAAGCCCTAGTTTGAAAAACACTCCAGAAGCCCTTGGTGGGTTGAGTTACTAGTCCTAGAAGCCCTGGTTGGACAAAATCTCTAGAAGCCTGATAACAGTTGTGGGTTTAGTTACTATCCTGGAAGCCATGGTTGAAAAAAATGCTCTGGAGCCCTGGACAGCCTGGGTAGAGGCCAATCTAGTGATGGTTATTAATGTACGACCATGAGGTGGAATCACTAGTTGAGAGTTGAGGTGGTTTGGCATCTGGAATCCCTATTTTGGCTTTTTTTGGTTTATTCCATGAGATCTCACATTCATGCTTGGAATATGGCACGGGGGTGACTGGTTAAAAGAAATATTTGGTTCAACCTAGTCTATGGTCGAGTGGTACATGAAAGTCCCAGACTTAGTTTCATTTTACACATACTAACAAGAGCTCTTTTCCTCTTTTGTTTGATGCATAAATATATTTTCTGAGGTGTGTTTTTTTATGGATATTATATCCTTGTTATTTATGTTGGTTATATGTTAGTTATAAGCATATTTTATGATAGAATTGGTGTATGTCTCTCATCATGTTTTTATTACCGAACGAATAAACAATAAATATATGACCTTTTTAGGGTCCCATGATTCGGCTGATTGGCAAGCCAAATGACAATGTAACATCAAACTAGTCTTTGGAGCCCAAGGACCTAGCCTTCCTGGACTCAGAGAGGGCTCTCTCTATTTTTGTAAGGGATATCCGTGTGTTTGCTTATTGTGTTCTAATTTTAGGCTAGTTATGAAGTAGGTTTTTTGGTTTTGGTTTTTAGGTTGTGAGGGATGAAACTGATCAAAGATATGAGATAGGTAAAAAGATGTCAGATCAACTGGGCTATGGGGTTGAAAAGGTCAAGAAAGCTATCAGATGGTGATACAAGGTTGTTGAAGGGCCGTTTTGATTCGAGGTAGAAAGGATCTTTGGGCAAAATGGAGTAAAATGGACATCAAGTTTGTGAACAACAAAGGATTTCAAGCATAAATAGTTTAATAGTTGACATAAACATGGTATGGAAAACCATTAATCATGAGAAATGTAACTATAAGCTAATAAATACATAGAAATAAACATTCAAGCCATGCATAGAGATATATAACTCTCTAACTTTGGGAAATGGCTATCAGACTTTGGGGAAATAAAATTAAGACAGAAAAACAACTCAAATCACTATGCCGGAACGCCTAAACATAGTACTTCAAGTTATTGGGCACTTTGAAAACAAGATTTCATAGTCTTAGGCAAAGGGCAAGATCGGAACAAGACCTTCTTGGTTCAACAAATGACAATCTAATCAGTCAAAGATAAATTTCATGGATGGAGCTATGGCTAGCCATGAGTAAGCAGGGCATACCGTAAATCATACTTAGCATGCATAAAACCATGAATGAAACAAGCAACAATATCCTTAAGTTATTAAAGAGCAATCAAGAATTTTTTAATGTGACTAAGAATGAAGAAAACATGGAAGCTATGAAGAAATAGGAAATTTGAGGTGCCTCCAAGGGCATGTCTCAAATTTGTTCTCTACTTTTCTATAGCAAGCAAGAAACATGGATTTATGAATGAAAACTAGGAAAAAAAACAAAGAGAGAGACACTATACCATTATACCAAGTCATGGAATCCAACAACAATCCTCTTTCATCATCCAAGAACATCCAAGAGACTATCCAAAAGCATGAGACAAGTATTTCTTCCAAAGCTTATATGACCATATATTTCTTCTATCATCAAGTTCAACCTTGTTTACAATGAAAGCCTTTGGAATATATAGGCTCAAGTGAGGAAAACCTCTTAGTTCAATTTTCACTCTCATTGGCCTATTCAAAATATCTAATCTTGTCCTTGAGGCTTTGCAAAGCCCAAGGCACAAAATATCTCATAAAATATCTAAAAAATGCTAAAAGAGGGAAATAAATTGACTTTTCATAACTTCTCATGTGCAAAAATAGCTAAACGTACATGAGGAAAAAGTAGTTTTTAAAGGTTCACTTTTTACAAAAATACTCAAAAAATACATCAGCAAAAGGTCCCCTGACTTGCTGGCAACTTTTGGCAGCCTTCCCGATGTCAAAACGAGGCTCATGATAGCTTTTTGGAAAGATCTGAGTGTCTAATTTCTGGAGAAACTAGAATTTTCCCAATCTGATGCCTAGAAGTCCTCCAAAAATAGGCCTATGTGTAAAAAACCAAAAAATAAGGTTTGTTGATAGATCGGGTAGAGTGTAGAAAAAGCGAGCATTTTTCGCCATTTCAGGGGAGAAAATGATCTTCAAATGTCCTGAAAATCTTTGAGTATGGGATCCTGAAATTATGGCATCCAATGATACCATTCTCATCCTTTGATGATCCCCCAAACTGAAATGGCGAAGCCCATGAGTTTTGGCCAAAAACCCAAAAATGACAAAAAACCAAAATATGTCGAAATTTGCCCAAAATTGGTGAGCATGACCCTCAAGGGTTCTCAGCGACATGTTGTGAAGCAGAGGAAAAAATCTGAAGTCTTGAGGTGTCTTTCCTCACTTTCTGTGACGGGCGCTTCCCTTTAACCTCCTTGAGCTTTTCTTGAGCAGCCTTCAACTTGCGCCGGGCAAACTGATTTAACTTTTTATAATGCCCTGTCATTCTCCTTTGAAGGTCTAAATCCCTGTTTCCCTTCTCCAATTTCTTCTCCAAGTGGTCATTGACTCTCTCAATCCATGCCTCCCTATTTTTCTCTATCTCCTGTTCGAACAATGCAGTGAGAGGGGTAGATTGGGGAAGGGCATTTTCCTCTTCTTTTTGCTCTCAAGGGCCTTTTTAAGCCCCATGGTTCTTGGCCTCTTTCGCCTAGGCTAATCTTCGCCTTCACTTTCATTGAACTCACCCATGATTTCTTCCAACCTTGCTTGGGCTTTGGAGGCCTCCTTCTTGTACTTAGTCTCTCATGTCTCATAAACAGCCATATGGACACTCATTTTCTTATTTTGGATTTGCAAAAATTGATTGAAATTCCTAGCTCTATGAAGATCATCCTTCAATGCATCAATTTGGCTTTCTCTATGGATTAAAAGGCTTTCTAGAATCTAGGCCTCATTATCAATATCATCGCTTTGGATTTGGATGATGTCGAATGCACTCTCCTGTTCATGATTTCCTTCCTCTTTACCCTTCCCTTTGCTTTGGGTGGCTATTCTAGTGCTCTTCCTCTTAGGCAAATCAATCATGGGCTTCTTTGGCAATTTTCCTTTACTTCGGAGGGCCCTTGTCACATTTGGAGTGACAAATCTAGGTACTCTTTTCTTTGTTGTCCGGAGCTTGGCCTTTTTAGGAGAAGAAGGCATGCCCCCTTTACCTTTGTCACCTTTCTTCTCTTCTTTTTGAGTTTGTTGTTCCTCTTGAGGAGGCTAATGTGTATCATCTTTTGGCTGCCCTTGCTCATCACTTTCATGCTGCTCATGTTCAGTACTATCATGTTGTCCCTATTCAATCTCTTTTGGCTGCCCCTGCTCATCACTTTCATGCTTCCCTTGCTGCTCTGTCTCACCCTCACTGTCATGTTGTTGTTCAACACTTTCTTCCTCCTCCCCTTGCTGTTGTTCATCATCACTGTGATGCTACTATGTGTCATCTTTTGACTGCCCCTGTTCATCACTTTCATGTTGCGCTTGCTGCTCTGTCTCACCCTCACTGTCATGTGGTTGTTCAACACTTTCTTCCTACTCCCCTTGCTGTTGTTCATCATCACTGTGATGTTGTTGTGTTTCATCATAAGGCTGCTCACCCTCATCATAAGTCTGCTTGCCCTCACTGTGTTGTTTTTCTTCATGCTGCTGCCCTTCATCATCTTCCTCATCATTATGGTCAAACTCTTCTCCATCTTTAGGCTCTTTTGCTTTCTCTGTGGTAAACTTGAGTTTTTTAGGAATGGGTTTTCCAAAGGAAGGTGAAGGATTATGAGTAGGAGGCGTAGGGGATGTGTGAACTAGAGGGACAGTGGAGAAATCCGGATGAGTGATGAAAGTATCCCACGAGACCTCTCTCTTTTCAAGATGATGAAGAATGATGATTTTGATGAGAGAGTGATGAAAGAGACAGGCTATTTGCTGTGAAGGAGGCTTCTTCTGAACAATGGAAGCCATTTTCTCAATGCTATTGTGTAAGAAGAAAGGAATATTTAGCAATCTGGCCCTAGTGAAATGCATGAGCAATCGAATGCGATATGCATAAATTCTGGAGAAGCTTCCCTCACAAGTGAAGTACCTCATGATAATCTTCATGAGAGGGGCATAGCTGGCTAAAAGATATGAGAAAGGGAAAATAGAAGGAAATGACTCTTTGTGCTCAAGCTTTAGAAAGGGCTTGTAATCATATGAGTCCAAATGGCTTTGTTTAAACCATTTCTCACCAATATAGGGAATTTTAGTGGCCTTGGAGATGGATCTTGGGGAGAATTTGAATTCAAGGCCTACCAACAAGAAATGCTTGTCTCGAAACATCAAAGTGCAGAGATGTGTCAAAGGAGAGAAACTCTTCATCTCTTGCACCCTTTGACAAAAATATAAACACCCGACCTCATGGAAATTAAACAAGACTTATGGGTGTGCATTCACTTCTTCAGTAGAAATAGGTTCATATCTCTTATGCAATCCACTCCTACTATCCTGCCTGGGAGGCATCTTGTTCTGGATGCTCTCTGCAAAACCAAACTGCCTCAAAAAGGTTTTCAAGAATGTTTTCTCAAACAAAAATTTTTCTTCTTTGTAAATCACTGTTTGATCAAGGAAAATTTGCCTCAAATGCTGTGTAAAATGTTTTTTTTTTTTTTTGGTATAGGTCCCTGCTCTTCCCAAAACACTACCTTTGTATGCCTAATCAACAAATAATTTTAAAAACAAGTACACGGTCAACAAAAGATACACACAGTCAAAGGGTCACTGTGTTTGGGTAAGGTTACCAAGCTCTTTGTGTTTTGGTGTGAGAAAAAATAGCCCTGTAGCATTCAAACACCCCTCCTAATCAAAGTAATTCTCTTGTATTCACTATTCCTCACCCACGGTTAGATAACAACACCTTCAAATTGATTTAACTGCTTTACTCATTTAAAGTCTACTTTATAGAACAAAGGAGAAAACACTGGTTTTTTTCCTTTTTTTACCACACAGAGGAGACCTTTGAAATGACAAAAGTACTTATGCCATGATCACTACTGTTTGAAAATAGGGCCATTGTTTCACTTTTCAAACCCAGTCTTTCCTCCCTTTAAATATTACCTCCACCTTTAAACATTGTTTTGAGGGCAATTTATTGGGTCTTTTCTCATCAATCAAAATCCACTATTTTTACCATGTCAGTGTTGGGCAAAAAAACCACAGAAATTTCGAGCTTCACACAAAAAACACAACCCTCCTTAAAATACTCAACACTATGATTTATATCATGAGTTTCATCTTTTCACCATCACTTAACAGTCTTGAAAAGAGCAAGGACTTTATAAATTGCAACCCCAAAATTGATGATAGCATTGTTTGAGGGTTTGGGCCTCTTTCAAAACATTTTGGGAGGGATTTGGACCTAATGGAGTCGGTCATGTGACCCTCCGTCAGAGATCATTTCGCTTTTTTCATTTCATTTTTTTAGGTGTCTCACTTAATTCACTTCGTTGCATTTCGCTTAGGGCATGCCATTGACCGACGGAAGGGTTTGGTCTTCTTGTGTTCCCTCATGCTTGTACCTGCTGGGCTAAGTTCATCAAAGTTTAGTTCACATCATTCATGGTCATAAAATGATTATTTTGGTCAAAAAGAGTCTTTATTTTTGAGTCTAGGGGTCAGTATTTTGTCATGTTCAATAAATGCCCGCAGGCCATGAGGATGGTTTTCGAAAAGGTTCTTAGTTCAAATTTTCATCATCAAACACATTTGAGGACATTTCTAGTTCAAAACTCTGTTTTGAACAAGAAATTTTCAAATTCATTCTTTATAATAATCATGTATTTTTTCCACCATAAAAAATTTCAATGCAGCCTCTGGTCTTTGCCGAAGTCCAAACGCCAAAATACCTGCAAAAATCAAATCATTTCATCAGTCCAAAACTCAGAAAATCAGTGAAAAGCCAAAGGACAGAGTTTCATTGAAAGGATGAAGTGCCAAAATTGCAAAACATTATAAAATGGGTTGTGGAGGAACTAAAAATTAAACCCATCTCTTGCAAGATATTTTCAAAGTCTATTTGAACCCATTTGTATCAAGTTTCATTCATAAATCCCATAGCAAAGTCGAGTTTTCAAAAGAGGAAGAGAAATGGCATCGTTGAAAGGGTCGTGATTGTGCGGTTAACTGCGCACGGCGCATACAAAGGAGCGTGCGGCGCACTGGGCAAGTTTTGTCAGTTCATTTTTACACGTGCGCGGCGCACCCAAGGCATGCGGCGTGTTGGGCATGCACGCAGCGCATAGAGCCCTAAGGCCGGAAAATTACCCTCCTTCACCCAAACTCATATCAAATCGCCTCATTCGCCTTCAAGTAAGTTATCCATGCCTGCCAAATGTTTTTGGATATGCTATGGTGGTCTAAAGGTGGAGAAAACAAGTGTTTGTCATGGTGAAAGTTAAACCCTATATTCATTCCAAAATCCGCTCCATAGGGTTAGAGGAAGAAGTGATGGTATTTTGAAATTGTATGTCAAAGCTGCAACTTGTCAAACCAATTTCATTTCGTTGTTATTGGAGTTTTTGTCACTGTTATTGGTCACTGTAGATTTACCACAGTCCCACAGCCACAGTCCCATATTCATTGTTCCCATATCCCTTTGTACTTTTGGTTCCCATGTGAAATTCCAAACCCTACTGGTTACCTCTTTCCCTGCCAGTGATAAAATTTCAAGTTTTCATAAGGATCAATGGTTGTTTTCATGTTTTTGACTGCACTTTGGCCATTTGGATAAATCTTATGTCTATCACATTGCAAGTCCCATTAATATCACCCATTCCCATACCATTTGTAAAGGTGTGTAATCCCAACATGTTCCAAAGCAGTGAGTAAATTGTTTGTCTTTTTCAAAGCCATTTGACAGTCCTTTAGCCCACTGTTTATACCTCCCACAATTCTTAATTTCATGCTTGAAACAGTTGGCATAGTTGATCTTGAAAGGCAAAGCACCAAGTCATCATTTTCAGACATACTCCTAACGCTTGTTTTCACCATACCTATATCAGCATATATTTGTCAAACATCTTGATTTTAGCGCCATGTCAGAGACAGATTCACCTTATGAGCAGGGGTATGAGCAGGACAGTGATTCATCTACAGAGGTTAATGTGCCAAGGAGGTCTCACAAAAGTGGCAAAAGTGGCAGGCATGTCAGGGAGGAGCCCACTTCTTTGACCCAATTGCAGGCTTGCCCGCTTGCAATGGATTGTTTTCAGCGTCAGTCATGTTTCCATTATTGTGAGATGATTTCCCAAACTCAGCATCATCATGATTTAGCTCGCCTATTTGTCTTACATTTGCATAACGGTCGTGTAAACCTTGCTGGGGTGGATTTTATTTTGTCACCAGAGACCATTTCAGAGGCGACTGGGATACCAAACATTGGGGAAGAGTGGAATAAGCGGCAACAGTTGGATAAAGCTTATTATGAGCCATATATCAGACCTGGATATATGAGGCAACTGAGCAGGGTATTTCCATTCCGATTTTTGAAGGATGAGTATGCACCATTGATGAAACTCATCATTCGTTATTTCAGTTGTGAAGGGCGCTTTTCACGCTTGTATGCATATCACATCCGGCTGTTGATGCAATTCACGAGAGTGCGGTTGATGAGCATTCCATACTTCATGTACCGTAACATAGAGCGGATGAAATTTCTTGTACAAAAGAAGACCCCATCACAGTAGCATAACAGTATATATCATTATGCGCTGATCAAAATCATGGTGGTACATCATCTCGCACAACAGGGCATCGCATGGGATGAGTTCATCTCCCGTGACTTCTTTGTAGCGCCACAACCGCCTCCCGAGGTAGTTCATGATGAGGGAGAGCCTTCACACTAGTTTGATATTCCTGGGACTGAGCATATCAGTGCTCCAGTGTATGTGACATATCAGCAAGGCCACAGAGCCTTATTTGCAGCTACACGACGAGTACTATCTCCACCTGGGGTGGAAGGGGTCTCGTTGACTTCATCAGCAGCGCGAGTACATGTCGACATCAGCACAGGTACATGTTCAGGACAGAGGCAAGAGGCCTATGCACGATGAGGGCCCTTCAAGAGGTCGAGACACTGATTTTATACTCATCGATGTTGATGCGAGCTCTCCTAGCTCGAAATTGAGGGAGGTCATCCAGAAGCAGAGAGCTGAGATTGGTACTTTGACAGAGAATTTGCAGAGAGCACAGTGGGTGATAAAGTACCTGGAGCAGCGGAACAAATAGCTAGAGGATCAGCACACACTTGTAGAGCTGCGGCGAATCCGTGAAGATCGACAATTGGCCCGGAAGAGACCTGGTGACATGACACCAATTGAGCGAGAGACCGAACTCATGCATGTTAACATTCATCTGGAGAAATTTTTGGCAAAGGCCAATAGAGACAAAGACATGCTCCATCATATGAAAGGTCATTATTGGGCCCGCATGCACGTTTGCAGAGCAAAAATGAAGATCTTGAAGAAAAGGTTGAGCAGAGCACTGAAACAGCGAAAGAGGCCTGATCCACTCCGGATCTTGGCCGAGGCTTCATTGGCTGAGCATGAGGCATGATAGGGGATCTTCACTCTGAATTTCAGAAAATTTGGAGAATTTTTTGTCATTTTTGAAAATTTTGGTCACAAAACAGGTTTTTCCGCCCAACGCGTCGCGCGACCCGACGCGCGCTTATGATTGGGACACCTTCTGGAGGAAAACTTTGTATTTTTGGATTTTTCATGGTAATTTATGCATGCTCAGAAATGGCTGAAGCATTTCATCAAGTTCTGGATGATCAAAGGGGCCAATAACACCATGAAAACCACCTTTCTGCCACCTTTTGCACCAGCAGGAAGTACTTCTGGGAGAATGAAGTTTTGGAGGGGAAAATGAGCTCCAAATTGAAAAATTCCACTTGGGTTGGATGTAAACATCTAGGGCTTTCAAAAAAGCTATCATGAGCTCAATTTGGACTCCGGGAAGTGCCCCAAAAATAGGCTGAAAGTAGTGCGACGCATAGAGCTTTGGAGCGCGGCGCATAGAGGTTTTTGGCATGTTTTTCACCTTCCAGCTCAGAAATTCGGCCAGTTTGGACTAGTTTCACCTCTTGATGTAATTTTTGGTTTTTCTTGATGTAATTTGATGTACATGATGTAACTTTGGCACTTATTTACTTTTTCTAGATGATTCATTCACAAAAAAGTGAAAATCAAGTGAATGGATCAGTTTCCTAGCTTATAGAGGCAAGATGTTTGGCTGCCTAGATTTTAGCTCTTTGTTTAGAATTGGTTAAAACTGCTCCTAGAAGCTTGAGCTCGACCCCTAGAGGCATGGGAAGGGGTTATACTTGTATATTTATTGTATTTTCTGAGACACTTTCAGGGTTGGACTCTTGGGAAAAGTTTGGCACACTATTGTACATATTTTCTGCATTTTGGCTAAGGAAAGATCAGAGGTTTTGCAACACCTGTTGGGATTCTTGTGGCTTTTAGTTTTTATGGTGTGTTCTCTCATTTATTTGTAAGTTCTTTAATTTTTAATGTATGCCATTCCCTTATTTTGCTTCTGAAACTAAATGAATGAGTAAATGAGGTAGAATCCATTGATTCCAGTGCTCTGCCTTTAAATTTGTTTAGTTTTATATGTTTTCGCCAGTTTGGAGAGGATCCTTGTTCTCCCTTGCCCTCTTCAGCTCCTTGTCATTCTGATTCATCCATACACATAATCAAAAAGCATCAAGACTACTGCCTACCTTGCCCCAACTCGAATTCTGCAAAGATCTGGCCTCATCCCCGAGCCCAAAATTGTTTTTCCCATTTTTCCAACGAAAACCCAAAAAATTTAAATCAAACCTTCCTATCTATTTACTAGCCTAAAATCAGTATCCATTATAAGTCATCTCAGCCCCTTTGAAGACCTTTTGCCGAGATAGACCCGGAGAGAGCCCTCTCCTGTCCTCATAGGGCTAGCTACGAGGCTAAGCTTGGTTTGATGTTGCCTTGAGTTTTACCTTATTTCAGCCTAAGGTATATTCGAGCGCTAACATAGTGGCGACCATACTGGGGAAGAAAATGGTTTTCTTGTTGGTGTGTTCATTTCATGAGTTATAGACGGAGTCTGAAGTCACGCCAGGTAGCTTTCGAAACGCTTTTGCTATGCATTAGCGGAAGTAGATAAATGTTGCTTCAGTCGATCTCCGGTTTAGCTTGTGAATGCAGCACTTGATTTGCAAATTACCCCAGTACACTTGTTCGTTCTAGACTTTTGGATGATTGAGTCTAGAAGTCGATAGGCTGAAAATAATCGGTTGTGTCCTTTGGTTTTTTTTGAATAGATCAATACACTGGCTTCAAAAAGGCATACTAGATCAAATCCTGATCCAAATCCACCTCCAGTATATGAAAACCCCAACTTAATCCCAAGAATTTTCCATCGAGAAGCTCCCATCATTCCTTTGGTCAAATCTCACTCATACCCCACTGTTTTTTAATACATTGAAGATATTGAGTTTGACGATCAGTTCAAGTTATCATTGTTTGAAACCAAGTCCAAAAGTGCTACTGGTTCTGCCGTCATCAATCCTGAGTTCATCAAGTATATAGAAGTTAAAAAAGAAAATAGATATATTGATAATTATATTTTGAATCTTCAAAACTCCATTGTGGCAACCAACATCCCTGAATTCATTGAATCTACATCCGAAACTCTTGGGCCATCTGAAATTGCATCCGGTTTACAGATTCCCACTGAACCTCCCTTTATCCTTACCATTCCCGTACAGCCTGAGATCTTTGATCAGCAATGAGAAGTAGTTCCTCCTCCATCTCCACCGCATACACCTCGTTCATCTACTGCTCCCATTCCACCTGTTTCTCCAAGACAGATTATAAATCCGCCAAGAGCCATGGCTGCTAGATTCGCACCTCTTGTTTTACCTGCAAATTTGGATCCTATGCCCGCTAATTATCAGAGTAAGATTCCAATATTTGATGGCACTCCGCAGAGTGTGTCCGCCCAATAGCATATTGTTAGAATGACAGATTTCTTGGACCTGCATGAAATTGATGAAGAGAATGTGTCCATGAGATTGTTCGCCTAGACTTTTGGATGTGATGTTCGTAAATGGTTCAGAGCTTTACAACCCGGAAGTATCAATACATTACAAGAGCTTCAGACACAATTCCTAGATCGGTGGGAGATGAAGAAAGATCCGCTGCAAATCACTTCTGAGTATACTAGCATTAAGCGTAATCCTGGTGAGTCCGTTCAAGACTATATTATCAAATTCAATACAGTTTATAATGCAATTCCAGATGACTTAAGACCATCTAGAAAGTCAGCTCTCCTTAAATTCCCAGATGGTTTCGATCCGGAGATGGCTTATTCATTACGAGACCGAGATCCGCCTACCTTGGAAGATATGCAGAAGATTGTTGTTAGTGTTGAGGCGAATCTAAATGATAAGAGAGCCTGGTTGAAAGCAGAAAAGAGAGTGACCATAAAGGAAGAAGCTTCCACATCTACATCAGAACAACACTTTCTTTGCGAAATGAAAAAAATGTTCAAAAGAATGATGCTTGATAAGCCCGAACCGCAGATTCGAAAGCCCAACTACCGTGGCCAGCAGCAGCCACAATTTAGAATTAAGCAGCGTGAACAGAGAGCACAAGAGCCGGCAGCCCAGCAGCAAGTTAAAACGCCTCTTCTACAGAATTTTGTGAGTCAAGATTCAAACGATGACGATGATGTAGTAGGGGAGCAAAACCACTTCTTTACTCCCGATGATCTGCCCATTTACATCACTGAAGATGAAGAGTATGCAGAAATTTCAGCTGCACAGAAAGATGAGGATTTTATTTTAGCAAATGATGTAGCTCTTGAGGAAGAATCAGATGAATACCAAAGAGTGTATATGAATGCTTTGTCCGCTCAGCAGAAGCAATACTCATTAAGAAACAGAGATGTGCCCATAAACCCAATTCAGAAGAGAAAAGAGGCTTCAGCACCAAAGTTAGATTCACCTGTAGCACCGAAGAAAGGAAAAGAGACAATTGATCCCGGAGCTAACAAATCATCATCAGCAGAAAAGTCAAATCAGCCAAGCATAATGAAAGATAAGGCTGAAAGGAAAGAAGTTCCAGTCAAAGAGGTTGAAAGGGTTTCAGCTTTTAGTTTGGAGAATGAAATTTCTAAATTGAAGGTATCTATTCCTTTGACAGAAATTATGAAGAACAACAGTTATAGAGGTCAAGTCTCTAAAATTCTGAATTTTGATCCAATGTTTGACACGGTGAATATTGAAGATGATCAGCCTAAATTGATATTTGGGCCTGCTTTAGATGGTGAGTCCCCAGACAGTGATGTTCCTCCCTTTTATATCAGTTTGAGGTTGCATGAATTTTTATTACATAATGCCATGTTCGATTCTGGTGCTTCGCACAATCTTATGCCAAAAGCAATCATGGAAAAGTTGGGTTTAGACATTACAAGGAAGTACCATGATTTGTACTCATTTGATTCCAGCCGATTGAGATGTATCAGACTCATCAAAGATTTGGTTGTCAGTTTAGATCAGATTCCTGCGAAGAATGTCTTGATGGACGTGGTTGTGGCAGACATTCCTCCCCGATTTGGGATGCTCCTTTCTAGATCTTGGGGAGAAAATTTGAAAGGTACACTACAGATAGATTTCTCCTATGCAACAATTCATGTCTTTGGCCAAATGAGAAATTTATATCAAGAACAGAAGATGAAATACATGATAACAAGCAAGGAGAAACCAATCAATCATCCTGTAAATTATGTACATACCGACTTAGAGTCTTTTGTTTTGTTTGCTGATAGTTTTAATGATATAGATAGTCAGGTAGTTCAAGCAGAAGATATACCAGAGATTACCGATAATTTCAGAGAAGTTCTGCAGAAAGAAAGACGAGAAAAGCAAGCTACTGTTGAGAAATCAGCTAAAGATGATGGGCAGCAAACAGAAAAAACAGAGCTAGCGCAATTTTAGCACTTAGAGGATGATGAATATGGTTTTTGGACCATGGATTTCGATGGCGCAGTGGGTAGTGATGGTGTTGGAATTGGTGTTTGGATACGCAGTCCATTTTCCGCTCCGAATAAGGTCCCAAGCAATGTGCGAGTATGTTCCTACAAACTAGCATTTGATTGTTCTAACAATGCGGCTGAGTATGAGGCTCTGATTGCTGTCCTAAAGATTCTAAGAAAGTTGAACGCGAAAAGAATTGCAGTCTATGGTGATTCCGAATTGGTGATAAAATAGGTAAAGGGTGAGTTTCAAGCCAAGCATCCTCGCATGAGGGCTTACCGTAATGCAGTTTTAGACATTTTGAAGTTATTTTCAGATTATACCTTGACGTGTGTGCCTCACATCCAAAATGGTGTTGCTGATGGACTTGCTAAGGCAGCAAGAAATTTAAAAATCCCAATGAATTCCAGCAATAAGTTCGAGATCTATTTGAAGCACTGCCCTACCGTTCCGGATAATCAGAGATGTTGGCAAGTTTTTCAGGATGATGAGGAGATTAGTGATTTTCTGCAAAACAAGGGTAAGTTTAAAGATACCTCCATATATACAGAACATGATGATGGTAATGATGATATGCAAATAAATCAAATGGAGGTGTTGCAGCTTAAAGATAACATCATTCCTAAAGGATTGATTCCTTTAGAGGAACTCTTTGATCAATATGATGTAGCCCGCAAACCGACATTAAGGCCGACTGAAAAAGGTGTTGAAGAAGTAAATATTGTGACAGCTGAAAATCCCAAGATGGTAAAGTTATCCAAGTCATTATCACTGGAGGTAAGAGCTGAATATGTGAGATTGTTGTCTTCATTTGCTGATGCTTTCGCGTGGGATTACTTAGATTTAAAAATGTATGACACTAATATCATTCAGCATACTATCCCTATTAAACCAAATCAAAAGCCTTTCCATCAGAAGTTGAGGAGAATCAATCCAAAGCTGCTACCATCGATTGAAAAAGAGGTAAATAGGTTGTATAAGTCAGGAATCATTGTACCTATTAGATTTTCTGATTGGATTTCAAATTTGGTGCCCGTGAGGAAAAAGACAGGTGAGATCCGTTTGTGTATTGATTTCAGAAATTTGAATAAGGTGTCATTGAAGGACAGTTATCCGCTGCCAAAAATGGACCATATACTGCAGCGAGTAGTTGGAGCATCAAGTATGTCACTACTCAACGGCTATTCAGGATATAATCAAATTTTAGTGCATGAGGACAATCGTGACAAAACCGCGTTCACCACTCCATGGGGAACGTTTCATTATGCCAAGATGCCTTTTGGTTTGAAAAATGCAAGTGCCACTTTTCAGCGTGCAATGGACATGGCTTTCACCAATGAGAAAGATGTATTTTTGGTTGTTTACCTTGATGATTTGACGGTGTTTTCAAATTCTGATGAAGAACATTTATATCACTTGAAAGTTGTTTTTCAGAAGTGCAGAAAATATGGCATTTCGCTGAATCCGAAAAAGAGCTTGTTTGCCATGGATGAAGGCAAACTTCTTGGCCACATCATATCGAAAGACGACATTCATGTTGACCCTGCACGTGTTGAAGAAATCCAGCAAATTGAACAGCCCTGGAACAAGAAAGAAATACAGTCATTTACTGGTAAAATGAATTTTCTACGTCGTTTCATTCCAAATCTTGCTGAGCATCTTAGAGAGATCACAAACATGCTGAAAAAGGACAGTCAAGTGAAGTGGATAGAAGAAGCGGTGAAATCATTCAATTTGGTAAAGTTATCTCTTTCTTCAGATCCATTTTAATCAGCCCAGATTATACACAGGACTTCATTTTTTTTTCATTTGCTTCTGAGCACACTTTGGCAGTTGTTTTAATGCAGAAAATAGATGGAGTTGAGAAGCCCATTGCTTTTTTCAGTCGAATTATAAGGGACAGAGCTTTGAAATATAACATTATTGAGAAACAAGCACTTGCTCTTGTGAAGGCCTTGAAGGATTTTCGTGTGTATATACTGCATTCCCACATTATAGCTTACGTTCCTAACGCAGCTGTTAAAGATGTTTTGGTACAGGCAGATCCAGAAGGAAGACGGGGTAAGTGGATCGCTACGTTGCTAGAATATGATGTGGATATTAAACCTACCAAGCTGATCAAAGGACAAGGACTAGCCAAGCTCATGGCTGAAACAAATCTGCATGCTTTAGACATAAATTTGATCGTTGCTATGTCTGATGAGGATGAGGAAAGTACATCATTTCAGGTATCTGATATCTTTGTTTCTTCCCCTTGGTATGTTGACATTTTATACGTACTTCAGAATTTGTCTCCACCACCCGGGATGCCTAGAAATAAGAGTAGAACCTTGAAGTTGAGGGCTGTAAATTTTTTTATATTGAATTCTGCATTATATTGGAAAGATCCTGGTGGAATGTTATTGAATTGTTTGGTAGAGGAAGAAGCCAAAAGAGTTTTGGAGGACTTTCATAGAGGAGACTGCGGGGGCCATCTATTTTGGAAAACCACAGTGAATAAGATTCTGAGAGCGGGATACTATTGGCCTACTTTATTTTCAGATGTATATAAGGCTGTTAAGAGTTGTCACGAATGTCAAATTTTCGAAGGGAAGCAGAAATTACAGCCTTTGCCTCTTAAACCATTTGAAGTCAATGCACCATTTCAGCAGTGGGGGTTTGATTTCATTAGGGAAATCCATCCAGCATCTTCAATTCAGCATAGATGGATATTGACAGCAATGGATTACTTCACGAAGTGGATCGAGGCAATTCCCACCCGACAGGCTATGGATGCGGTAATTATTTCTTTTCTTGAGAATAACATTCTGTCACGTTTTGGTTGTCCTAGTAAGATAATCATAGATAATGCAGCGGCCTTCAAGTCAAAAAGGATGGTTGGATTTTGCAATAAGTATAACATCATCTTGGGACATTCGACTGCCTACCATCTATAAGGAAATGGCTTGGCGGAGTCTTCAAATAAGTCTTTGGTAAATATCATTAAGAAATTGCTGGAAATCAATAAGAAAGGCTGGCACAAGAAATTAGTGAATGCACTTTGGGCTGATAGGGTAAGTCAAAAAAAATCCATCGGTATGTCTCCCTTTGAGTTGGTGTATGGAGTAGACACTGTTTCCCACTTCTCTTGCTATCCCGGTAGTCAAATTCCTTCAGGAAGCTGGTAGTGAGGAAGATCCCATGCAGCGAAGGATAAATCAGATGATTCATTTACAGCAGACACGGGAGGAAGTCTTTCAAAATACATTGAAGTTGCAGGAGCGCATTAAGAATATTTATGACAGGAAGGCAAAAGCAGATAAGTTTCAGTTGGATGAGGTGGTCCTGAAGTGGGATGCTCGGAATGAGGAAAAAGGCAAGCACGACAAATTTGAAAACCTTTGGAAGGGTCCTTTTAAGATTGCAGCGTATCGTGGTCAGAATGCCTTTCTTCTCAAGGAAATGAACGGGGATGATTGTCCTGGAGGGCCGATCAATGGTTGGCTGCTCAAGCGATACCATCTCTGAGTATTTTCTGCTAATTTCATTGTCATTGTATATATCGTTCTACTTCTGTTTCATCGCAAGTGTGTACTAATCTCTTTTCTTCGGTCTGGGGCCCGAAGCGAAGGCTATATTTTTGAAGAAGGAGGTTAGTTGGTTTGAATTTTGTCAAGTTAGTTTTATCAGTCATTTCAGTTTTAAAGTTGAGTCGGTTTCAGTCAGGTTTCAGTCAAGTTTTCAGTCAATAAATGTGTCCAAGGTTTTGTGTTATTTGTTGAAATAATGACTCCATCGCCCAATGGATGAAGGCACTATCTAACTCTTCCATAGATCTGTCGTTCTTGGCATCTCCTTGGAGCCACCATCCCCATTGGAGCCAATGTTAGAGTCGGTCCTTATAGCCCTCCGTCAGAGATCATTTCGCTTTTTGCATATCATTTTTAGGTGTCTCGCTCACTTCACTTCGTTGCATTTCGCTAGAGGCATGCCATTGACTGATGAGAGGGTTTGGTTGTCTTGTATTCCCTCAGGCTTGTACCTGTTGGGCTAATTAAAACTCCTCAAAAGTCATCGAAGTTCAGTTCACATCATTCATGGTCATAAATGATTATTTTCGTCAACAAGAGTCTTTTAGTTTTAGAGTCTAGGGTTCAGTCTTTTGATATATTTAATAAATGCTCGCAGGCCATGAGGATGGTTTTTGAAAAGGTTCTTAGTTCAAATTTTCATCATCAAACACATTTGAGGACATTTCTAGTTCAAAACTCTGTTTTGAACAAGGAATTGTCAAATTCATTCTTTATAATAATCATGTATTTTTTCCACCATAAAAAATTTCAATGCAGCCTCTGGTCTTTGCCGAAGTCCAAACGCCAAAATCCCTGCAAAAATAAAATCATTTCATCAGTCCAAAACTCAGAAAATCAGTGAAAAGCCAAAGGAAAGAGTTTCATTGAAAGGATAAAGTGCCAAAATTGCAAAACATTACAAAATGGGTTGTGGAGGAACTAAAAATTAAACCCATCTCTTGCAAGATATTTTCAAAGTCTATTTGAACCCATTTGTATCAAGTTTCATTCATAAATACCATAGCAAAGTCGAGTTTTCAAAAAGGAAGAGCAATTGCATCGTTGAAAGGGCTGTGACTGTGTGGTTAACTGCGCGTGGCACATACAAAGGAGCACGCGACGCACTGGGCAAGTTTTGTCAGTTCATTTTTACACGTGCGCGGCGTACCCAAGGCACGCGGTGCGTTGGGCATGCGTGCGGCGCATAGAGCCCTAAGGCCGGAAAATTACCCTCCTTCACCCAAACTTGTATCAAATCGCCTCATCCACCTTCAAGTAAGTTATCCATGCCTGCCAAATGTTTTTGGATATGCTATGGTGGTCTAAAGGTGGAGAAAACAAGTGTTTTTCATGGTGAAATTTAAACCCTATATTCATTCCAAAATCCGCTCCATAGGGTTAGAGGAAGAAGTGATGGTATTTTGAAATTGTATGTCAAAGCTGCAACTTGTCAAAACAATTTCATTTTGTTGTTATTGGAGTTTTTTTCACTGTTATTGGTCACTATAGATTTACCACAGTCCCATAGCCACAGTCCCATATTCATTGTTCCCATATCCCTTTTTACTTTTGGTTCCCATGTGAAATTCCAAACCCTACTGGTTACCTCTTTCCCTGCCAGTGATAAAATTTCAAGTTTTCATAAGGATCAATGGTTGTTTTCATGTTTTTGACTACACTTTGGCCATTTGGATAAATCTTATGTCTATCACATTGCAAGTCCCATTAATATCACCCATTCCCATACCATTTGTAAAGGTGTGTAATCCCAACATGTTCCAAAGCAGTGAGTAAATTGTTTGTCTTTTTAAAAGCCATTTGACAGTCCTTTAGCCCACTATTTATACCTCCCACAGTTCTTCATTTCATACTTGAAACAGTTTGCATAGTTGATATTGAAAGGCAAAGCACCAAGTCATCATTTTCAGACATACTCCTAACGCTTGTTTTCACCATACCTATATCAGCATATATTTGTCAAACATCTTGATTTTAGCGCCATGTCAGAGACAGATTCACCTTATGAACAGGGGTATGAGCAGGACAATGATTCATCTACAGAGGTTAATGTGCCAAGGAGGTCTCACAAAAGTGGCAAAAGTGGCAGGCATGTCAGGGAGGAGCCCACTTCTTTGACCCAATTGCAAGCTTGCCCGCTTGCAATGGATTGTTTTCAGCGTCAGTCATGTTTCCATTATTATGAGATGATTTCCCAAACTCAGCATCATCATGAGTTAGCTCACCTATTTGTCTTACATTTGCATAACGGTCGTGTAAACCTTGCTGGGGTGGATTTTACTTTGTCACCAGAGACCATTTCAGAGGCGACTGGGATACCAAACATCGGGGAAGAGTGGAATAAGCGGCAGCAGTTGAATAAAGCTTATTATGAGCCATATATCAAACCTGGATATATGAGTCAGATGAGCAGGGTATTTCCATTCCAATTTCTGAAGGATGAGTATGCACCATTGATGAAACTCATCATTCGTTATTTCAGTTGTGAAGGGTGCTTTTCACACTTGTATGCATATCACATCCGGCTGTTGATGCACTTCACGAGAGTGCAGTTGATGAGCATTCCATACTTCATGTACCGTAACATAGAGCGAATGACATTTCTTGTACATAAGAAGACCCCATCACAGCAGCATAACAGTATATATCATTACGCGTTGATCAAAATCATGGTGGTACATCAGCTCGCACAGCAGGGCATTGCATGGGATGAGTTCATCTCCCGTGACTTCTTTGCAGCGCCACATCCGCCTCCCGAGGTAATTCATGATGAGGGAGAGCCTCCACACCAATTTGATATTCCTGAGACTGAGCATATTAGTGCTCCAGTGTATGTGACATATCAGCGAGGCCACAGAGCCTTATTTGCTTCTACACGAAGAGTACTATCTCCACCCGGGGTGGAAAGGGTCTCGTTGACTTCATCAGCAGCGCGAGTACTATCTCCACCCAGGGTGGAAGGGGTCTCACATTCGACATCAGCACAGGTACAAGTTCAGGACAGAGGCAAGAGGCCTATGCACGATGAGGGCCCTTCAGGAGGCCGAGACACTGATTTTATACTCATCGATGTTGATGCGAGCTCTCCTAGCTCGAAACTGAGGGAGGTCATCCAGGAGCAGAGAGCTGAGATTGGTACTTTGACAGAGAATTTTCAGAGAGCACAGTGGGTGATAAATTACCTGGAGCGGCGGAACAAATAGCTGGAGGATCAACACACACTTGTAGAGCTGCAGCGAATCCGTGAAGATCAACAATTGGCCCGGAAGAGACCTGGTGACATGACACCAATTAAGCGAGAGACCGAACTCATGCATGTTAAAATTAATCTGGAGAAGTTTTTGGCAAAGGCCAATAGAGACAAAGACATGCTAGATCGTATGAAAGGTCATTATTAGGCCCGCATGCATGTTTGCAGAGCAAGAATGAAGATCTTGAAGAGAAGGTTGAGCAGAGCACTGAAACGGCGAAAGAGGCCTGATCCACTCCAGATTTTGGCCGAGGCTTCATTGGCTGAGCATGAGGAATGATAGGGGATCTTCGCTTCGAATTTCAGCAAATTTGGAGAATTTTTTGTCATTTTTGAAAATTTTGGTCACAAAACAGGTTTTTCCGCCCAACGCATCGCGCGTCCCAACGCGCGCTTATGATTGGGACACTTTTTGGAGGAAAAATTTTGTATTTTTGGATTTTTCATGGTAATTTATGCATTCTCAAAAATGGCCGAAGCATTTCATCAAGTTCTGGATGATCAAAAGGGCCAAAAACACCATGAAAACCACCTTTCTGCCACCTTTTGCACCAGCAGGAAGTACTTCTGGGAGAATGAAGTTTTGGAGATGCAAATGAGCTCCAAATTGAAAAATTCGACTTGGGTTGGATAGCCAACATCCAGGGCTTTCCAACGAGATATCATGAGCTCAATTTGGACTCCAGGAAGTGCCCCACAAACAGGCTCAAAGTAGCACAATGCATAGAGCTTTGGAGCGCGGCGCATAGAGGTTTTTGGCATGTTTTTCACCTTCCAGCTCAGAAATTCGGCCATTTTTGGACTAGTTTCACCTCTTGATGTAATTTTTGGTTTTTCTTGATGTAATTTGATGTACATGATGTAACTTTGGCACTTATTTACTTTTTCTAGATGATTCATTCACAAAAAAGTGAAAATCAAGTGAATGGATCAATTTCCTAGCTTATAGAGGCAAGTTGTTTGGCTGCCTAGATTTTAGCTCTTTGTTTAGAATTGGTTCAAACTTATCCTAGAAGCATGAGCTCGACCCCTAGAGGCATGGGAAGGGGTTAGACTTTTCTATTTATTGTATTTTTTGAGACACTTTCAGGGTTGGACTCTTGGGAAAAGTTTGGCACACTATTGTACATATTTTCTGCATTTTGGCTAAGGAAAGATCAGAGGTTTTGCAGCACCTGTTGGGATTCTTGTGGATTTCAGTTTTTATGGTGTGTTCTCTCAGTTATTTGTAAGTTCTTTAATTTTTAATGTATGCCATTCCATTCTTTTGCTTCTGAAACTAAATGAATGAGTAAATGAGGTAGAATCCATTGATTCCAGTGCTCTGCCTTTAAATTTATTTAGTTTTATATGTTTTTGCCAATTTGGAGAGGATCCTTGTTCTCCCTTGCCCTCTTTAGCTCCTTTTAATTCTGATCCATCTATACACATAATCAAAAAGCATCAAGACTACTTCCTACCTTGCCCCAACTCGAATTCTGCAAAGATCTGGCCTCATCCCATAGCCTAAAATTGTTTTTCCCATTTTTCCAACGAAAACCCAAAAAATTTAAATCAAACCTTCCTATCTGTTTACTAGCCTAAAATCAATATCCATTATAAGTCATCTCAGCCCCTTTTGAAGACCTTATGCCGAGATAGACCCGGAGAGAGCCCTCTCCTGTCCTCGTAGGGCTAGCTACGAGGCTGAGCTTGGTTTGATGTTGCCTTGAGTTTTACCTTATTTCAGCCTAAGGTAGATTCGAGTGCTAACAGGACCATTAATAAGTGCACGGCACGTTGATAAGGGAAAACGTCGCGCAAAGAAGAGTTGTCGGGTCAGTGTCGGGCGATCGTGACCGGCGGTTACAGGCGCGCCGCGCACCGCGACAGGCACGCCGCACGACAGTGTAACTCTGTGTTAAAACTCTGCCTAAACGCGTCGCACAACCCTACAAGCATGCCGTGCAGTCTTCAAGCCCGAAAAATTGATGAATTTACCCAAAAACTCGTTCTCTGGTCTAGTGAATAGCAAGAGGGGATCGATGCCTTGTGTTTTGAGACTGTCAAATGGCTTGCAACAGTCTCCTTACTCTCCTTTGAATGCAAAAAGCCAACTAACCTTAAGTTAGATTTGTAAGGGTTTTGAAAGCTCCTTTCTTTAAAACCTACTACCTTTGTTTATTTGAAAACAAAACCACAACGATTTTGAACCTACTATAAGGGGCCCCTGCTTTTAAATAATGTTGGCAGAAAGGTTGCGCATGCATTCTGGCCAATTTTGGTAGATATGACTCTTTCTTCTTGTAATAAAAAACATCCAAGGGTCAAACTCTTTTCACTGTGTTTTAATATTAGAAAAGGAAACTCTACCACTATTGACCCTTTAATGACACCTTCAAAATGGGAAAACTGCTCAAAACATATCAATGAGTGGTGAAGCCTCTTTTGCCATTTTGCAAGGAGATGACTTATCTCTTTAAACTTGGTTGACAATTTCTGCTTCTAGGTGTTTTTTAAGCTCCTCTTCTGACTGTGGGTGCCAAAAACTTAGTTGAATTTACTCATGCTTTACCATTCTCTGTTCATGAAAAGGGGACTTCTTTCTCAGAAGCTTTAAACCTCTCCTTTTACTCGGAATGCAACAGTGAGGTGCCTTTAACCTTTTTCATAAGGAAAATGCCTTCATTTGAAATAGTGACATGCCTTATTGGCTTTTGAAAGTTTTTCCAGCATCTGAAATACATACCATAATCCTTCTAGCACCTTTATGACCCTGTGTGTATATTTGCAGTGCCTTTTTTGGGAAAACTAAACTCAAACTGCATTTGTCTATTATGATGATTTTTTGAAAGAAATTTTTCATGAACAGGAAGAAATGACCCTTTGAAAAACAATTATCATTCTTTGGCCATGTGTCATAATCCATCTCTTCAACCATCAACAAAGTTGTTCTATTTGGGCTCCAGACTATCTTTGAAAGAAACTCTGATAAGAGACAAGATCAACCTCTTGGATTACAGTAGTACCCCTGCTTCCTTCTTTGGTTTTTAACATCATTTCTTTGTTTAGAAACCTTCAACTACCTCCTATTGTTTTTACAATTTATCTCTCAGTCAGTGAAAACCCTAGAATCAATCACTGCTCTAGCCCTCTGCTTATAGATGAAGGAGGCCTACTTTGACAAATGCTTGGTTTATTTTCAACCTCTGTCTCAAATAAATAAATAAAATTTGATGAACATACTGATAGTGGTTTCCTTCATTCATGATGGTAGAAGCTAGTTGGAGACTAAGACTGTTGGACTCCTTTGGCCATCTGCTCAACAATATTTCTCCATTGATGATCAACTCAATAGCTTCATATTGTAACTCAATAACAATGTAGCTTATGCAAACAATCTTTGAAAAGCACCACTGCTTTGCCTCTGCCTTAGACATCATTTTTATTCAGAAACCCTTAGTTGTTGTTGTTTGGTCAATTTAGTGTGTCCTAAATTGCTACATTAATTTGTCAATCTGGGATTCATAAGCTGAAGAAGTGTGGCGCACTATATGTGCAAGATAACCTATCTCTTACTTTTTGTCGTTTTTGTTTTTATTTATTTATCTTGGTTGGTTTCCTAATGTGAGATAGAAATTATAAAAGAAAAGTATGGTTATGATTGTTCAAGGCAATGATGTCCTTTATAATGATTTCCCAAACTTCAAACTTCAAAAGGATTTTGAAACATACAATGACAAAATTAATTCCTAAAAGGAAATGAAAATGTGCCACTATTCTAGTTAAACAAACAGTGAACTATTGATCATGAAAACCATTACCCTTGTTGCTGTCTAAACACAAAAGAAACTGTACTCAAAGAAAAGATTGCAAGTAAAGTAAAACTAAAAATCAAATTACATCAACTCATATTCTGACCCCTCACCATTAGTCTCGCTATGGCTTTCGGAGGTAATCATAAACAACTTGAGCAATCTGATATCTAATTTGCAGAAAAATAAACTAATATCAAATTACACACTCATACTTCAATCCCTCACCATTAGTCTCGCTATGGATTTCGGAGGTAACTGATAATGAAATGAGCAATTTAATATCTAACTTGCAGAAAAATAAACTAATATCAAACTACACACTCATACTTCAATTCCTCACCATTAGTCTCGCTATGGCTTTCAGAGGTAACTGATAATGACATGAGAAATTTAATATCTAACTTGCAGAAAAATAAAATAATATCAAACTACACACTCATACTTCAATCCCTCACCATTAGTCTCGCTATGGATTTCGAAGGTAACTGATAATGACATGAGCAGTTTAATATCTAATCTAACTAGTAAAGCAAATGTACAAAACTGAAATGAATAAAACAGTGTTGGAATTAAAAACTAAGAAAAAGAAATCAGAAGAAGGAAAAGATTGATTCCATGTCATTAGTCATTATAAAATGATGTGCAAATGCCCGGGCTGCCTATTGTAATCTGGAACAAAAACACTGATCAGTTAACAACAATATAAAGCATGAAAGATTATGGACAAAAGTAAAACGTAAAGCATGAGAGATTATGGACAAAGATGAAACATAAATACCATGAAAGATGTAATATATATACACGTGAATGAATATGGCACAATGAACGTAAGGAAATGAAGCATGAAACTATACAGTAATACACAAAACCTCGGCGTGTGCAGGGGCCCTCTGCACAATCCTCGGGAAGCAGCTATCAAACACGAATTGTGCTTATGAACAGAGTCTTCTTATATATTCAAAATGCGGTCATAACAGATAAATAATGTCACAGCACGGTGGCAATTCAATTACATTACAGATCTAACTATTATGCGTATGAGAATGCATTATTTATAACAGCGGGTGATATAACTAATTCCCTAAAGTCTGCGCTGATAGAAGACACATGAAAAACCACGTCCGGAAATCTAGCATCATGGCTGTTGTGAAGATTAAATCTATGGAAAGTGGTTGTTGGATTCGGCTTATGGAGCCATTTACAGGTGTTGATATGTCTCCCGTGATTTAGAAATGACCACGCAAGTCTTCACGTGATGAAAAACAGAGTTCTGTCACCGTGGTACTCTTCGGTTGACCACCACTTGGCTACCTTTGACCACAGCCTTCTTAGGTGAATTCGACTGAGCCAATAGGACTCGATCCATGTCCATGTCATTTCCAACTTGCCCATGTGGCTCGATTTGCCTGAAGACACCTGCAATATAGACTTTAACAAAATGGCTACGGAAAGTTGCAGCAGCTACGGAAAGTGACAAGATTCCGTAGCTCAATGAGAAAAAATCTAATTCAAACAGCAGACACAAAACAGAGTTAAAAACCACTTTTAAATGCTATTTTATAATTAATATGCAATGATATTGTTGACTTAGAAGGTCCAGGTGAATGGAAAAGGTCTAGAAAGGTGTATAAGAAAGATGCAAGTTTGGGACTCAACATACCCCCACTGTGAAGGTGTTGCATGTCCTCATGCAACCAAAATTTTGATAATCCTTCTTCAATTCATATGCCTTGATACCTCTGCCAGTACATCCAGTCCTCTTCTCCTCTTCCTTGGTGCTGCTAACATCCTGGGCTTCTTCATTAAGCATCTGAATTTAAGATTAATCAGTGCTCTACTTATCTTCTGGCATTTCTTCTTCAATTTCCTATTCTTTTTCTGCCACAGTCCCAGATGTAGCATGGTATTGTCACGAATGATCTTTTCCAATTTGCTTTGTTCCTTTAATTCCTCATTTTCATTTTTAATGTGTCTATTTAAAACCTCCAACTCAAAGACTTATTGTTTCAATGATTGGACTAGATCTTCTTGTGTTGTGTGAGGCTGAGTGGATGAGGTGATGGGGCCTGTGGTTGTCCTTTCTAAGGATTCTATGTAATCGTACACCTCTTGCTGCTTTGGATCTATCTCAGGTGTCGTTTTCCTTGGGTTGTCCCCAAAATATTGTGGAGGAGAATTGTCTTCAAAATCTGGCTGAAAAGGACTCATGTCAACATCTTGAGGACTAGTTTCAACATTTGACTAAGAATTTGGTGGACTATGTTCAACGTCTGGCTGAGAATGAGATGGACTATGTTCAATGTCTGACTGAGAATGAGATGGACTATGGCCAACTGGATTTTTTTCAGGTGTTCCTTCTCCCAAATCAATAAAATGGGGTCCTTTTTTTTGTACTTTCCTCCACTTTCCTTTAAGCCTGTTGCTTCTTCTTACATACTGTGGACTACTGTCTTTTTCCTTTTGTTTTTCTTTTCCTCTCTTTTTGGCCATAGCTGACTGTTCCTGAAGGTGAACTAGTCTCTCAGACAATATTTGATGGTCTTCTTCTGAAGAAGGGGTTTGATGCACAGCCTCAATGCTTTTTCTCTCTTTAGTCTTTTCCTTCTTCCTTTTAGACAGTCTTTCCTCTCTACTAGTTCTTTCAACTATGTTAGTAGGAGTAATTTGAGTTTTATCACTTGTTCTCCTTGTTTTTGGTGTACTGCCTTCAGGGGTTTCTTGGGGTTCTTCAAAGAAATTCCTAATTAAAAACTGTTCCCATGTGTCATTTTTCTCTTTTAACTGTTTTTCAATCAAAATTTTCACAAGACCATGGTGATACAAATGTGGTTCTACGTCCCCTAGATGCTTCTGGATGGTTACAGACATCTTCTTCAGACTGTTTAATAAAAAGTATGGCAGATTGAGGGCCTGGTTGTCTAGGAAATTCATCAACAGTCGGGTATGATACATGTACATTGACCCAAAACGGCCCTCACAGGAGATAAATTTTTTAATAACTAACAGTAAACTAGCCCACTCTTCTTTTAAAGCATGAATAGGAATTCCCCTTTTAAAAATGGTAACATCCATACCTGGATTACGTAGGATCACTCTCCAGGCTTCATCACTAATGCTCTTGTTCTTGAACCAACGTTCACCTTCTTGAGGGAGTCCTGTAGCAGCTGCTATGGATGCCTCATTCACCATAAATTTGAGGTCCCCAATTTCTACCTCCAGACCATTGAAAGACCTTGCAAAAGATTTTGTCACCTCTTTATGGTAGCCTCTAAAATTTTGAATAAACCGAAGCCATTTTTCCTTTTTCAATATATCTTTGACTTGCGGGTATCCTTCCATGAATTTGGGTCCCTCTGGTTCTGTCCTCAACAACTGACCCATCCTTCCTTCTACTCTTTAAAACTCGTCGCATGAGGAGGGTTTAACGGAGGTAAGACGGCTGAATGAGAGGAAATGAGCACGATTTATGAAGGAGACCAGTGAATGTAAGTAGATATCAGAGAATAGGTATACGAAATGTAGCGTAACAGAGAACAAAATGGGGTGAAGCGGAACAGAGAAGGGTTACGTGAGCATGGTGAAAATGAAGCTGTGAGATCAATAGAACAGTAGGAGGAGTAGAACGCATCCGGCAGTATTTAAAATTGGGTGGCTGTAGAGTAAATGCAAGCACGTTTATGAAACGGCTACGAATTTTATGCGGCTGAAAGAAGCCGTAGTCAAATCAACCACGTTTCATCATTACAGGTGGAGTATCAAAGTACGAGTGAAGATCGGAGGCTTGATTATGGGACCGTTTGAAAATGAATGCAAGGATTGTGGGAGGATCATATAGAGATCGTGGAATGGTTACGGAGTTTTTCAACACAATCATTGCATATAATGGAGCTATGGTTTATAACTATGTAAAAATGTGCTTGAATGCTATTTGAAATAAATTTTTACTCATACCTTGGAATTCTTGCCATTTTTCATTGGTCTTCAATCATTTGCTCCTCATTGATGTCTTTGAATGCCCCATGTCTTCATAATATGTCTTCATACCTGCATTTGATTTCATGATTGTTGAACTAACATCTGGCTGTACAAATTTTTTTTGAAAAACATAGTGGTAGCTGCAGAAACTGCTTCTGGCTGCGGAAACTGGTGTCAGCTACGAAAACTGACACAACAATTATTTGGGTGAATGGAGATGGATAGATGATAACTGTCTGAATGAAAATGGTCATGAAAGAAAATTTTATTGGTGAAATGAAATGAAATAGATGAAATGGAGTAAAGTGAAATGAAGTGGAGTGTAATGAAGTGGAATGAAGTGGAATGAAATGGAATGAAATGGAGTGGGTTGTCATAAAACTTGTGAAATAAGAGAGAGAGAGAATTTTTTTTTTTTTTGGAAAATATAGGGTTTCAGGTGTTCCTGATTTTCACCCTACATTTTCTGTATAAGACTACCAATCAGTGATTGGTTTTCAGGCTTATACAAATTTTTTTTATTTTTTATTTTTATTTTTTTTATTTTTTTTTACTTGAAATTGAAAAGAACAAAGGCTAGGCTGATGGAGAAGAAGGATTCTTCTTCACTAGCCTTATTGCAGAATTATCTTGAAACATTTTGACAAATTCCTCTTTTGAGAGTGGCTTATGATAGACTTTTAATCTGTGGCCATTCACAATAAGAGGAGTTTGAAATTCATCAATGTTATTGATTCTTACTGCTCCATTGCTAAAGATCTTGTCAATCTCATATGGCCCAAGCCAATGAGTCTGAAATTTTCCTTTAAAATCTTTAAACTTGGAGTCAAATAGCAATGCCCAATCTCCTTCTTGAAACTTCTTCTCTTTGATATATTTATCATGCCATTTAGCTCTTTGATATTGAACTAGATCAGTTCTTAGAATTGCCTCTTGTCTGATCTCATCTAGCTCATTCAACTGCTCCATTCTATGCTTTTGGGCTTCTGATAGATCCATCCCCAACTAAACTGCTATCTTGAAGGTTTTGACTTGGAACTCAATGGGGAGCAGGACTTCTTTCCCATAAACAAGTTCATAGGGAGAATGTCCTGTTGTATTCCTCCATGTAGTTCTGTAGGCCCACAAGGCTTCAGGAAGCCTTTCTGCCCAATCTCTTCTATGTAGATGAACAGTTTTTGTGATGATACTTTCAAGAACTTTATTTGTGGACTCCACTTGACCATTTTCTTGCGGATGGTAAGGAGTAGATCTTCTGTGCTTGATTTTGTATTCTTCCATCAACTTCTCCACCAAATTGGATGTGAATTGGCTCCCCTGATCTGTCACAATTTCTCTTGGAACACCAAAGCAAGTAAAAATATCCTCATAAAGAAAATGAACAACTGAATTTTCAGTAGCAGATACTAATGCTTTAGCTTCTACCCATTTAGTAACATAATCAGTACAAACCAATATATAATTCTTTTGCTTAGATGGTGGATTAATAGGTCCAATGAAATCTAAAGCCCATTTCTCAAAGGGTTCGATGAGTACCTGTGGTTGCAATGGCATTTCATTTGAAAGGGTAGGTTTCCCTACTCTTTGGCAGCTGTCACACCTTTTGACATATTGTTTTGCATCTTTGAAGAGGGAAGGCCAATAATATCCTAAAGAGAGGATTTTATAGGTTGTCCTTTTTTCAGCAAAGTGTTTGCCGCATGGTTCATCATGACATGCCTTGAGGATATCAGGCATTTCATCTTCCCTGACACATCTTCTGATCATAAGATCTAGCCCTGTTTTAAACAATTCGTTAGAAATCCATGAATATTTTGAACTCTCCTGAATAATCTTTCTTTTTTCACTTGGAAATAAATGTGGAGGCAGTTTCCCTGTAACCAAATAGTTAGCAATATCTGCATACCAAGGATTCTTAATATTTACTGCAAACAAGTATTCATCAGGAAACTTATCCTCTACAGGAGAATCTTCTTTAAAATTCTGAATCCTAGACAAGAAATCAGCTACCGTATTTTGTTTCCCTAGTCTATCCAACACAGTAATATTGAATTCCTGCAAAAGTAGGAGCCATCTTGTCACTCTGCCATTAGTAACAGGTTTTTTCATTAGATATCTAATCGTAGAATGATCAGTATGAATAAAAGTTTCATAGCCTGTTATATAATGTCTAAAATTATTAATTGCATGAACAACGACTAAAAACTCTTTTTCAGTTACAGTATAGTTCAACTCTGTGGGAGTCAAATTTTTACTAGTATAGTAAATGGCATAAGGGACTAAATCTTTTTGACCCAACACAGCTCCTAGAGATGTATCTGAAGCATCTGTAGAAATATGGAAAGGAAGTTTCCAATTTGGTCCTCTCAAGATAGGTGCTTCAGATATTCTTGTTTTCAAAGTTTCAAAAGCTGATTGACAATCAGGATCCCATTTAAATTCACAGTCTTTTGTAAGCAAATTGAAGAGTGGAGATGCTATTTTAGTGAATTTTTCTATAAATCTTCTATAGTAACCAGTAAATCCTAGAAAACTTCTAACATCTCTTTGACAATTTGGAATAGGCAATTTGGAGATGACTTCAACTTTTGATCTATCAACCTTAATCCCATCTCCTGAAATATGATGCCCCAAAACAATACCTTCAGTAAACATCATAAAGAATTTTTCATGGCTTAATGAAAGGTTTGTTTCTTTACATCTTATAAGGAATTTTTCCAAATTTTCTAATGCCTCTTCAAATGAATTACTATAAACTGTAAAATCATCCATATAAACCTCTACACAATCATGGATTAGATCAGAAAAAATTCCTAGTACTACTCTTTGGAATGTTGCGGGTGCATTACATAACCCAAAAGGAAGCACTCGATAGGAAAAATTTCCCCATGGACAGGTAAATGTGGTCTTATATTGATCTTCATATGCTACCTGAATTTGATTATAGCCACTAAAACCATCCAAAAATGAAAAGTAATTTTTGCCTGCTAATGTATCTAATACCTGATCGATAAAGGGCAAAGGAAAGTGATCCTTCAAAGTTTCTTTGTTCAATTCCCTGTAATCAATGCATACCCTCCATTTACCATTCTTTTTAGGTACTATAACCAAAGTAGAAACCCATCAGCTATCTGAAATTGGATAAATGAAGTTTACATTGAGTAGTTTTTGGAGCTCTTCTTTCACTATCTCCCTAAGATTTGGATTCATCCTTCTCTAAGGTTGTCTGATTGGTCTACTGTTTTCCTCAATATAGATATGATGGATGCAAGTCTTAGGATCAATACCTTTCATGTCAGTATACTCCCATGCAAATGCAGTAGAATGTTTTTGTAAGATTTTGGTTAGTTCTTCTTGTTGTGACTTTTCCAAATGTTTGTTGATATTCAATGTTTTTCCTGGAAAAATCTCAATAGTAGAACTACCAAACTCTTCCATAGAGTAAAGAGACATTTATCTTGATGATAAATATTCTATGTCAGATTCCAACTGAAATTGTGTGGGGTCATATTCTGAAGATGTCTCAAAATTTTCTAATGTGTTCAGAATTTGACTATCCTCACTAATTTTCGAAATGGTAAAGACAGGTTGTATAATGTCCTCATCATCAACCCATTCATTGTCTCCTACTTCTGTGATTTCTTTTTCTAGAGGATACAAATTGAATTTCTTTGTCGAATTACCATTAGAAATGTACATATCCCCAGATCTACAACTAATGAAAGCATCAGCTGTGGCTAGCCAAGGTCTTCCTAAGATAAGTGGGTGCCCTCCTAGATTACTCTTGGGAGTCAAAATCATAAAATATACTGGATATTCCCAAGAATCTAAGGAGACTGAAATATCTTCTAATACACCATCCGGTTTAATAATTGATCGATCTGCAAGTTGCAGTAAAGTAGGTGTAAAAAGAAGGTTAGGAAGTTTTAGCTGGTCCATAGTCTGTCTACTCATAATGTTGATAGCAGCCCCTAAGTCAATCAATGTGTTTGGAATTTCTATCCCATTTATATGTGCCTTGACAATTGGACTTCCTGGATCTACATACTTCTGCATGGTAATTTTTCCCATCATAATATCTGCAATTTTTCCTACCAGGTGGATTCTTCTTGTGTCTTTTAGTTTCCTTCCTGGTCTTTTGAGACTCAACTCCTTTATTGTTTTTGCTAGAATAGGAATCTCTCTAATGGCTTGTAGCAAGGGAATATTGATACAAACATTCTTTAATTCATCTAGAAAATCATAGTTAGGCAACAAGATTTGTTTTTCCACCCCTTTATCAATTTGTAATCTTTCAGGAAAAGGAGGTGTAGATGAAGATGCAGGTTGCTCAACTATAGGAGTTGTGGGGTTAACTTTTCTTTCTCTTTTTGAATGTTTGAGTTTTGAAGAGATGCTTCCTCAGAACCCTTATTGGCTTTAAGAGAGTCCTCCTCAGAGGTATCTTGCTCTTGGACATCTATAGAAGGTTTTTCTAAAACTCTACCAGATCTGAGTTGTACATCATTGAGAGGAACAATCATATAGGTAGGAAATTGTTGTCCTTCTACCATGTAAGTATTCTGAGGATTTTTATCGTTAGGATTTGGCAATGGCTGAGCTGGAAGTTGATTTGTCTTTTGTTGGTATGGGAGCATGAGTTGAGGATTTGGATTTTGTTGAGAAGGTTGTTGTTGTGGAAATGGCAATGAAAGTTGTGGATTTGGGTTTGGAAGTTGTGGAGTTTGTTGATTTTGAAAAGATGGAGGATATTGATAAAATTGAGCAAATCTCCCATAAGGATTTTGCATCCCTTGTACCCATGGCTGATATGGATTTTGATGTTGGGGCTAAGGTTGTTGCCAAGGATTCCAATTTGGTGGGGTTTGAAGATTCATAGGGTTGTTAAACCCTTGAGTTTTTTGTCCCTGCCAAGGTCTTCTTGCAACAAAACAGAGAGATTCTACTTAATTTGGGTCTTCTTGAAAGATAGCTTTGAGTCCAGGAATTGAAGGAAAATCCTTGGTCTCATGATTCTCTGAGACAATCATACATGTTTCTACAACTTTTGCATCCAAGGGACATTCCCTTAAAGCATGTTTCTTCCTACATTTCGGACAAAAGATGGCTAGAGCATCTGTTTCTGCTTTCTGCTTGTTTTGGATTTTAAGGGTGTCTAGTTGTTCACTAAGGCTCCCTAAGATATCGGTTTTGAACTCATCAAGCATATTACCAATCTCTGCCCTACTTACTGATCCAGTTGCAGATTTGTTAGCCCTAATAAGAGAAGGATCCCTAGGCCCTTTTCCTATTTTAGATTTTCCTCTTGAGAGATGGACACATAGTTCTGTTATGTCACGAAGTGGAAGTTGAGAAATGTCTCCTTTCCCCATCATGTTTAAAATATCTATCCATTCATCTCTGATGGCTTTTAATATAAGGGCTTTCAAATTTTCTTCATCTAAGTTTCTCATCTTTGCTCTTTTTAAGTTGTATTGAAATCTTTCAAGTAAATCTTCCAAATTTTCATCTTCTTTTTGCACCATTTTGAATACCTCATCCTTGTGATTGGTGGGCATACAATAATCCAAGTATCTATCCAAAAATGTTTGTTTCATATCATTCCAAGTCCTAATATATTGGGTGGCTAATCCCATGAACCATTTCAAAGTGGCTCCCTTCAATGTTGAAGGAAACAGTTTGAGTTTTTGAGAGTCTTCCATATAGTCATAGGTTCGGCACACAACTTCAAACTCAAACATAAATGTTTCAGGATCCTCACTTCGCAATCCATAAAAGTTAGGGAGGACAGATGGTGAGATTTTTTTCATCATTGTATGAGTTTCCTCATCAACTATAGGGAATCCAAACAAGTTTTCTCCTTCCCTATTTCTTCCATTATTACCTTCACCATTGTTGTCTCCATTGTTTCCTCCTCCTCTACCTCTACCTCTACCTCTGAATCCATCTATTATTTCCTCTGCCATGATAGTTTCTTTAGAGTCCTCAAATTCCTCTGGTTCTTCTATCAATGGAGGATGAGAGGGAGTCTCTTCCTTTTCTTCTTTAGGTGATTCTACTTCTTTGATTACAATATACTCTCCTGTAGAAGTAAAGAAAGGGTCCTTTTCTAAATGAGATTTAGTAGGTGGTATAGGAGAATCCTCTAATTCAGCTGCTCCTTGAATTCCAAGAATATTAAGGCTAGGGGTAGATGGTGGTGAATCTTGTCTATGCCTTGAAGAAGATGGAGTTGTGAAAATCGAACTCTTGGCTCTAGCTATAAACCTTCCCCTAGAATCTCTTGCTCTATGCATGTCATTTTTTTATTTTTTTTAAGTTGGGCTAATAATTCTCTTTCTAATCTTCCAGGTCACACTAGGTGCAAGAAGAGAGCATACTTAAGAAATTATTGAACCAATAACTCTCTTTTCTGATCCTCCAGATCACACTAGGTGCAAGAGGAGAGCATACTTCAAGAAGTTATCAAGTTTTCCCTTCTTTTTATCGTTTTTTTTTTAAAGAAATTGGCTACCTAGTTACACTTCCCCGGCAACGGCGCCGAAAGTTTTGGTCAATTTAGTGTGTCCTAAATTGCTAAATTAATTTTTCAATCTGGGATTCGCAAGCTGATGAAGTGTGGCGCACTATATGTGCAAGATAACCTATCTCTTACTTTTTGTCGTTTTTGGTTTTTTTTATTTATCTTGGTTGGTTTCCTAATGTGAGATAGAAATTCTAAAAGACCAGTATGGTTATGATTGTTCAAGGCAATGATGTCCTTTATAATGATTTCCCAAACTTCAAACTTCAAAAGGATTTTGAAACATACAATGACAAAATTAGTTCCTAAAAGGAAATGAAAATGTGCCACTATTCTAGTTAAACAAATAGTGAACTATTGATCATGAAAACCATTACCCTTGCTGTTGTCTAAACACAAAAGAAACTGTACTCAAAGAAAAGATTGCAAGTAAAGTAAAACTAAAATCAAATTACATCAAATCATATTCTGACCTCTCACCATTAGTCTCGCTATGGCTTTCAGAGATAATCATAAACAACTTGAGCAATCTGATATCTAATTTGCAAAAAAATAAACTAATATCAAATCACACACTCATACTTCAATCCCTCACCATTAGTCTCGCTATGGCTTTCGGAGGTAACTGATAATGACATGAGCAATTTAATATCTAACTTGCAGAAAAATAAACTAATATCAAACTACACACTCATACTTCAATCTCTCACCATTAGTCTCGCTATGGCTTTCGGAGGTAACTGATAATGACATGAGCAATTTAATATCTAACTTGCAGAAAAATAAACTAATATCAAACTACACACTCATACTTCAATCCCTCACCATTAGTCTCGCTATGGCTTTTGAAGGTAACTGATAATGACATGAGCAGTTTAATATCTAATCTAACTAGTAAAGCAAATGTACAAAACTGGAATGAATAAAACAGTGCTGGAATTAAAAACTAAGAAAAAGAAATCAGTAGAAGGACAAGATTGATTCCATGTCATTAGTCATTATAGAATTATGTGAAAATGCCCCGGCTGCCTATTGTAATCTGGAACAAAAACACTGATCAGTTAACAACAATATAAAGCATGAAATATTATGGACAGAAGTAAAACGTAAAGCATGAAAGATTATGGACAAAGATGAAACGTAAATACCATGAAAGATGTAATATATATACACGTGAATGACTATGGCACAATGAACGTAAGGAAATGAAGCATGAAACTATACAGTAATACACAAAACCTCAGCGTGTGCAGGGGCCCTCTGCACAATCCTCGGGAAGCAGCTATCAAACACGAATTGTGCTTATGAACAGAGTCTTCTTATATATTCAAAATGCGGTCATAACAGAGAAATAATGTCACAGCACAGTGGCAACGCAATTAAATTATAGAGCTAGCTATTATGCATATGAGAACGCATTATTTATAACAGAGGGTGATATAACTAATTCCCTAAAGTCTGCACTGATAGAAGACACGTGAACAACCACGTCCAGAAATATAGCATCATGGCTTCCGTGAAGATTAAATCTATGAAAAGTGGCTATTGGATTCGGCTTATGGAGCTGTTTACAGGTGTTGATATGTCTCCCGTGATTTAGAAATGGCCACGCAAGTCTTCACGTGATGAAAAACAGAATTCTGTCACCGTGGGACTCTTCGGTTGACCACCACTTGGCTACCTTTGACCACAGCCTTCTTAGGTGAATTCGACTGAGCCAATAGGACTCGATCCATGTCCATGTCATTTCCAACTTTCCCATGTGGCTCGATTTGCCTGAAGACACCTAAAATATAGAATTTAAAAAAATGGCTGTGGAAAGTTGCAGCAGCTGCGGAAAGTGACAAGATTCCGCAGCTCAATGAGCAAAAATCTAATTCAAACAGCAGACACAAAACATAGTTAAAAACCACTTTTAAATGATCTTTTATAATTAATATGCAATTATATTGATGACTTAGAAGGTCCAGGTGAATGGAAAAGGTCTAGAAAAGTGTATAAGAAAGATGCAAGTTTGGGACTCAACAGTTGTCTCACTATACCCAAAAAATGTCCTTTAGTCAGTGCAGATTCTTAACATCAAACTTTATCTATTGGCCCTCTGCTTATAGATTAAGGAAGCGCTCTTAACCCTCTACTTATAAAATGAAGGAGTTTCCTCAGTCTTCAAAAACCCTCTGCTTATAGATGAAGGAGGTTTTTCAGTCATGCCATCTCATCAGTTGTTAACAGTGTTATTTTTCCTTTCACTGTCTTGTCATACTTGAGCCAATGAAGAAATGACAAATTGATAACAGTTAAGATGACTATTTCTCTGAGACATTTAAATCTTATTTTCAAATTTCTTTGTGCTTCTTTAGGCATCATAAGCAGTTTTGTTAGTATTTGCAAAGTGCTTCTTGTTATTCATATTTTACTAACCTTTGATTGTGATCACAGGAGCTTAATGAAACAACTCTTTGCCATGTAGCTGCATTCCAGGCTGAAATTCACATGAGAAGCAGTTGTCTTCTCATGTGGAGCCAAATATTGTCTTCTGGGATGTTGGTATACCTTTGTTCTTGAAATATCCATTAAAACACTGTAAAAACACCTAAAATCAGTTTGACCTATGGGACATTATTGCTGAGACTTGAGGGTTTATTAGTGGCGCGACCTAGGGTTGTAACCAACTTTATTTGTAGAATGGGAGGTCTGTTATGACTTGTTTGTAGCAGATGGAGGTTCGTTGGCTTTAGGATAGTTTGCCAAGGGAGAAATGCCTAAATCTCCACTTCCTAACTTAGGGGAGACTTCTTTGGACAGATTTGGATTTCTTTTTTTGGAGTTGATGGACAAGCTAGTATGGCTAAGGCTAGATAGGAATTCATAATGGGGTTTCATCTCGTCATGGGCGGACTGAAAGGTAAGATGGAGAAAAAAAATTATGGGTGTTTTCCGGCTGGCAAATTTGACAATTTTTAGATCAGCTGCTAGAAAAATTGGCTGTTACAACTAGTCATCACCAACAAGTTAAAAATATTGATGACTAACAGACCTAATAGATAAAATGTAGCTATTTTTATAAGGAAAAAAAGCTTCTTATCAATTATCATATATGTATGAGACCCCTATGCTCAAATATGTTGTTATGACCCCACATACCTTCAACAGTTCCACTTGAACATTAATTACAAGAAGGGAAGCACCAATAATATTGCATACTACCTCAACTGACCGCCGATCATGGATTTTACCACTGTGCTCGACTCTTGTGGGAATGAGACTTTAGAGTGGCCGCATCTATACAAAAGAGATCCATAATTTAGAAATACATACCAGACACTCATGGAAGGAAAGAAAGTTCAAAATTTTCACCTCCGGGATACTTTGTTATGTCACTTGGGACACCTCTATGTTCCTTCAAGCGAGCATGCCAAGATTATTTGGGAGGTTCACTACATTCAGGTTGCTAGACACTTCGGAGTAAAGAAAATAGTGGCAGTGCTATAGAAGTATTTTTATTGGATGAACCTTTGATAGGATGTTAGGAAGTACATCAAATCCTACACTACTTGTCCCATTTCCAAACCAACCATCAAGAAGCAAGGGCTATATACTCCTCTTCCTACTCCTAATTGACCTTGGGAATCTATCTCCATGGATTACATGTCAGGCCTCCCATCGATTAAGCATGGAAATGACTATGTCTTCATGGTCATCGACAGATTCTCTAAGATGGACATTCTGGAGGCCTGCAAGAAGAGTATCACAACATAGGCCACAATTAAGCTCTTCTTTGAATGAGTGTGGGTACACTTTTGGATCCCACAGCCCATTATCTCAGATTGGGACAGTAGGTTCATAAGTACATTTTGGTCAAGTCTCTGGTTGATACTGGATACCAAGCTCACTATGCCCACAACTTTCTACCCCCAAACTGATGGCCAAATAGAGGGCGTCAACAGGATGATTGTACACATTATGCACATGCACAACTAGAAGAATCCATGCACATGGGACGAAAGCATCCCCTATGTCCAGCACGACTACAACAGAGCTCTCCATAGCTCAAATGACCATAACCCTTTTTAGGCGAGGTTGGGATTCCATCCATTATGTCCCATTGATGTGGCAATACCATTTGCAACTACTTAGATAGCTTCAGCCCATGTCCAGTTTAAAGCTGATAGGGTTAAAAACTTCATTGATCAAATCTATCACATCTACCAATAGGCCCATAACATATTGGAAAAATCCAATGCTAAGTACAAGCAACGACATGATCAGCATCGGGTGCCACACAAGTTCCTGTTGGGCAACAAATTTTGGCTACATTTATGAAAGGAGTGCCTCACTAGGCCCCACTGTAAGCTTAGACCGCTCTAATATAGTTTGTACATCATCACCAAGGTTTTTAGCAACAATTCTTTAAATCTAAACATTCCACCATTCCTTGCCCCACACCTAGTGTTCAATGTGGACCGCTTTCGGCCATACTTTTCACCATTACTGGACACATTTGAAATTGCAGAACAAATCACACAAATGGAGTTAAACCCATACTCCATAGAAAATTCCACAATTGATCAAATCATGGAAACACATATCAAGAACACTCTCCAGCAGAGGATCCAACTATATGGAGTATCAAAGCAGGCCAAATCCTTCACCAAGGAAAATGGTTCACGAGGGAGCAAGTTCAACAAGAATTCCTTCATCTCATGGAGGCTCTACACACAATGGGGACCATTTCTTCCTAAGGAGGGAGGACTAATCTAGGTGGATATTGGTGGCCACCTACCTATTCCACATATACGTCCAATCAGTTTTATCATTTTCCTTGTTTATAGCATAATTTACTATTTTTAGTATTTTTTTGGGTCCTGAACTTCTGGACTAGTTTTGACCACCTAAAAAACATTTCTTTGAGGTTCATAGTATGCCCATAGCCATAGGTAGTGGCTTGTGGAAAATCCTGTAGTACTCGAAGATATCTTTCCAACAAGGTATCATACACAGCAAATGGAGATAATATGACCAAATTATGACCCCCGTAAGTTGGTTTCCCAACTAACCCCAATGGGGCCCATGAACTCTTGGCGTTCCATCTCTTGGGGTTAGGGTTTTGGTTGTTTAGGGCTTTCCCTTGTTATACAATAATAAAAATTCTCTTGAGCCTAATTGTAACAAATTTACACATATCTTATCAGAGATAAGCTACCATCGTTCTTGCCCAAGGATTGGAAATATCAGCCTGACTTAAAGCAGTTATTTTTTAAATTATGTTCATCATTAGGGCATGATGAGTAGCATTGTCACACTTTTGATATGATTTGGATAAATCAGATATATATAGAATTCAGGTTGAGCCTACATCACTATCATCCCCTTATAGGTGCGGAGGATTCCAGGGCAGAGGAAGAGGCTAAGGAGGTGGATCAGCTGGCCGAGGAAGAGGGCAAGTCATTTGTTATAATTGTGGAGATGTTGGCCATTATGAACATGATTTTCTGAATCTAGCATGACATTCCTGCAGGTACTATAGATAATTTGATAATTTTATAGAATATTTTCATTTCTTTATTTCTTAAATGCAAGAAAAGAAGACAGACCCCAACACAAAATCTTCAGATGGTTCATGCAAAAACTTGTGAAGAATATCCTAGTGTGAATGTGGTTACTAAGAATGGTGTAGCTACCAATGAAGATAAATGAAAGAAACCAACCACTGATGTATGGATCTGTAAAGCACCTGAAAACAAATAAGAATTTAATATTCAATGCGCAAAAGAGACCTTTATTGAAGTAGAGAAAGAATTTGCAGAAGGAAGTACATCAACATATGGTAGTACAATGAAGGAATCAGGAGGAGATGAGGACATTAAACCATTTCTGCAAGCATGTATAAGTTATTGTGAAACAATAAGGTAGTTGAAAACTTGCAGGCATTAATAGATAATTGCACAGAGAAAGAACAAAACATGGTAGAACAACAAGAAATCAACAAAATATACAAGAACAAGAAGATAACGGGTAGGGAGTTGCGTATGACCGCGCATATTGTTTCTTGTGAAATAGACCAAGTATTTTAGATCTAGGATTGGATGGTAATTTTCTACCTAAGAAAACATGGCAGCGCATGGGAGAGCCCAAGATGGAGTGGTTTACTATCCAACTAAGAATGGCCAATCAGCAGAAGATCATTCCTTTACAGAGGCCATCACAAGTTGTGGTCAATATAGAGGGTTTTAAGGTGATGGAAGACTTTGAAGTCATACAAATTGTAGACGATACTGATCCCTATCCTGTGCTGCTAGGATTGGATTGGGACATTGACATGGATGGTGTTATCAATCTGAAGAGAAGGAGGATGTAATTTGAAAGAAATGGAGTGAGGGTAATCATTCCTCTAAATCTTGTAGAAGCCCAAAGGTATACTGAACCAGTGTGCACTGAGGATGATATCGACCAAATCTATAAAATACTTTATGCGAGGAAGACTGGATTAATCCAACAACATATGCGAATCTTAAGTGGTAGAAGGATAGCTCTTGTTTTTCAGACTCTGATGAAGAACTAGAAAATTGGCATAACCGATTGCATGAGTGTCTGCGCTACGATGTAGTCCCATGACCCAATCTCTGCATTGTATAACATATGAGATATGTGATTTACCACACTACAATGGCTCAACTGATCTAAACATGTTTATAGGAGAGTTGTAAAGGACTATGCCTGAAGGATAGATATTCCATGATTTGGATCTTAGCTTGCGCACTACTCCAAAAAGATGGTGGTAAACTCATAAGGAGAAAATGGGTAATTGGGAGGAATGTGTGCACATGATGAGGTTGCGGTTTGAATGTTGAGTCATTAAAATAGAAGATGTATACTCTAGAAAAGAGGATCCGCATTGACATTTGGGAAGATGGAATCAAGTATGGGGTGTAGATCCAAGATCTGAATGAGTCCATATGTCTATTCACACATTAGGAAAGGTGCCTACTAAATGGTACTTGGAGACAGAGATGTGCAGAGGCACTAGTGAATGTTCTACACTGACAGAGAGTTTTATTCTTACATTTAGCTTTGAAAGTTGATTTGATAAATTTGGTCAAACTTTACATAATATTCAAGAAGTAATATTTGATACAAAATAGTGTATAATTGAGTGCGCTACACCAGCTTGGGACGCGCAGATGAAAGCCATTGTGAATTGTAGACAATCGGCTCTTATGGAGCCTAGAGAATTGTGCGCAGTCGATGGAACCTCGATCCCCTCACCTACGAATGTCAGAAAAGTGTGCTCTATGATGAGCCTTGTTGACTATTACAGGATGCACATTCCCAAGTATGAGTTGATAACTATGCCCATGAACAGATTACTTAGAAAAGGTGTGACATTCCACTGGGATGAAAAATGTTAGAGAATTTTGCAGTTGTTAATGGATGCAAATGACACTACTCGATATGCTTTGAATTACCTAGTCAACAAGCCTGTGTTGGGGGGGATGGTCTATAGATGGTTATCCTTAGCTCTGGAATATATGCATAGTAAGGTGTGACACGCATGCGGTACCTATGCAAGGTGTCAAAAACTAGCCATTGGAACAGTAAAACTCGATAAGATAGATTTATTACCATTTTTGGGAGCGTCTAGGATGCATTTAATAAAGGGTTTTTTCTATATTTGGGATCGTTTTGTCAGTAATGGAGCCTCATTAATGCACAAGGAGTTGTTGCATATTCGCCACAAGTATAAATATAACATATGGGGTCGCAATAGTTCCCTTTTCTCTCTGAGTGATTTCTGTGCTTTGAGCTCTTTGATTTCCATCACATTTTCTATGTCTATGTATGCTTTGGATCCAGTATTTGAGGACACATTGTGCCGAGCAAGGCTAGGATATGCTATTCATGAAAAGATGACAACCACAAGACTAGGTGATGGCCCTAATGCACCTGAAGTACCTATTATGGAAAAAATTGTGCCATCTAAGACTAAGAAGGGTAAATCCTCTGGAACGCGCAGATCACCTCAAGAGAATACCCCAAGGTAGTGCCCTTCAATGGGAGAGAAGATGAAAATACCCATGTCAGAAGTACCAAAAACCATTGAAGAAGAAGAAGAGGATGTGGTCGAAGTGGCCTCATTCTCGTGGTTTCCAAGATATATTCTGTCGCACAAACCATCTTTCAAAGCACCTAAGGACCTAGACAAGGTGTGCACAGGTATTCAAATACCCTTGATCCCTAAGAATGTCGCAATGTAAGGGGACATGTTTGAAAATATTCCACTTCTAATATTTGATGATTGGGACATCGCAAATGTCGTGAAGTTCCCAGAGCTTGCACCAAAGCTATACTTGGATTAGGTCACTTATGAAAGAGGTGTTGTGCACCTCAAGCAAAAAATGGGGGTGCTAGGTCTTCACGAGGCAGGCTTGCTTGATTTGCTACAGATTCCTCATTTTGGATGCTACCCCATAAATGATATATGTGTCAGACAGTTGTTTGCCTTAGTTCATGATGACGTGCTTTGGTTGGGAGAGCGCATCCCCATTGACGTTGAATTAATCCACAGAATCAAAGGTCTACCTACTAAGGGAGATGACCCTATTGCTGACTTTGGTGGTAAAGCGCAGGATAAATTTATGGCAGAACAAATTAAAAATAAGCATAATGTCACAAGGAAGACCCGAGGATTTGTGGTGGAAGAAATTAATGACCCAGCAGTACGTTTTGGTATGGTCATCTTGGTATGCAAGTTGATGCGTAAGTGCAGACCCAAGGAGGTGCACATGCATGTGATTGCACTCACAGGATGTTGTGAAAAAGGCATGATTTATAATTGGTGCAGTTACCTATGCAAATAATTTTTAGAAAATGTGCACGAGGCTCAGCAAGATGGCAAGCCTTTCCAATCTGTTTGGCTCTTATTATTTATTTCTCTAATTAGATGGAAAACCCTGGAAGATACTCATTTCTTAGAAATCGAACCGAAGATGTGTGAAGCTGCATGCTACACAAAACTGTGGAAATCTTCAGACCCCGTGCACGCTAAAGAAAATAAAATTTTATGGGTTTTATATTATGCTACCTTAAACAAAGTGGTGCAGTCAAATTCATGACTATCACATACATTTTATGATCAGTACAAGATGGTAGCGGATTTCAAGGCTACATTCCATAATATCCACATCCGGGCAAAAGGCATTGTAAAAGGAGTATGGTATGAATTACCATACCTGGTGACTGAATATTATTTGTTACGCATGATAGTAGAGTGGCCGCGGGCCTGGTTGACACCACCTACCCCAAAGAAGCCGCGCACTCTGACGGGGAAATCAACTGAGAAAACAATGGAGAAAGTCATAGAAAAGGTCACAGAGAAAGCAACAGAAAAAGAAGCCACCCCCACAACAATTGGTGAGACTATCGAAACAACAAAATTTTCTGACAAGAATGGATCTACAACGAAGGATACGAGGGAAGCTGAAACATCCAAAGGAACCAAGCATGACTCTTAGGCCATTGGAGGTTTGCGGAAGAAGAAGAAAGGTTCCAAAAAGACAGGGCAAGAGGTCCTGACGCTGATAGAGGATGACCTAATTCAAATAGAAAATATTGTCATGTCTACAACTGAGGATTGTTGGAAAGACATGGAGATTTAGTACAATTCTACACTAGAACTTGTACAAGTTCGATTGCAAGATCTAAAAGTACAAGCAAGCCAGATTCAAGAGTGTGTGATTTAGGTGAACCAGACTAGTGTGCAAGTGACGAGTATGCAACCACTAGACATTTCTCTACCATCCTCTAGGGATGGTCGCTTTTTTCACATCCCCCTACCAGCTTTTCAAATGGACGCAAACCGATGTCTCAAATTTAGAGGAACAGGTGATGTGCACATTAATATTTTTGTGTTACCTCCATGAAAGTTGCATCTTATGCATTCCATGATCGCAGACGAGATTTAGTATAGAGCAACCATCGTGCATATGCAAACAAGGGATGCACAACAACAGGTCGAGCAAGAACATAAACAGCAACAAGGAGTAGAAGCAGCTTGCTAAGAAGAAGAAGCACAGCGCACTGCGTTGGAGGACAAAATCCACCAAGTCTGCCAAGATATTCCAGTTGTCCAGGCCACAGCTGCACCCAAAGAAAAGCTAGACGGATTGGCTATTGTAGTAAAAGTAGTGTGTGCTGAAGTAAAAACAGTTAGAAAAAAATATGAGCAGCAAATTGTAGACCTTCATACGAGTAACAACTGGAGACACCACCAAAGGTTCGTGCATAGAGAATGGTTGAGGTTAAGCAGGCCCGAGATAGTATTGTTGTTGCGGTCACCCAATGTGAAAATTTGCTAGATGAAGCTACGAGTGTTTAGACATCTATCCAAAATGATCTATTTGTGTAGTATTTGCACTATGCCCTCCAGCAAAAAGAGTAGCATTTCGAGGAAATCAGGACAGTGGCACCCAATTTGGTTCTTACACAATGCCTCTTTCATCTACAAGAGTGTAGAACCATTCATACAGAAATTGCATATCTGTGTGGGAAGGACCAAATACTGAAGGAATGCATGCAACCATGGGAAAAAAAAGTGCTTTAGCTTTCATAGATGCTAGACAACACATTTAGGACCATCTAAAAACTCAGCGCATCATTGAGATGGTCACTGAAGGGACTACCGTGGAAAAATTATTTCAACAAGCGCAGGCTACCACAATGCAAATTTTGGAATCATTGCTCCCTCTCAAAACTTCTGTCAACGCGCTTTAGGCCAAGATCAAGGAGCAAGCACCTTAGTGACTCAGGACAAGTGACATGTTTATGTTGGGGGCCTGTTGAAGTTGGGTCCCCTCAGGAACAATTTTCAATGCAATTTTGTATCATTTTGTGTGTGCACACTGCGCAAAGGGAGTCAAGGGGATTTGGGGTGGGTCAAAGTCCCCAATTTTGATGTAAATGGGCTTAAGGGTAAAATTTGGGCCTCAAACAATGGTTTGAGACCATAGTATTTGTGCGATAGGTGAATATAAATAGATAGATTGTGTCTAAGCTAAGTAGTTCTAAGTTCGAAGTTAAGTTCATGAAACTGATGTTTATGCGTCTATAATACGTTGTAAGGGTTTGTTTGGGTTGGGTTGAAAGGCTCCTGTTGGTTGTGTGCACGGAGACCTAGTCCTGGTTGTGTGCGAACTCTGCTGGATGTGTGCGCAGAAGGGTTTTGTAAGGGAAAGTTGATATATTGATTGATAGATATCAAGCTAATAGAAAGGACAATTTTTGGCAAGTTTACTGTGTTATGCATCTAAGTTTTTTATTGCTTATGTTATGTTAAGATCAAATTATTTGTCTTACTTATTGATGATTGCGCAAGGATATCTGATATGATTATGAACGTTTGATAGATATGTTAAGTATTTACATTGCTTAATATCTAGATCTGGTTCTGTGTTTTTTATCTGTGCCAAGGCAAACAAATATTCTGTGTTATTCTATTAAAGATCACACATTCTTTTTTATTCGGCTATATATTGTTGCGTGCATCTGTTTATGAGTAATATAAGTTTTCATTCGGTTTTCTAAGGACCACTTCATTAATTTCTCCCTCAGGGTGCGGAAACCTAGTTCCATCACCCCCCCATACTTCTTCATGTGAGACTTTGTTCTGCGCAAGCAGATCGGTACCAAAAGGGCCAGTAGTTGGAGAGTTTGTTGGTTTATCCATAAAATCTGAACCTGGGTCAAGGTCGCTCAAGCCAACACTTGGCTTGGTCAGGAAACATGGACGCAGCATAAGGTGGATTTTTCTTTATAAATTGGGAATTTTTACATAGAAAATTCTCAAAAATTTAGGCCTTCTTGGACAAATCTAATTTTTGGTATAGGTCATTCAAAGCTTCTACTGAAAAAGGGGTACTAGATTTTTTCTGAGGGACCTGCATCATCTGATTTATTGTTTCAGGGGTGATGGTTTTTTGAGATTCAACAAGATGATGAACTTAGTGAAAAGAGTCACCTTCACTAAGTAGGCCCACAGGCTATTTTTTGGCGCAAGTCTATTTTTAGACTATGTCTATTTTTAGATATGATGATCATATTTCAGAAGTTGCAGGATGCTATTTGTGGATGGTTGATCAATTTGGAAAAATAGATGAAATTCTATTTTTATAATATTGGGTGAAGTCTATTTATAGATCGTCAATCTAAAAATAGATGCATGTCAATTATTATTAGCTCTTAATAATAATCAAACTCTAAACAAAAACTTATTCTCTTGGAGCACTTCTGTTCAGTGCACAGATGTGGCACAGCAGCTGAAAAAAGGAATTATGTTATTCCTAAGGGTTTACTGGAGCTATTGCATGGAGGACTCAGTTAGAACTCAAGTGGCAGAGTTATGACATAGTTAGAAGAAGTAGTTATGGAGTTGTATTCAGTTTAACTCAGCTAGACTCAGTTGAGCTAGTTGTATCTAGTCTAACTGAATGATAAACTAGTGAGAGTGGAGTGAATTAATTAGTTAATTAATTCCAAAATAATAACTCATTAATCAAATAAACAATATAGCAGTTAACTACAGTGCATGGCAGTTTTAGTGGAGACCAGTGGAGAGATAGGTGAAAGGGAAAGATAGACTATCTGTTGTGATGATAGTGATGCATTGTTTGCATCACACACAGAGTGGAGATGCCAATGAGGATTGTGCAGTCAAGGATGGAGTAATTCAAATTCATTTAGAGCTATTATTCAGCAGATATTTTGCAGTGGAGGCAGGTTAGCAGGTGGCAAATATTAGTGCATGGATTTGCAAGATTAGGCCTGATTAGTGTATGACGATTGTACTGTATTGAGGGCTTGTGATAAGCTTTGTATGTTTGTATGAGATTTTAATATGATCTCCATGTTACATAATATATATTTTGGGTTTTTAGCTTCAAGCTTTCCTGGTTAAAAACTGTGTTATGTGCGATTGATAATTTTTGTTTATGCTTCACATGTGTGTGCAATTAATTTTTCTCCAAAAGATTAACAAGTGGAATAGATTCAGTATCTTGCATAAAGTTAAATAGTGTGAGATCAGGTGGATCTAGGACATATGAATGCTTATTGCATATAATTTCTACATGGTATCAGAGCATTTTTGATTGAAGATTACAATTTTGAAGTGAGTTTGTGCTGGTGGACAATTCAAATTTGCTACAGAAGATTCATAGTGCAGAAATCGAGTATACATTGAAATGTCTTTCAACGGGTTGAGATAGGAGTATGCCCTTAATGGGAGCTTGAATTACATAGCTTGGAAGGATAGGATGGAGGTAGTGTCGGAGGATAATGGGCTGAAGGAGTTCAATGATAGTGATGTTCCTAAGCCAGGATCTAGCGATGTTGCATTACTTGATGCATGGCAAAAGAAGACTGAAAAGACAAGGAGGATTTTGTTGGAAGGTGTGAAGGACCATATTGTGTCTAGCCTTCATGGGAAATCCACTCCATTCTTTATTTGTAAGGATTTGACAGAATTTTTCCAAAGCAGAAGTGACCAGAGGAAGTTGGCGCTTAAAGACAAGCTCAGAAAAATAAAAATGGAGAAAGGTGATAGTATTCCAAAATACCTCACGAAGTTTGTCCACCTAAGACACTGTAAGGTGGGTTGGCTGTTGATGATGAAGACTGGTGAGCTTGGTCTCCTCGCTTCCGAAGAGAGTTGTACAGCGCCAAGATCATCAATGGATGGGAGAAACTGCCGGGATGGGAGCGACTTTGGTCGGATCTTGTGCAGGAGGAGATAAGGTGGGGTACCAGGGATGGATCTTCATCGAATAATGAAGATGAAGAGAATTGTGCTTTGGCTGTCAAAGCAAGGAAGGGGAAGGGGAAGAAAAATCCTTCAAAATCCAGTGCTAAAGGCAAGAAGCGGGATTTTTCCAAAGTGAAGTGTTTTCACTGTCACGAGCATGGACATTTCGCCACTAACTGTCCACAAAATAAGAAGAATAAGCAGGTTTCTGGATCTGCAGTTGGAGAGACCTTAGCCTCACAATTTGAGCTGGATTTTTCCTTGATCGCATGCTTGGTTTCAAGCTGCATGGGATCGGTGTGGTATCTTGACAGTGGTTATGATGTTGTTTCAGTGAGGGAAAATACTTCCTTCGACATAAAAAAAATGATTCAAACCATGAAGATAGGTTCAATTGTAAATCTCTGTTTGTAGATGGTCGCCCAAGAATGGTGGGCAAAGCAGAAGGAGTGGTGAGCCGGGATGAGGGAAAATTATGGCACAGGAGATTGGGCCATCTTCACCATGGCGCTTTGAAGATTTTGCAGCAAATTTATACTGGACTTCCCAAGGGTACTCTTACACAGTCAGACCAATGCAAAAGATGTACAATGGGTAAGTTTGTGAAGACCACATTTCATGAGAAGGAGAACCGTGCTTCGGTGATCCTGGAGAGAATTCACACAGACGTGTGTGAACCATTCTCAGTTTCTTCAACAGCAAAACACAGGTATTATGTGATATTTTTTGATGAATTTTCTCGTAGATGTTGGATCTTCTTCATGCAGAAGAAGAGTGAAATGTTCTCAAAGTTTTTTGAGTTCAAGGCATTGGTGGAGAAGGAGTCGGGGAAGTAGGTGAAAGCTCTAAGGAGCGATAATGGTGGTGAATACATCTCGGGCGAATTCAAAGACTTCTGTAGCAAAGAAGGAATTCGAAGATAATTCATAGCGCCTCATAACCCATAGCAGAATGGGGTCGCGGAGAGAAAGAACAGAACGATCATGGGTGCTTCACGAGCGATGCTGCATGACCAGGGCCTACCAATGCACTTGTGGGTGGACGCATGCAACGCTGCGGTTTATGTGAAAAATCGTTGTCCTCATAGAGTACTGGTAAGAAGCCTGATATTTCTCATTTGAAGATTTTTGGCTCACCTGTTTACATTCATGTGACAAAGGACACCGGGAAGAAGCTGGAGCTGACTGCAGAAGTTGGGATATTTTTGGGGTACACAGAAACACCCCATAACTATATTGTGTATTTTCCAGGCAGTCGGATGACTGTTGTGCGATGGGATGTAAAATTCAATGAGATGAAAGCCATGAAGTTTTCGCTTGAGAGGGAGATACACTTGCATGCAGAGGAGGAACTTCTTGTTCCCAAAGATGAGCCTCTGGATGTGGATCAGCCACAGGAGGAGATTCATGGAGTGGAGGAGTCCACTCATGCAGAACCAAACATCAGACAAGGCATGAATCATACCATAGAAGCTGAGAGACTGAAGCTTGATGCGGCACAAAATGTAGGAGTCCCTACATCACAACACAGACAGAGACTGTCACTTGACCAATATACTAGATACATGGCTCTTATGAGCAAGTGTATTGTGACAGAGCCATCTTCTTTTGAAGAAGCAGCGCAGGAGCCCACATGGGTAGATGCCATGGTGGAGAAGTATGACTCCATTGTCAGAAACAGTGCTTGGGAGATTGTTCCAAGGCTGGTGGGAAAATCAGTTGTACGATCAAGATGGATCTACAAGGTAAAGCAAGTTGCTGATGGGAGTGTTGAGAAGTATAAGGCAAGATTTTTTGCCGGGGGCTTCTCACAGATTGAGGGGATTTACTATGAAGAAACATTTGCACCTGTTGCACGGTATTCTTCCATACGGACCATCCTTTCTCTCTCAGCGCAGATGGGTTGGCACATTCATCAAATGGATGTGAAGACTGCATTCCTTAATGGGATCATTGAGGAAGAGGTGTACACTGAGCAGCCTGAAGGATTTGAGATCTTCAGCAGTGAGTCGCATGTGTGCAGGCTCAAAAAACGTTGTATGGGCTGAAATAAACACCTCGTGCTTGGTACACTCGGATCGACAACTATTTCACTGGACTTGGATTCACCAAGACTGAAGCAGATGCAAACTTGTACCAGATTTTGGTTGAGGGTAAGCTTTTAATCATTGTACTTTATGTTGATGATTTAATACTAATAGGTGATGAGCAGTTGATACACGCATTCAAGGCAGATCTTGCAAAGGAGTTTGAGATGAAGGATTTGGGCCTTCTTCATTATTTCCTTGGATTGGAAATATGGCAGCAGGAAGGTGAACTGTTTATGCCTCAAGGAAAGTATGCCCGGGAGATACTGGAGAAGTTTCACATGCAAGGCTGCAAGCCTATCGACACTCCTCTTCCAGGAAATTGGAAGAAAGAGGATGTTACATTGGCATAGGTAGTGGATGCCACTATTTATCGACAGTTGGTGGGTTCGCTCATGTATTTAGTCAATACAAGACCAGAAATATGCTATGCGGTGAACCAGCTTTCACAAGAGATGGTTAAGCCTACCAAGCTCTTTTGGAAGGCAGGCAAGCATGTCCTGAGGTATCTCAGGAGCACATCTGAGTATGGTTTATGGTACAGACAGATGGATGAGGTGAAGTTGCATGGATTCATGGATGCAAATTGGGAAAGAATCCCAATAGACAGAAATAGCACATCAGGAGGGATTTTCAGTATTGGATCTATGGCAGTTTCTTAGTACAGCAGGAAACAAAGATATGTGGCACTCAGTTCAGTGTAATCGGAATACATGGTAGCAATTTTAGCTATATGTGAGGCTATCTGGATGAGGAAGATTCTGGTTGGTTTGTTTGGTTCACATTTAGATCCCATGATGATTCATTTTGATAATCAGATTTTCATTAAACTCTTGGTTAATCCTGTGTTTCATGATATATCTAAACATATTGATATCCGGTATCATCATATCAGAGATTGTGTGCAGCAGAAGATCATTTTGCTTCATTACATTCCTACGGAGGATCAGGATCCAGATATTCTGATGAAGGTGCTCACCAGGAGAAAATTTGAATACCATAGAGGCAGGATCAGGGTGAAGGATAATCCCTATATTGTTGAGAGGGAGTGTTGAGATTCAACAAGATTATGAGCTTAGTGAAAAGAGTCGCCTTCACTAAGTGGGCCCGTAGGCTATTTTTGGCACAAGTCTATTTTTAGACTATGTCTATTTTTAGACATGATGATCATATTTCAGAAGTTGCAGGATGCTATTTGTGGATGGTTGATCAAGTTGGAAAAATAGATGAAATTCTGTTTTTAGAATATTTGGTGAAGTATATTTATAGATCGTCAATCTAAAAATAGATGCATTTAAATTATTATTACCTCTTAATAATAATCAGACTCTAAACATCAACTTATTCTCTTGGAGCACTTCAGTTCAGTGCACAGATGTGGCACAGCAGATGACAGAAGGAATTACACTATTCCTAAGGGTTTATTGGAGCTATTGCATGGAGGACTCAGTTAGAACTCAAGTGGCAGAGTTATGACACATTTGGAAGAAGTAGTTATGGAGTTGTATTCAGTTTAACTCAGTTAGACTCAGTTGAGCTAGTTGTATCTAGTCTAACTGAATGATACACTAGTGAGAGTGGGGTGAATTAATTAGTTAATTAATTCACAAATAATAACTCATTAATCAACTGAAAAATACAGCAGTTAACTACAGTGCATGGAAGTTTCAGTGGAGACCAGTGGAGAGATAGGTGAAAGGGAAAGATAGACTATCTGTTGTGACTATAGTGATGCATTGATTGAATCACACACACAGTGGAGATGTCCATGAGGATTGTGCAGTCAAGGATGGAGTAATTCAAATTCATTCAAAGCTATTCTTCAGCAGAGATTGCGCAGTGGAGGCAAGATAGCAGGTGGCAAAGATCGGTGCATGGATTTGCAAGATTAGGCCTGATTAGTGTATGACGATTGTACTGTACTGAGGGCTTGTGATAAGCTTTGTATGTTTGTACGAGATTTTCATATGATCTCCATGCTACATAGTATATAGTTGGGGTTTTTAGCTTCAGGCTTTCCCGGTTAAAAACGGTGTTATGTGCGATTGATAATTTTTGTTTATGCTTCACATGTGTGTGCTATTAATTTTTCCGCAAAAGATTAACAAGTGGAATAGATTCAGTATATTACATAAATTTAAATAGTGTGATATCAGGTGGATCTAGGACATATCCATGCTTAGTGCATATAATTTCTACATGGTGAACAAAAATTTCCCACATGGGGCCCCAACAGCTCTCTGATTAGGAAAATAGTAGGCATGACACTTTTTAATGAAATTAGGTAAATGATAGGTCTGAGGAAAAATATATAAGGGTAAATTGGACTGCCAGAGTCTAATTTCATCAATTTGATCAATGAAATTTTCCTTGAACCAGTAGTATAACTGGAAGAGATCAAATTCACATTTGGTCTCTGTGATTTTATAATCCCTATTTTCAAGGGGAATATGGTCAAGATCGACTGTGGGAGGGAGCATTGGGTTGATTGTATTATCATTATTCTTCTTCTTAAGAGGCATTTTGACTATTCAAATTGTAGGAAAGGAAAAAATGACAGTGGGAGGTTACCAGGGATTTGCTGACAGTCGGCTGATTGTGATTAGATTGGCTGAATTGTTTGCGTGCTCTGATCCCTTTGTCCAATTTTCAATTGTTGATGTTGTGAAAATTTGAATTAGAGTGAGTAGAGATGATTTTAGTGAATGCCAGAGAGTAAATGTGGTGTGAAATGGTGCACAGAGGGGGATTCAAAGGTAACATTATCGTCCGGTTGAAGGCGCAGGGCCATTGTTGAGTTGAAACGGTTATTCCGAGAAATATTTAATGCATAACGAACAAGGCCATGTGTCAGAATAAGACTGGAGGGAAATGCACGGGAAGCGCTAGCAGGAAAAGATGGAGGGTTGGAAGTTTTTGGAGGGGGGTCGAGATGGTAAGCGGTTTGTGAGGGGGGGGGGGGGGGGGGGGGTGGGGGGAGGGTGCGAAATTGCGAGCATTTGACACGTAGGGGTGGGACCGGTAGGGAGGAAACCACTTTTCAGACCCCCTAGCTGATAAATATAGGATGGTAAAATGGGTGCAAAAATCACTATCGGTCATTGATCGGGCCACTGATTGGAGTGCACAATTCAACCATATGCGCCAAAAACCTTTTTTTCGCTTGCGGAAAGTATAACATAGGCCCAACACTTAGGATAAAAACATATTTTCTCTCAAAATTAGGATAAAATCAAAAAAAAATTAAAACATACATATCACCCTTTGAACCCGTTTATTGCAATTTTCTCCTAACCTAAGACTAATTTTGACTGTCAAGGGTGAATTTACATGTGCATATCCTATTTTTATTTTTCATTTAAAGGGAGAAAGATCTAACCTAATCATATCGAATCATTCTTATTGATCCAACTTAAACAATTGGATCAAGTTATTCATCTACATAAATATCATTAGCCAAGATTACACAGTTTGGCTAACTTGTTCTCTAATCTAATTAACAAAAATTGAAAATTATTTGATTATGATTACACTGTATGATCTAAATGATGACTCGAGGTTGTGGAATTTTAAACAAAAATCACACAAAATTCTATTTATTCTGAAAAAACAAACTATTTATATGGCAGTGGCATTTGAATTTGCATCAATTTCATATATTTTTTTCTTTTTTTTCATGGGGTTCTTTCATCTTCATTTTTTATTATTTTTCTGTTTTTCTTTTCTTTTGTTTTTCATTATATTTTTTCTTTTCAATTACCTTCTTTTAATTTTTCTTTCATTTTTTTTATTTTTTTTGGAAATCATTTGCAAGATGCAATATTATTTACAATTTCATATAACTGAGAGAAAATATCCAATCACCTTGTGATCTTATGGATTAAAGGACCCTAACAGTTTCCAAGGAAGGCATATAGTGGATACAGAAAAGATACATGATATGATGGAATGGGAAGTTCCTAGGATGTGGATGAGGTAATATCATTCATGCGACTAGCAAGCTATTATAGGAGGTTCATCAGGAAATTATCATAGATTTCTTATAATATTACATCGTTGCAAAGAAAAGGTAATAAATTTGAATGGATAGAGGAATGTGCAGCCAACTTTGAACAGTAGAAGAAGTTTTTGACAAATTCTCTAGTATTAAATATTGCAGATCTAGATAAAGAGTTTTTAGTGTGTACATATGCTTGCAAAAGAGGAATTTGTGGAGTCCCTATGTAGGAAGGACAAGTAGTATGCTATTAGTCATGGAAACTGAATAAGCACTAGAAAAATTATCTCACACATGATCTTGAGTTGGCAGTGACCATTCATGCATTGAAGACGTGGAGGAACTATATTCTGGGTAGGAGGTTCATACTAATGAGTGATCACTGTGGATTGAGGTATATATTTGACCAACCAAATCTGAATGCCAAAAAATCTATGGTTGGCCATGCTCAGTTATTTCGACTTTGAGATAATGTCCATTAAAGGTAAAGAGAAAAACATTGCGGATTATCTTAGCATGCGAACATAGGTAAATCATATAAAATTTATGATTTCTTATGGGACAGATTTGCAAGATCAAATCTTACAGTCAGGAAAACATGATGATAGGTATAAAGAGCTTATGCATAGGTTACAATAGGATACAAGTGTTCAGGATGTGGACTATAATCTCACAGGAGATGGATTGGTCTTGTTTAGGGACATGATAATGTCCTAGATAGTAGTGAGCTCAAAAATATTATCTTCAGGAAATTTCATGATAAGATGTATTCAGGTCATGGAGGATATCAAAAGACATTGACAACAATGAAGAAGTTTTATTATTGGCCGAATCTCAAGAAGGAAGTGGAAAATTTTGTGGCTAGATGCTTGGATTGTCAATAAGTAAAATTAGAATGCAAGCATCCAGGTGGATTACTGCAACCTACTATGATTATAAAGTGGAACTGGGAGGTCATTTATATGGATTTTATCATAGGTTTGCTAAGGACATCTAGACAACATGATTCTATCATGGTTTTGGTGGATATGTTGACAAAGGTAGCACACTTCATTTCGGTGAAGTCCACGTATTCAGCTAGTGATGTGGCATAGGTATTCATCAAAGATGTGATTAGGTTGCATGGTGTACCTAAGAAGATTGTTTCATACAGGGGTGGAAATTTCACTTGTAGGTTTTGGAAAATGTTATTTGCAGGTTTGGGTACATATTTGGACTTCAGCACAACCTATCATCCGCAAACAAATGGATAGACAGAGAGGGTCAACAGGATATTGGAGGACACGTTGAGGATGTATGTGATGCATTACAATAAGAGATGGGAGGATTACCTTCTATTAGCTTAGTTTTATTACAACAATGGTGTTACACCATTTTTTGGTCATCTAACCTACTATCATTAGATGGACCCAAGTACACCATGTAAGACCAATTTTACCCTAAGTAAAATTTCCTTCACTATGTAAAATAACTTAATAAAACACATTTATTAGGTTGTTTATGGTCTAAACAGGAAACCCCAAAAGGAAATATTAAACAAACCTATATTTGTTTGATTTTCCTCGTCATGTTTAACCCAAAACAAAGAAATTAATTAGATAAATCTTTATTTATCTTATTATTTTCTAGGAATAATTATTTAAATCTTATTTAAATAATATTCCTCGTTAAATATGACTAAATCACCCATAAATAATTAAATAAATCATTATTTATTTGATTATATTTCAACCACTTCCTTAAAATGATAAATAAATCATTTATTTATTTATTATTCACAAATAAAGGGATTTGACCCAAGTCAAATACTTTTTCCCTCCAACAAATATAATAAAATATTCCATAAAAGGTGGATCTAGATTTGGTTAATGCTATTTTAATCATGCACCAAGATCTAGAATGACCCAATATTTTGTTATAAATAGGAGGGTTTTTCCTACCATTCTTCACCTTTTGTTGCCTATTAGATCACTCTGGATCTAAACTCTTGGTTTGACTTTGAGCCATTATCATTGTCATATTTTCCATCATTTGCTGTGTGAGCTCCCTTTGAGCTCTATCTTTGTCTGGGTTTTCTACACCAACAGGAGAGAGAAATGCTAGATCTGAAGTGCTGAGGGCTTCCAATAACCCATCCCATTGAGGAGAATTGGAAACATCTTCTTGTTTTCCTCCCAGGTGCCCTTAATACAAAAAATTCTTTCAAAAATTGTTCTTGTCTTGTCTATTGGATATATGGAGAAAAACCTTCTTTTTATTGCTTAATGTCTTTCTATGCATAGATATGGTTTTTGTAGCTCTTTTCTTGATCAACTAACTGCAGATATGAAGATATTGGCAGCCACATTTGACGTTAGGGCTATTAGTTATGCGTAGCTAAAGTGGTATTTTTTCATACACTTCGACAAAAGATTCATACTAAAAATTGGCGACTCCACTTGAATCCTCCCCTGTTGTTTCATTTGACCCCCCTTCAGCGACCACCCTGGGCTCCACATATTTTAACTATTTGTTTCCCTATTCTTCTGTCATTCCCCGTGATGGTCCATATGCGAGCCTTTCTTCCCCTACGGGTGATTTAAGCAACTTTTCCGCGTCATGTGGTTTCTCTTCCACTCTTCCTCCCCTCTTTTCCCGTCTGGATACCTCCTTGGGAACCTTTTCCACCCTTGACCTCCTCCTTTCCGCCCATACACGAGATAACACCACCCGTATCTCTGTTGACCTCCGCAGCCCGAGTCCCAACCACCCCTCCTATAGCCCCCATATACCACCATCTAGTTTGTATATGCGTCATAGCCATCTTTCCCATCACACTCCCTCCCGTAGTTGCCACTCGATGTCTACTATACACTCACACTTCCATCATTGTCCCTACTCCCCCCATTTGTTGGCTTGTAACACTATTCTGCAGGACCTCCCGTCCCCACCCTATATCGGTTACGCTGATGGTGCAAGTCATTACTCCCAGAATCTAGCCTTGGTAGGTTGGGCCATTTTCACCCCCTTGCATGCCCTTGTTCTCTCAAACAGGGTCTGCATTGGTACTGCCACCAACAATCAGGCCGAATATGATGCAGTGCATGGTCTCTTAGCTAATGCCCTCTTTCATCGCATCCTCCATCTGCATGTTCGTTTAGATTCCCTACTTCTTGTCATGCAACTAAATGGTGTCTATCGTGTGCGTAATCCTATGCTATTTAGACGATATTTACGAGTGAAACTCTTGATACGTGAAATTGAAACCATAACTTTCAACCATGTACCTCGAGAACAGAATCACTATGTAGATAGCATTGCAAACCATGTTCTAGATTGGCATTTATCACACGCATTTCATACAAGACAATAACATTCATAATCATTAAAAGAGATGCATATCCATAATATGTGTCGCAAAACATGTTTTTAGAGTCCATCATCTCTGATACATATGACATGCCCATAGCATGTTACAAAAAACTCAAAACTGGGGACACCATCTGTCCCTACCTACACACTAGGGGGCACCACCTGCCCCACACCTAATCACTATCTGGCGGATCCCGAGCCAATGGCTCTGCTCCTGCAGCCTGTAGATCACGTATCCCCTGACCGGCCATCACCATGCGCCGCATGACACCTCACCATTCTGAGGGTAGACCAATACATGGCTCTATGTACTGGTCGTCTAAGTCTTGCCACCCGTGCTCTGACACTCTGGTCAGCAACCTCTTGCATCTATGGCAGATGTCCTCTAGAAGGGCGACGGCATCCTCATTATGTGCTGCTCTCGACCTACTCGGACCTGCAGCTCCAGATGCTGCCGGTCGTCCCATATATCCAGCCGGTTTTACCAAAGCTATATCTGCATACCAAAACTACATGAATCAGTACCCTATCTACTATTCATTAACTTTAACATGCCCAAAAAAGAATAGTTACTTTTCACTTACCATCGGGTCCCCATACTCGACCAGGCAGTAGTGGTAGGTCCGAATCCCCACAATAACTCATCCCACTATAGGGATAGTCGTCTATGTATAACGGAATCTGATCCCAATGGGAAAAGAACTCAGGTCGAAACACCCGTCTGACCGCCCCTCCTCCTCCTCTGCACAGTAGGAGCCCCCACCAGCACATCCTGGGCTCCCTCGGGCCCCCATCTGGGAGCTGTATATGAGGTCGTAAGGTCGGGATCTTCTCAAAAAAGAAGGAACACAATAAAGTCCCATACGAGCAATCATGGTTCACTTGTCGCTTGCACAGCGACAACTGTCGTTTTAACAACACCAACATCATTTGGGCCCACCCATAGTAGTTCCCACTCAACACACTCTCCACAATCATCATCTGCCCCCCAGTGATGTGATGGAATGTCTGGTTGCCCAGGATCCGCAGCACCGCTGCGGCCACTACACGGGTCTCTAATCTCTCTAAGTCCCCGATCGATATCCAAGTCTCTTTGACTTAGAGACCCAGTCGACAATGACGCTCCACAAACTCCATGATGTTCTGCCCCCACGGTAACACTGGCTGTGTATTTCCCGCCATCCCAAGTGGCGGGAGACCAGTCAAGAAATACAGGTCCTGGACTGTCGATTCGATCCTGTGCCCTTGCACTATAAAGACCTCATGATCTGGATCCCAATAACTGACAATCGGGGCTAACAAGGGCTCCCCAGCTCTCATCAAAGGGTTCTCCAAAAACTTTAGAACCCCAAACCTGGCCAAGACACGATGGACACCTTGATCTGTCTGGATCTCTGTCCGTAATGTGCCCAGGTCTCTCTCTCTCCAGTTGACCCGTATATCTTCCATAGCTGCACAAAAACATCATCTTTGTCAGTATACAGATAGGAAACACTGTAACCAATCACAAAAACCCAAATCTCAGCCCTAACACAGCACTGAAATCCCCTTCATCCTCCAGGTCGCACTTTTCTGCCAAATCCTGGGCCAGGTCGCAGTTTTTGGCTCAAAACCTACGTCCCAGGTCGCATTTTTTGGCCCAGAAAGTGCGACCCGGCCATAGAGATGAAAGAGGGTCTGGGCCCTAATCTGAACTTTCAATCCATCAAAATGAAAGAGTAAGGTTAGGCCTCTTACCTGCAACTGACGGATCTTGATTCCAACAGTCGGTTTGTCTGCTACGCTCGCCGCAAGATTTAGGGCCTTCTCTCCTCTCTACATTCACCACAGCAACACTAGAAAATGAGTGGATTTGGAGGGAAAACTACCTTATTAAAAGAGAACCCTTGTTTCTTCTTTCGCCTGCTGCAACCATACTGTAGCTCCATTTGACAAACCGTCCACACCATTGGAAAGCTCTCACCAAGCCCTCAAATGGGTATCTGTTAGTTGTTTCTGATTAGATACTTAACCAGGACACATTTTGTCCAAGATGGGTCACTTCACCTCCACCCAAAATCGAATTTCCTCACTTACAACACTTGTACTTGGGGCACCACTTTGCCTCCATACTTGTCTTTGTTTGTGTCGATTTTCATCATGAGATATCATCTTGTACTCATGTTTTTCGGGTCCCCCATGGGCTCTTTTCTGTGTGGCAGCACCATCGAGTCGCCCTTGTTTAGATCATCCAAGTTGAGTCATCATCGCATTCATGGAGTCTATCCTGAATCCCTTTGTACCTCGCTATAGTCCTCCATCCTTCATTGCTTGATCCCTCTCTTGTGTCGCACATTATGGCCTTCAGTCCCACTGTCCCCTATCCCTCATGATATTATGTCAGTCGCTGCCATGTCATTCCTGCCCTTTATGCTCTAACAAGGGAAGTCATCCATTCGCTACTCAGTCCCCTCCATTTCATCATCATCATTGGTATTAGTCTATCCGTCACTCGACTATTTTCTCTCATGCCTTAGTTGAGTATCTCTCATTGCCTCACCTATGGCAGACCTCCTTTTGTCAACATCAACTCATTCATTCCAGAAGACCAGTCTAGAGGGCGGTGTACCTTGGTTCTAGCTTCCACTCTTGTTCAGTACCTCAGATCAAGCGAAGGGCTTTCTCATTACCCTTTGAATTGATTGTTTCTCAGCTCCAGCTCCTTTCACCATGATCGAGATCCGTATACTTGATGGTTCAGTGATGCAGCAGCAACTCTTAGTGATTCCCGGGTGTGTGTGAGATGTCTCAGCCCTCATGAGGGTGTCTCTGTGCCTCACATGCCCGATGACTCCTTCATGATGCCTTCAAGTACTCTCCGGCGATATTTATTATTTCCGCTTCTTAGCGCTGCGCCGCCTCTTTGATTTAAGGATTGGTCAGATTATGAGCCCTTCTCATTTCAGGGTTTGGGTTGTATTTGTATCTCATGTACTCGATATTCGTATAAGTCAAAGTCCGTTATCCTGTGCATGCATGCATGTGGACTCTACCGTATTTCTATCTAGCTCATGTTTATAATGGTTGTACTTTATGATTCTACCCCTTGTTTAATGACACTATTCTTTTGTACTTTGTCCTACGGCATAGGCATGCCTCCCCGCGCTTCTTAGACAGCACTTCATAAAGACTTTTGCACTCAGAAGTCTCAGCTCTCGTGGTTCAGTTCTTCAGCACATTATTCTACCTCACATTTCTCTCTCTGACTTCCCTTTTGATGTCTGGTGATTGAGTTCTTACAACGTACTTCGGTCATACGATTTGCTCCTAACACTCGCACGCTGGGGGGCAATCTGTTACACCATTTTTTTGTCATCTAACCTACTATCATTAGATGGACCCAAGTACACCATGTAAGACCAATTTTACCCTAACTAAAATTGCTTTCACTATGTAAAATAACTTAATAAAACACATTTATTAGGTTGTTTATGGTCTAAACAGGAAACCCCAAAAGGAAATATTAAACAAACCTATATTTGTTTGATTTTCCGGGTCATGTTTAACCCAAAACAAAGAAATTAATTAGATAAATATTTATTTATCCTATTATTTTCTAGGAATAATTATTTAAATCTTATTTAAATAATATTCCTTGTTAAATATGACTAAATCACCCATAAATAATTAAATAAATCATTATTTATTTTATTATCTTTCAACCACTTCCTTAAAATGATAAATAAATCATTTATTTATTTATTATTCACAAATAAATGGATTTGACCCAAGTCAAATACTTTTTCCCTCCAACAAATATAATAAAATATTCCATAAAAAGGTGGATCTAGATTTGGTTAACATTATTTTAATCATGCACCAAGATCTAGAATGACCCAATATTTTGTTATAAATAGGAGGGTTTTTCCTACCATTCTTCACCTTTTGTTGCCTATTAGATCACTCTGGATCTATACTCTTGGTCTAACTTTGAGCCATTATCATTGTCAAATTTTCCATTATTTGCTGTGTGAGCTCCTTTTGAGTTCTATCTTTGTCTGGGTTTTCTACACCAACAAGAGAGAGAAATGCTAGATCTGAAGTGCTGAGGACTTCCAAGAACCCATCCCATTGAGGAGAATTGGAAACACCTTCTTGTTTTCCTCCCAGGTGCCTTTAATACAAAAAATTCTTTCAAAAATTGTTCTTGTCTTGTCTATTGGATATATGGAGCAAAACCTTCTTTTTACTGCTTAATGTCTTTCTATGCATAGATCTAGTTTTTGCAGCTCTTGTCTTGATCAACTGACTACAGATTTGAAGATATTGGCAGCCACATTTGATGTTAGGGCTATTAGTTATGCGTATCTAAAGTGGTCTTTTTTTGTACACTTCGACAAAAGATTCATACTAACAAATGGGTATCAAGAGTCACTAAATATGAGTATGTTCAAGGTATTGCATGGGGTGGAGTTGTAATACTCCTATCAATTGGAGTGATCCAGTTAATAGGGTATTTATTGGACTGGACATGTTGACTAAGATGGAACAATAAATGCATTAGGGGAATTTTGAGGTCTAAAATGGGCCTCATAAGAAAAATGTACAACAAAAATAAACTTTATAACAACCAATAGGATTCAAGATGATGATGTCATCCATAATGGATGATTCACCATTTTTGGAGTAAAAAAGTAAAAAATATTAAAAAATAATAAAATAATAAAACTACTTTTTCAACTCGTATTTTAAACTTATCTCCCAAATTTTTTACTCAAATTTCGAGCGGGAGTACTCGTTGGATGCGGAATTTAATTTCAACTAAGGAAATACTCCATGTTATATACTTCATGAACTTCTTTTAATATTTAAAAATGAGATCACATAAAAACGGATTGTAATCACGTTTTTTTATGTATTTCTCATTTTTTGTGTAGTAGGACCCATCAAAAGTATGCAACATGGGTACTCCTTGGATGGGGAATTAAATTCCGCATCCAACGAGTACTCCCGCTCTAAATTTGAGTAAAAAATTTGGGAGATAAGTTGAAAATATGAATTGAAAAAGTAGTTTTTTCATTTTTCCCTCTAAAATTTGATGATGTCATCAAATCTTATTAGATTTTTTCCACTATTATTTTATAATTTCCTTAGGAGGCCCATTTTAGACCTCAAAATTCCCCTAATGGCATGTAATCAAGAAAATTTGAATGTAGCACAGGAAAGAAATTTTTTTATTCATATCAGAACATGTTTTTTAAGGAGTTTTAAGTTGGGGAATAGGTGTACTTGCGCATTAAGCCCAAGAAGATCTCCTTGAGGATTGGATCATTTGCCAAGATGAAACCTAGGTATTGTGTACCTTTTGAGATCCTTGAAAGGATTGGACCAGTATCCTATCAGATTGCATTGCCTTTGACAATGAAAGTACATGATGTTTTCCATGTGTCATTGCTTAAGAATTATGTTAAAGATGTTGATCATGTGATTGTCCAGTCTGTATTACCGGTGGAGCCAAAAGGAGAATTTCAGCTGGAACCTCAGTGTATTTTACAAATAAAGATGGTCATGCTCTAGAACTGAGAAATCGTTCATGTTAAAGTGTAATGGAATCACTTTGGGTGTGATGAAGCTACATGGAATATGGAGGATCAAATGTAGGATAAGTATCCTTCTCTATTCACTGGTTGAGAAAAAAACTTTGGTATATTTTTCAGGTGATGTTTTGGTTTATGTGCACATGTATATGGATGTAAATATCTCCATGAATTGTGTTATAAAGCTCCAATAAGCAGCATGGGTTTCATGTCATTATGGTTTTCATGTTGTTATGTTGTCATGTTGGTTTTCTTCTCTACAAGTTGATCATTTTAAATAATGAAATGAGCTAGGTTATAAAGCTCCATGAGTAGTATATTTTTCTTTCAGAGGTATTTTTGGTTGTAGGTGTCATTAAACACTGAGGATGGTGTTCCCCTAAGGGGGAGGGTTCTATAACAACCTGTTGTGAAACCAGCTCCAAAAATAGAAGAAAAGAGATATCAATGCCTTATAAATAAGCCACTTCGAGGGGGCAACCTCCAATACATTACATGAATGAACAATTCTTGGATGATACAAATGACCAAAACCTCCTTCTATATCTAGGATTCCATGGGGCCACAATATAATCCATTAAATATGGGCCACAATGTAATCCTAGCCGACCTAACAATAATAATGTAAGGGCACAATAATAACAATATGGGGGTTACATGGGTACAAAAATAACAATAAGGGGGGCTACACTAACATAATAAGGGACTACACTATTAATATAGGGACTTAACATGCCCCTCTCCTTCAAACAAGTGTTGTCCTCAATGCTTGATTATTTATTGATGCTTCCATATAAAATTCTCATCCTCATATGTGGAATCTTCTACAAGAAAGTTCTTCCACTTGCTGATATACTCTGAAATTGATCATACTTGTCGAGTTCTTATTTCTGTGACTACTTCAAAAATTCTTTCAATGTGATGTTGATCTTCTTGTTGTTTCATTAGATTCTGCACCAAAGTTAGGTTATCATTTGAGAGTTGGAGAACTTGTTGTTGATGCTCGATGTGATCATCCACTAATTTATCATCCATATTAGCTATTATTTAATCCTTCAAACCATCCAACTTAGCCTTCATTTCTTCTTTTAAACCATATATGTCATCTTCGGTTGCTCTTCGTAAGATCGAAATTTGTTGCACTTGGTACCGTAATTTTGATATCTCATACTGCAATTCTTCCTCTTCATGCGTCATAGTATAGCTTTATGAGGGCTTAATGGGTATGGAATTATTTTTTGGAGGCATTATAAAACCCAATAGTGATAAAAATTCTAAAATAATCCCTTGGAATCACTTCAAACTGCTTTTTCAAACAAATGTTATGCAATTTTAAAAACCAAATACACACCTTTTTCTTGATTTTGAGGATCTCGATATTGAAATTGAATTACCTTTGTGATTTCAGATATTCAATATATGAAATTTGGCACTGAGGTAGCCCTCTGAATTCTCTTTAGAATGCCATAGGTCTGACCTAATTATGGTCTAGTTCAGTAGAGCTAACGTGTATGACTTGCCACATGTCAATGTTTCCTCTTTTGGCTCTGAAATTTATTGACGAGAAACTACAGTCTGTGTAATTGCGGCCACTTTTTATGGAATTCCAATCTGATGCTCAAAGAGAGAGTTTTGAATATTTTTCCATGATCACCTCTTCTAAGATGAAATTTAGGAGCCTGAAAAAGACCTAACTTCCACATACCATATCTTTGAAAATATTGCGAACCAAGATCTAAAATTTTGCGAGGATGTTCCTCCAAATTTTTACTTCGCTCTGTGAAAAACTCAGCTTTTGAACCCTCGTAGAAACAAAGTTATAATGAAAATTCCGTGATGACCTGTTTAGGTTAAATGCAGGAGCCTGCAAAATGACATAACTTCCACAGATCATATCTCTGAAAATATTGCGAACCAAGCTCTGAAATTTTGCGAAACGTTTTCTCAGGATTTTGGCTTTGCGCTCTACAAATTTCAGCTTCTGAACCTTCCTAGAAAAAAAGTTATAGCGAAAATTCCACGATGACCTGTTTAGAGCAGCAAAACCCTAGAATCCAAAGCTCTAATACCAAATGTTGTGAAACCAACTCCAAAAATAGAAGAAAAGAGATATCAACGCCTTAGAAATAAGCCACTTCGAGGGGGAAACCTCCAATACATTACATGAATGAACAATTCTTGGATGATACAAATGACCAAAATATCCTTCTATATATAGGATTCCATGGGGCCACAACATAATCCTAGTGGGACCACAATTTAATCCTAGCCGACCTAGCAATAATAATATAAGGGCACAATAATAACAATATGGGGGTTATAGGGGTACAACAATAATAATAAGGGGGGCTAGACTAACATAATAAGGGACTACACTATTAAATTAGGGACTTAACACAACCCTGGTTAAAAATCCATGTAATAAAGTTAATAAAGGTAAAAGAAGACCTTGGTCATGGGACATGTATTCCAAGCTGAATGTTGTGAAAAATAATAGTGATGGGAATCACTTGTGATTAATTAATGGCTATGTAAATTGGAAAAGGAAACGACAAAGGTTTGGAAAGTAAAAGTGCAATTTATTGGCCTTTTATTTATGAAATTAATGTCAAATAGGAGAAAATGAAGGTGAGAGGTCATTGGTTTCATGTGAGGATTAAAATAAAGGAAAATAATGGAAAATTGAAGAAAATAGAGGCCTAATTAATCAAAATTCTTATGAGGATCAATTCATGACTTTTGCTAGTTTAACTTTTGATTAGTTCAGTATTAGAGCTCTCTTTTATTCTCTCTCTCTCATACTCTTGGAAACTTATATTTTTCTTGGAGAATTCTTGGAGGAGTGTGGCATACTTGAGAATTGGAGCAACAAGGAAAAGGAAGAGAAAAAAACACAAGAGGACATCGAGATCAACAACTACAGTGGGTTTTTCTTGCAGGTACCAAGTTGCATATATGATACTATTGTCAGTTTTGGCATGCATGGAATATGCATGTGATTTATTGGTTATGATTTTTCATTGGCATGAAGGATTTCCTATATTGAAAGTGGTTTTTCCTACAATTTCCATTTCCTGGATAGCCATGTCGTTGTGGGTGTTACTTTTTCTTCTGATTGGTTCTCATGTTCCTTATGGTTGTAGGTTGATTTATTAGTTCATGGAAGCCTTTGTTGGACAAATGCTTTGGAAGCCCTGTAACAACTTGGGTTGAGTCACTAGTCCTGGAAGCCTTGATTGGAAAAATTCTCTAGAAGCCCTTGGTGGGTTGAGTTACTTGTCCTGGAAGCCCTGGTTAGAACAAATGCTCTGGAGCCCTGGAAATCTTGGGTAGAGACCAATATTTTGATGGTTAGTTAGTGATGTCTGACCATGAGGTGGAATTATTGGTTGAGGGTTGATTTGGTTTGGCCTCTGGAAGCCCTATTTTGGTTTTGTTTAGTTTATTCCATGAGATCCCATATTCATTCTTGGAATATAAGACGAGGTTGACTTACTGAAAGAAATATTTGGTTCATCCTAGTTTATGGTTGGGTGGTACGTGGAAGTACCAGACCCAATTTCATTTTACACATGTTAATAAGAGATGTTTCCATCTTCTATTTGATGGGTAAATGTATTTTCTCATGTGTGATTTTTATGGATGTTATATCCTGGTTATTTGTGTTGGTTATATGTTGGTTATGAGTATATTTTATGATAGACTTGGTGTATGGATCTCATCATCTTTTGATTATAAAATGAATGAAAAATAAATATATGATTTAATGTATGATAATTCAACTATTGTGATAAGGCATCAATGCCTCTTACCGGTTCTCAGATAAGTATGAGACCCCTATGCTCAAATTTTTTGTTATGACCTATAGATTGCATATTTGTGAAATGTTTGTCATGGCTAGTAGGGATCAGATCAAGTATTTGTATCAAATTTTTCTTTAGTATATTTTTTTCCATGTTATGTATCATTCCTAAAGTTTTCATGAAGTTCTAAGCATTGTCCTGAGTCCTGGCCCTGAAAAAAGAGGCACATAATTCAGGGTCACTGACATAGAACTAGTTGTAAAATTCCACATTCGTTGGCATGGCTTGCTATGGGAGCAACTAGAAGGCCTCAATTTCTTGCAGGGATTTTCATGGGAGTGGTTGAGGTTCCATGTCATTCAAATGATGAATTTTATCAGGGGTTTACCATCTTGAAGGGTTGGTTGGCTCTTGAAGGTTTTGTGGTATGTGTGGAAGGTAAAATTAGTGGTGTTATGTTGATTCCACTTCCTTAAGGTGGACAAGAGATTGAATCACATCATAGTAGCCCATCATCACATTTTTACCCTAGTATACCAGTTAACTTGGGTAAATGTGGGAGGAGGGTGGTTACAAAGCACTCCAATCCCTTCAAATGTAAATCAACCTTATGGTTGGCTCATTCAAAAACACTTCATATATGGGTCATTAACCAAAAAATAGTTTGCGTCTGACCAAGTAGATATCCTTTATTTTGAATAGAGGAATATTCAATCTAGCACCTATTTACTTCATGTTCTTTCACTTTACAGGTCTAGTCCATGGGAAAAAATATTTTTCTACTATTCATGCCTCTTGGGAAAAGACATATTTGTGTGACTATGTTCTCAAATAGGAAAAGGATAAATTTTTTAATGATCTTCAGGGCTTCTCAACATATTTTTTTCATTCGATAAGATGGGCCCATCAACTGAGGTAGTGATGGGAATCATTGACTCCACATGCAAGTCTTTTAGATCTGAACCAAAGAGGGAAAAACAAGGGATCCATTTCTTTCCATTGATGAAGGATTAAATTAATTGGGGATATTTTGATGAGGCTAATCATGTTTTTCCATAAATATGTGGAGATAGATCTATTTTATACCTTATATATCACCATTTTATGTGACGAAGGAGTCAATTCAATGGGGATATTTCAATGAGGCTAATTAAGGTTTTCCATTGATCTGTGGAGCTATATCTATTTTATACCTTATATATCACCATTTTATGCACATCAGGTACACTCTTATTCATGGTTCAAATAACAAGGTTGAATTCTTAGCTCTATGGGTAGTTACTTACATTGACTTTTTTTATAATGTTAAAAAATTATATATCTTGGGAGATTCAAAATTGGACATGGGTTGTGTTGGAATTATGATAAAAGTGTTGTCCTTGATGGCAACCCACTTCTAACAGAGTTCACATATCAGTTCAGAGGTGAAAAAGTGATGGATCAGAATGAAAGAATGATGAGACAGAGGTTTGCAGGTCAGAATCAAAATATTATTAAAGGTAAATATTTGAATATCTATACGCGGGTTAGTGAAGGCAAAGTCACGTATACACATGAAAACGAATAAATAAAGTTGTGTATGTGTTGGTGCACTAATTTTATAATACCAGGGGTCTTTACCAAGGTATTGTCCCACAGTATTGAGCGCAGTAATGGTTATTTGATCCCATCCAATAATACCATTGTCACTTGTGTGGTTTTGGCTCATGGTATTAGCTAAGTCTCAAACTATATAATGAGGAGAAGATCAAAATGCTACGTGTGCATGAGTAATGCTAATGAATGATTAATTCAATATGAAGTATATTTGCAGGCTATAGGCTATATTTGATTGATAGATCTGATATAATCAGATCAGGATCTCTAGACCTAAAATGACTATGTATTTTCATGATCTATTTATGAGTTGTTTAGATATGTGGTATGGCACATGTTTTCTATAGTGAAGGTTATTATATCAGTAAGTTTGAAGTTCTGAAGTATTATGCAGTCCTGAATTTTTTACATATCTATACACGAGTTTGACACGAGGTAGGCATGTATACACACGTGTATGGTTCTGCAGAGCTGTGTATATATTTAGTGAAAATATTGATATCTATATGTGAATTGGTTACGGGATAAACGCGTACATACGTGGATATGCCTTCTAGAAGGCACGTATGCAAACCAAGTTTTTGCTGAAGAATGATGAAGAAAATTTCTTATCATTTTTTATGTGTTTTTATTGTCTTTCAATGATGTCTTCATATATATCTGGGTTGTTTGAGTATTGATTACACTGCTAGTTGATTGAGATTAAAGATCAGTGATTAGTTGGTTGATTGATTATTTCATGAATTATTTGGTATAGTTATATGTTTCAGTTTGATGTATGGTATTGGGCTTAAATGAGTATAGTGGGTCCAGCCTGAAAATCTGATTAAAAGAGGCCTACAAGTTGTATTGAATTGAAGTCGGTGGATCCAGTGTGAAAATTCATGAAACGTGGTTCGCGGTGGTGCTAAGGGTTGGAGCCTTTAGCGATGAATTCAAAGCTTCCTACCAGTAGGAGGTGGCGTTCAGATCAGGGGGTCGTAGCTCCCTTCCATTAGTGGCTGGTAAACAAGAGAAGGGGTTTAAAGCTCCCTTCTAGTGGTGGCTGGTAAACGAGATTAGGGGGTTGGAGCTCCCTTCTAGTAGCAGTTGGAGAACGAGTGAAGGTTGCAGCCTTATGCAGGTGGGAGCCTGTGTTTTGGTATGATTCTTCGCCAGTAAAATATTGTAATTAGTTTGATATATAATAAATATTTAAGACAGAGACGATTGCAGTGGTGGTTTTCTCCCACATTGGGTTTCCACCTTAAATCCTAGTGTTCATGTGTGTTGCTTATGTGTGATGGTTTATTATGTTCTTACTACACATGGTTACTTCTTACTCAATGTATGATGAATCATTAATTTACCGGTTTAAGTAAATTTATTGAATATTTATCTGAATTACAAGTTCTTTGGGCATACGCTAGTTTCCTGAATGAAAATCGTGTGCATACGCTAGTTGGCTTAAGTAAATTCACGTATAGAATTCAGTAAAGAAAAGTAAAGTCTATGTGAGTTTTAAATACTGATTCACCCCCCCCCCTCCCCCCCTTCTCAGTATTTTTCCCAAAAATTTGTATCAAAGAAGGTCCTTCAGAAGAATCTTGATCGCTTGAAGGAAGATCTACCAAGATGAGAAATCAAGATAGAACAACATCTATCAGACCACCAATATTCAATGGAAATAATTTAATCTTCCAAAATACAATAACAAGATCCTATATTCAGTATCTTGGAGCATATGTTTGGGTAATTGTTGAAGGAGGTTACCAATATCCAGTCGCAGTTCTCGCAAATCCAGAAACAAAGAAGACATATGAAACCAATGTGAAAGTTTTCAATGCATTATTGTGAAGCGTAACCGAATCATAATTTTTAAAATTTATGAAGTTAAATACAACAAATGAAATATGGGACAAAAATATCCTAAGCTATGAAGGCGATTCCAAGGTAAAAAATGCTAAACTCCAAACTCTCATAATTCAATATGAAAATCTCAAAATGAATAATGATGAAAGTATTGCTAGTTTCTTTGTATTTCTAGATGAGGTTTTAAATCGTATGAGAAATCTAGGTGAATACATAAAAGACACAACTTTTGTAGAGAAAATATTAAGATCTCTAACTCCTAAATTCGAGTAAAAAATGTTAGCCATTGAAGAAAAGAAGGATCTACAGACTCTTATTATTGTTCAACTTCATGGGATCCTAACTGCATTTGAAATGAGAAAAGGAGGTCCCTCAGAAGTCAGAGAAGCCACCTTTAAAGAAAATGCTAAAGGAAATTAAAAGGAATAACAAAAATAATCAGGGTACGTATCATAAGAAGATGAGATCAAGTTTGTAAAGAAACTACAACTTGGCATGAGAAGGTTCAAAGGTAAGCTTCCCTTCAAATGTTTTTCTTGTTGTAGAGTGGGACATTATGCTACTAAATGTCCTCATAAAGACAATCATGAAAAGGGGAAGGATATTGCAAAAGGTAATAGGAGACCATTTGACAATAGGAAAATTTATTATAGTCATGAAGATAGTGATGGTTTTTCATATAGTGAAGAAGGAGAATATGATCAAGATCTTTAATTACTCATGGTATTTTAGAAAGACACTAATGAGTCTGAAGATAACTTTATGAATGCTTTAGAAAAAAATGATTTCTTTGAAGAAATTACTCAACTCAAAATATGCTTGGAAGAAAAAAAAGTAGCATAGATACTCTAAATAATCAACTCATAGAAAAGGAGAAGCATAATGAGAAGTTAGAATGTGAAATACTAAGTCTAAGAAATGAACTTGAGAAAACAAAAACTCTAAATCTTAGATTTGCTAAATGATCTAAAACCTTAGATGAAACTATCAAGGTTCAACGCTCTCCTCTTATGAAGATAGGTGTTGGATACACTGGTGAATCATTATAGACAAAAAAATCCTCAACCACAACTAGAAGTTATCTAAATACAGCAAAAAGCCAGTCAACAATTTTTCAACCTTCAACAGAAGAAAAAAGACACTTCGTAGGTAAATCATGTTCGCTCTAGTTCAAGGATGAACATTAATAGAAGCATCAGTCAAAAGGTAACAACACTAGAAGGTTCTATGATCTCAAAAATGTCTTCTTTAATGGACAATGTTTCTCATGTCATAATTTTGGTCACAAAGCTGGTCAATGTGTTTCATACAAAACCATCATGACTATAGAATACGAAACTAATGAAGCATCAGAAGAAGACACGTTAGATAAAGAAAAATATCCATCCAGGTATGTTCAAAAGAATCATCTGAAACTCAAATTCTAGGAGAAAAGGAATCTAGGGTACAACCAAGAAGAACCCTTGCAGGATCTCCTAGTTATCTAGCGTTATTATCCACCATTGAATGAAAAAATGTAAATCAATATAGTAAATATTAATGTTGGTTTAAGGCCATGGATGAAGAAACTGATCAAACTGAAAAGAATAATACTTTGGAATTGGTTCCAAGGCCTCATGATAAAAATGTTATTGGGAAAAAATGGATATTCAAAAATAAGTTGAATGAAAATGGAGAAGTAATTAGAAACAAATCTAGACTTGTTTGTAAAGGTTATGCTCAACAAGAAGATATAGACTTTGAAGACATGTTTGCACCAGTAGCCAGAATTGAAGCCATAAGAAGGTTTCTTGAATTTTCAAGTTTTCAAAGTTTTAAATTTTATCAAATAGATGTAAATTTTTATTTCCTTAATGGAGATCTAGAAGAAGAAGTATATAGAGAACAAACAAAAGGGTTCATTTTGGGGAATTATGAAAAACTTGTATGAAAACTCAAAAAGGCTCTATATGGACTAAAAGAAGCTCCACATGCATGGTATTATTGCATTGATAAATATCTTCAACAACAAGGTTTCACAAAAGGATCTGCAGACAGTAACCTGTACATAAAAATTGAGGATGAAAAATTGTTAATTATTGTTGTTTATGTTGAAGACATCATTTTTGGGAGTAATGAAGAATATATGAGTCAAAAATGTTCTTTTTCTATGTAGCAAGAATTTGAAATGTCTTTACTTTGAGAACTAACATATTTTCTTGGGTTACAAGTGCAACAAGAAAAAGATGGCATCTTTCTCTCACAAAAAAAATCTCAAACAGATTCTGAAGAAGTATGGGATGGAAGATTGCAAACCTGTGAGTACTCCAATGATGAAAGGATGTAACCTTAGTTCTCATGATGATTCTCCCACTGTAAGCCAACTAGAATACATGTCTATGATTGGGAGTCTGATTTATCTAACATGTACTAGACCAGATATCATGTATGCAGTTGGGATTGTTGGACGTTTCCAAGCCAATCCAAAGGAATAAAATCTTTCGGAAATAAAGAGAATTAAAATATCTCCAAGTAACTCGATATTTTTTTCTATGGTATCTTAAAAATGTTTATCTTACTCTTCATGCTTACACAGATGTAGACTGGGATGGAAATGTTGATGACTAGAAAAGCACTAGTGGAGGTGCATTTTATATGGGGCCCTAATTAGTATCTTGGTTCAGCAAGAAACAAATTCCCATTCCCTTATCTATAGCGGAAGCATAATATGTGGTTGTTGCATCTTGTTGCACACAAATTCTATGGATGATGCAGACATGCAGACATTACAAGATGTTCAAATTAAATGTTCTCCACCCATATCCATCCTATGTGCTAATAAAAGTGCTATTAGTATTTCAAAAAATCTTGTTATGCACTCCCAAACCAAGCATATTCCTAGTAAGTATCACTTTATATGAGAACAAGTGCTTGAGAAAAAGTTTAAATTGGAGTATGTTCCCTCCAAAGAACAAGTCATTGATATATTTACTAAACCTATCCCTAGATAAGTATTTGAATATATCAGATAGAAACTGGGAGTTGTCTCTGCCTCACTTGATATTAGTCTAGTCTTCTTAGCCGACAAGTGTAAAATTCAGAAGGTTTCATTAAGTATAATCGTGTATATACGCAATTTTCTTTGCAGAAAGTCGCGTATGTTTTTCTCTAATAGAAAAACAGTGGGTCAACCTCAAGATTAGACTCTGTCATGCTTTGATAGGTCTACATTCTACTGATATGGTATTGAGTTATGATTTTTCATTGATATTTATCTGATTTATGAAGATGATTTGATGATTTGTTGACAATTAACAAGTAGCACAGCTTCAGGGGGAGCATTAGCCTTGAAAGTATAATGCATTGTTTGCATTATGTTTATAATGATTTCTGAATTACGTTTGATGATCTCTCACTCTTTGAGGAATTTTTTTTTTTGGTTATAGAATTCATATCCGTAAATTGATGTAAATTTCATGTTGAGACCTATGATGTAATAATTGTCATATTCAGTCATGTATGGACTTTGAGGTCATCCCACTTGGTTGGGTTGTTGTGTCAAATATGTAATCCCACTTGGTTGGGTGATTGATGTAAGTATGAGTCCTTGGTGATAGGAAAATTCATTCTCAGTTTAGTTATAGATTCATGTACTTCATTGAAAATCTATCAGAAGATTCAACATGTGCTCAGGGGGAGCATGGTCAGTATATTGCAGATCATATCTACAGAGCTCTTGTACCTACAAGGAAAGAGAAACCTTGTTTCACAATTGGTCTTCCATTTTCCCTTAATGTCAAAGGGGTAGAGTAACTTGATCTTTGACTAATGCTTATATTTGATGTGTCTAACAGGTATCTTCAAGTTATGGTGATAAATCACCAATATGGTTGCCATCAAGTCCAAAGGGGGATATTGCTGGCATTATGATAAAGTGTTGTCCTTGATGGAAACCCACTTGTAACAGAGGTCACATATCATTTCAAAGGTGACAGAGTGATGGAACAAAATGACAAAATGATGAGATAGAGGTTTGCAGGTTATAATAAGAAGATTATTATAGGTAAATATTTGAATATCTATACACGGGTTAGTGAAGGTAAAGTCGCGTATACACACGGAAATGAAGAAAAAAAGTTGTGTATGTGTTGGCGCACTAATTTTATAATACCATGGGTCTTTACCGTGTTATTAGACCATGATATTGAGCACAGTAATGGTTATTTGATCTCGTACAAGAATACCATCGACACTTGTGTGGTTTTGGCTCATGGTATTAGCTAAGGCTCAAACTATATAAGGAGGAGAAGATCAAAGTGCTAAGTGTGCATGATTAATGTTAACGAATGATTACTTCAATCTAAAGCATATTTTCATGGTATGGGCTATATTTGATTGACAGATCTGATATAATGATGCACTCATGAATACAATGATGGGTCAGGATCTCTAAACCTGAAATGACTATGTCTTTGCATGATATTTTTATGAGTTGTTTAGATCTGTGGTCTGGCACATGTTTGCTGCAGTGAAGGGTTGTTTAAAGATTGATTCACATCACCCCCCCCCCCCCCCAGTATTTTTCCCAGCATGTTGGATGTATGATAGTGTTGTAATAGTGGCTCCACATATTGAGCATATACTTTAGGAGATCAATTATTAAATAAGAAGTTTGGAGTGGTTCAATTGCAAGCGCATATATAGAGAACTTAATATGATGGAAGATAACCTCTCTAAGGAATCATTATTGGGTCAAGTGGTCTCTTAGGAAATTTATGAATTTATGAATAATCAATCCCTGGAGGTTGTATTTATCCTATTCTAGTTTATGGTCTACTACATCGTTTTTATTATTTTATGGAGAAATTTAGATATTTTTTTGTTAATATGTTCTTATGATCCAATTTTGGAACATGTTTTTAAAAGGATCAAACCTTTGTTAATTTTTCTTAGGGATATGTTGTTATTTGTTTTGATAATTTTGTTTCTTCATTAACACATTAAGTACACCCAATAACATCATAACATTATTCATTTTTACACCATTATTCAATAGCATATGCAACTATGCAGAAAGGAAAATATCATCATCATCAATGCAACTGAACATAAAGGAATAATAGAATAAAATCATTCACACATAGAGACACCAGGATTGGTCAGAGACCAGGGGAAAACCCATTATTTGGAAAACTCTTTCAAATTATTCTTCTTATTATATTTCCATCAAATTATCCAGAAAAATAGAGTACAATGATCCATATCTTCATCCATAAACCTATTAAGCCAAAAAAAACTACACAATATCAATTGAATGAACCCAACAATAATTATACTCAAAATCCTGATTTTGAAGCTTGTAATGTACTGTCACTGTCTACGGTCAACTACCAAACTCTTTGTTCACTAATCGAAATCTTTGAAAGATTGAGATTTCATCTTTTAGGTCGTGGTCGCATGGAGGAGGAGTCATGCGAGTGACTATAGCTTCCTTCTCATTCTCTGAAGCACTGTAAGTGAGCGACTGTGGTCAGATATACCCAGATCTATCTCAAAGCCTCAGTCGCATGCTTCAATATGTCTTGTGAGTGAGTGTGGCTTCCTAGTCACTCCCAGAGGCACTACGAGCATGTGCCTACGGTCAGATCTCAATTGTGGAAACCTAATCTCCAAGTTGAATGGATGGATAATTGTTTATGCAACTGGAAATCTACAATCACATGGATGAGATTATCTGCATGCAGATATGTTTGAATCTTTCCTTTGTTGTGCCAACTGATTAGCACCATCATTAGGTACATTTTAAGGGGTAAATTGTCACCTTTTTATCCTAATTATTCTGTCTTTCTCACATTTAATTGCATTATGGTCATATGTTTCTTAGTGTAGATGGTGTATTAACGGTTGTTGTAATATTCCTATTTTAATAGGAATATTCAATTTCATTTTGTTTTATTTTCTCAAAGAATAATTATGTAAAGGAGGGTCAAAAACTCCTAATAAAAGAATAAATACATGCCCAAATGTGAACAGAGGTAAATTAGGGCTGTCTTGATAAAATCCACTTGTGTGTGAAACAGGATTAAGCTATTTTATTGGGTCAACAAGACCAAATCACAACACATTCCAGATACATTGAACCTCATGGATGATCAGCGCAGTTCTAGAAGGAGGTCCTCCATGTGAAAAGGGTTAAATGAATGAAGGTGGTTTAGGTTTTTGGAAAATTCTCATATTATAAAAGGAAGAGGAAGGCAACATATTGAGGTTGTTCAATGATTTGATTTATAAATTTTTGCATGTTTAGACAAATAGATTTCTTGGCTGCTTAGCCTAGATTGCATTGGAATTTCCTGTTTAGGAGTTCCATCTCTTCCCATTGAGGAGCTCTTGGGAGAGCTTGTATTGCTTGTCCACTATCTGGTTGAAGACCAAGCTTCTACTTCCAACTGCAACACAGATCCAGTGAGGGTTTTCTTGCTTTTGTAAGCTGCAGCAAGTGGAATACTAGATCTGTTCAGATCTAGCTTGTATTGGAGCCTCTTCTCAGTGAGTGTGTCTTTTAACATCCTGGAAGAGTGCATCCCTTGGTTGAGCTTCGGTTTTTGATATTGGAATCAAGCTAGATTATTCTACATCATCATCTACATAGTTCCTTGAAGAGACTGCGTCCTCTTTGGCAGACAGAGTTGCAGTGGGGTTTTTGTATAAGCTTGGAGGAAAGATCTCTGGTGAAAGGGACCCTTCCCTACACTATGGTGATCCATGGATTGGCCAACCAATCCATGTTCATTTCAGATATGATCTGTTGTGTATCACATGCTTCACAAATTTTTGAATATTGCTTCATATCTGTGGCTTAGATCTCAGATCTATTCATTGATATCCATCTTTTGTTGAGATCCCCAAGGGGAATGTAAAGAAGAGCCTCTTTGGCATATAGATCTATAATAGATATATATTTTTATTTAATGATCTTCCCTAGATCTGATTTATAATGAAATACTACTTCAGCCTCCTAAAAATTACGCTGTCAATCTCATTCTGCAATTTCTTGTGTTGTTGTGTCTCATTTTGAAGCCTTGATCCATGAAAACTTTTGTCTTTCTCTGATATATTTCATAAATCATATCATAGGTATTATTTACTTATGTTCATACTTATTTGCAGCTAATAGCTTAAGAAAATCACGCTGCTTAAGCTTCATTAAATTCTACATTAGCCAAGCCATGGGGATTGAGCCTTTTTTAGCACTATCGGGAGAGGGAGTCTTGTTTAAATTAGCTATAATGATTTTTTTAAGCTGAAATTTGGTATGGGAGTCCCTCATGACCTAAGCTAATAGATCCAACCGCCTCTATTTTTACGCATGTTTCTGAAAATGACCTTTTTAGGGCTTAAATCATTGTTTTTCCCCACTTTTGGTTGAAGGGATAGATCACTTTCCTTGTTGATGCATATATTACTGATAGTAAAGTGTTTATTAACACCTCCCATGTGTTATTCGCCTTCTGCTACTCCAATACAGCGTTTATACATTGTTGCAGTCCCTCATTGGACAATTATCAAGCCATACTACGTGTGGGAGGCTTGTTTGCCTCACATAGTTTGTTTGGTTTCTGATCTCCTCTTGGAATTGGGTCTTATATTATCAGATCTAAGGAATCCAAGGGCTGATTGATGGGGCTAAAATACCCACAGTCCCTGTCTACCCTGAATCTTCAATCTTAATATATATAATACCGCCTTCATTCAAAGAGCTAATTAAAATACCAACGCTAATACAGATTCGTCCTACCTTAAGGAAGGACCAGCACTTATAATGTTGACGTTCTATCAACATATCACCATGTTTCGTATTAAAAAGGGAACCATGCAACATATATCAGCATAGACCACGATCTTTTTAACCTTGAATTGAATAACTCAACAGCATTATATAAATCATCTCATAGCATTCGAATGTTGACACATATGCACCTTCGCTCATACAGATAACCCGACATCCATAAAGATTGACCGCCACATATATACGATTAACCTTTTCCAATGTAACCAAATTACACATACCTCGGTCAACTCCACGGCCTTAGTTTAACAGTCCTGATCATCATAAATTTGAACTGGGGCCCAGCGCCAACGACCTTCCACATCCGACGACGGAGAGCATGTCGCCTTGCTCCATACGATCCAATGGATATTTATTGGCTTAGATGCATGAATGATAATGTGCGATGAAGGCGGTTTTTCCAACTTTCTCAGGGACACGCGTCACCCAATCTATGGAATCATGCTAATTTTCTAATTACCGCTTACCCCACGAAAGCAGTGCGATCAAACTGTCGGTTAAGCTCTAAACCGCGTTCACTGTTTATGCTTCGTGGTTCTGCTCCCCTTACTCCATCGCGAGGTTCCAATCCTTTCTTCCAGGTTCCAGTCCAACACTTCAATGCTTCGCTTTCACTCTCGCTTCAGTCAATACAAAACTTCTCATTACACCGTACTCATCCAATGAAAATCGCTTCCAGAGTTCCACTTATATCACTTCACGCAGGGAAAAACCAACGCATACTCCTTTCTCCATACTCGGTTGTCGAACGCCGAACAGCTCTTTATGAGCGGCATAAAACCTCCATGTGTGGCTTAAAGCCATATCTCTGTTCATGGAATATACTCACGACTATATCACTCCACTGTCGACCAGTTTGAGATGCATTGTCGACAGCATTAACATCGGTTTCTCTAACTATATACAGAGCACAATTAATCTCAAATTGCAGAGTACATATGTACACATTCTTACATTCTCATTTATGAAGTTCCGACACATTCACATAGAAGTCGAGGGGATTCAAGAATTCTCATACAGAACTAAACCAACAATTGTACATAAACACTGAACAAATCTTCATCAATAGATATATATATAGGTGATCAATCTCAAAGAAATCACTCACAAATTCATGGCAGGCTAGATATTCAGTTCAGTGGCCATTATCCTCCTACTCTGTTGCTGAAGAATTTCTAGTTCTCTAACTCTCTATGATTACATTTATACCACAATGGATGACCAGAATCGATTCAGATCTCCAAACAGTTCAGCAACTCTTAGCATTCCCAATTCCTAAAATTAGACTCAATAACTGAACCGATCCTAAACTGACTCATACCCTTGGATGTCTCTTCATATTCCTATCTTAAACAATTTCTCATGTTCTCAAATGACTTGAGAACAATTACAATTCCCTACCAAATTTATTCAAAACATCAATATTTACAAGAAGTTTTAATAATATGGGACCCCCTATGTCTACTTATGTACAAAGTAACTTTTGAGTCTAACGCCCCTGCATCAGACTCCCAAGCTTTAAATTTTTCATGATCTCCTAATCATGTGCTCTCAGTCTCTGCCTCCAGGATCCCAAACTTTGGTTTTCTACTGTCCATCAGTTGCATCATCCTTCAACTGATCTTCTCCAGGCTTCCAGACTTTGTTCTGCAATCTGCCCCCAGCTATGCTTTCACAATCTGCCATTGTCTTTCTTTCGCTGAAACTCTCCTACTTTCCTGATGCTGTCTGCTGTTTCTGAGTCACTCTCGTCATCAGTCTTCTGATGTATTCAATCTCCATGTCCAGCTTATCCTCTAGTTGGAAATTATCTTGCCCTCTGTTGCTGTTTTCAATCTCTGCCGTGGCCAATATTGCTACTCTTTCTGTCTCACATGCTATTAACATGTTTAATACTCCTGCAGGTGTCCTCCCCCATGTTGCGTCTGCTGCCACCATGGGTGTTGCTGATGCCAATGTTGCCTCCACCCAAACATTCTGAATATCCCTTAGGATATCTCCCTCTGCAACATTCTCCTTTTGTTCGTCATCTGCAAATTCATTCTCAGAAAAAAATTCACCATTTAATTTCCTACTAGCAGTGACATACTCATCCAGTATACTAGTAAACAGAATTTGATTCTGCAAGCTAGTATCTGCTCCTCTCTTCTTCATAGCTTTAGGCATCCTTTCTCCAGGTTCTACAATACCTTTCTCTTCTTCAAATTCTCCCAACAAAAAACTCAGCCATTTCTCATGTGTTTGTTTTAGATCTTCAGCATGCTGTAATTTAAACTCAGCATTTTCTTCTTCCTTGTGGGCAACCTTCAGCAATTTCCTCTCATCTCCTTGGTTGACTTCAGCAATCAAATCAAGTTCTCTAGCCACTGTATCTTCATATTCTGTCAGCATGGAATGCTGATTCTTCCTCACTTCAACATCTTTTAAAATCTGCTCATCAGGCCGGCTTTGGCCTATCCAACTAGCCAACTCTTTTCTGTCAATGGTAGTGAAAATTCCCTGTGTGTGGGACATGGTTGTCTCATCCTCCTTCAGCAATAGTTTTTCTCCTTCCAAGACAATTTCAAAGGATGAATTGTCTTCTGCATCACCTGTACACATAAACAAACTGTTAATGTTAAAACCATGAGACCCAATGGTCTCAATTGATGACCTAGTCACCAATTCTTCTCCCGGCAATCCTAAGTCTGGTTCAAGGCTCAGAAATTCTTCATCATATTTTTCTTCAGCTACCAGAGCCATCTTCACTGCTCCAATCATTATGCCCAAATGATGATCCCTCACTATGTTTTTAGCCAACACAGTTTCCTTCTTATTCATCTCTCTGACAACTTCCAACTGTTGTTCTTCCTCTTTCTCTGTATTATTAACACATGAATCATCATCAGTAAAGTTCCAATGCTTCAATGTCTCCTTTTCCTCTGACAACACATTAGTATGTTGTCCGAAACTTCTTTCCAAATCTTCTATCAGCACCCCAGCATGCTGATCTACATCCTTCATGAGACTGTCAGCTAGTCTCACTTTTCTTCCATCATCTGCTCCATGAACTCCATCCATGAAGATCTTCCTGCCTTGATTCCCCAGAAAATCAGCTGGTGCATATGTCCTCCACTTTTCCAAATCTCTTCTTTGAAAATATAGCCTCCTATACAATTCAACAACTTCAATAGTAGTATATTTCAGGAACCTTACATAACCCTTTATGCCTCTGCTTGTTCTTGACCAATCCTTTGTTGGCCTTTCTCTCTCAGCTTCATCACTCTGCTGAACATCTTCATTGGACTCTTCTGTCTCCATATCTCCCTAAAATCTCAATATCTCAGCATTGATCTAAACAAATTTCAGATTCAATGTCTTCTCCTCATCAAAAAACCCTAACACTTGTCCATCTTCTAGCGGTGTACCTGCAAACACACACAACTTTTTGGTTTTCAAATCACAATACCTTCCAGCCTTGGCTGCTTCCTCAAGCACTTCTTCTTGAACATGTCTACACATGGAATCTTCAATTTCCATCCTTGCCTCAATAACTCGGGGTTCTTCTTCCTCTGTGGAGTCTGTCATCACTTCACATTTGTCAGACTCAAGAACACAAGCCCTTACATCATCTGAACTTGTCCAATAACTCAGGAAATCCTCAATGATTTCCTCTTTAGAAGGACAAGCTTCTTGATGCCTCAATTCTTCATCATGTCCTACAAGGTCTCTTGCAGATCTCCACCCTTCATCCGTGCTCTGCTCTGCTTCACAGGCAGAGATTTCTTCTTTCAACTCAGTTGCTCTGTGTTCTTCTCTCAATAAGGCAATCTTCCTTTGCCTCAACCTCAACTGTAATGGTTTCCAATTTATTCTATTTTTCATGAGCCAACCAACTCTCTAGCTTTCCTCTACCATCATCTTTAGTTTGTTAAACTTTTCTCTGATGATAGCTGCCTCTTTCCAATATTCTGCATCGATGAGTCTCTTCCTCATGCCAACTGCTTTGGCATCTTCCGTCATTCTTCTGTTGTGGCCTCTTTCAGAACCTCTGAAATCTCTTCAGTCTTTGTTATGGCTCTCAGTAGCCATTTTATTCTCTATGAGTTCTTCACTCACAAGCTGCACTAAGCCTCTTCAACAACAAGCTCTCTTGCTGCAACTCACCTCACCAATCCTTTCCTCTGGATCCGACTTTTGGCAAGTACTGGTCCCCTGTCTACTGGAACCTTCTGAGCACTCTCTTTTCTCTTCCTAGGCTTCGCTCTGCAACTTTCCTCAAGAACACCTCTATCATCCAACCTCATTTGGGAATCTTCCAGGTTCTGCCACACTCTTTCATCACTCAGAATCCCTTGCTGGACTCTCCTATCACTGATCTCAAAACCGTGATCTGCTTCAACTGAGATGTCTTCAATTGTCTGCACTCTAACTTCTGTAAACAATCCTTCAACCAGAGTTAAACACTGTTCGTTTTCTCTTGAGAACACTACAATTGTGCTCTTTATCCAGCCTCTAGCTGAATACTAGGCTCACTGCCTTCACTATCAAGCTCGTTATGTACCTTCAGCAACCAAAATTTCTGCCAATCCTGTTCACTGTGCTCCGTGTACTTTGCTTGTCAGATCTTAGAATCTGAACTCCTTTCCTCAAATCTGCAGTCTTCAAAACACTTTTCCTCCAATTGGAATCTGTAATTCTACAATCACCTCCATTGTATATTTGTATGTTGCAATCTTATTAGTTTCCACAAGTCTAGTTTCTTTGCATTCACCAAACTGGGACTTTTTCAGAAAGAGATATTCCAGCTCTGATACCACTATGATGGGGCTAAAATACCCACAGTCCCTGTCTACCCTAAATCTTAAATCTCAATATATATAATACCGCCTTCGTTCAAAGAGCTAATTAAATACCAATGCTAATACAGATATGTCCTACCTTAAGGAAGGACCAGCACTTATAATGTTGACGTTCTATCAACATATCACCATGTTTCATATTAAAAAGGGAACCATGCAACATATATCAGCATAGACCATGATATTTTTAACCTTTAATTGAATAACTCAACAGCATTATATAAATCATCTCATAACATTCGAATGTTGATACATATGCACCTTCGCTCATACAAATAACCCGACATCCATAAAAATTGACTGCCACATATATACGATTAACCATTGCCAATGTAACCAAATTACACATACCTCGGTTAACACCACGACCTTAGCTTAACAGTCCCGATCATCATAAATTTGAACTGGGGCCCAGCGCCAACGACCTTCCACATCCGACAGCAGAGAGCACGTCGCCTTGCTCCATACGATCCGATAGATATCGCTTGGCTAGATGCACGAACAATAACACGTGATGAAGGTGGTTTTTCCAACTTTCTTAGGGACACGCGTCACCCAATTTGTGGAATTGCGCTTATTTTCTAATTACCTCTTACCCCACGAAAGCGGTGCGATCAAACTGTCAGTTAAGCTCTAAACCACGTTCACTGTTTATGCTTCGTGGTTCTGCTCCCCTAACTCCATCGTGAGGTTCCACTCCTTTCTTCTAGGTTCCGATCCAACACTTCAATGCTTCTCTTTCGCTCTCGCTTCAGTCAATACACAACTTATCATTACACCGCACTCGTCCAATGAACACCGCTTCCAGAGTTCCACTTATATCGCTTCGTGCGAGGAACAACCAACACATACTCCTTTCTCCATACTCAGTTTTCGAACGCCGATCAGCTCTTTATGAGCGGCATAAAACCTCCATGTGTGGCTTAAAGCCATATCTCTGTTCATGGCATATACTCACGACTATATCACTCCACTGTCGACCAGTTCGAGATGCACTATCGACAACATTAACATAGGTTTCTCTAACTATATACAGAGCATAATTAATCTCAAATTGTAGAGTACATATTTACACATTCTTACATTATCGTTTAGGAAGTTCCAGCACATTCACATAGAAGTCGAGAGGATTCAAGAATTATCATACAGAACTAAACCAACAATTGTACATAAACACTGAAAAAATCTTCATAAATAGATATATATACAGGTGATCAATCTCAAAGCAATCACTCACAAATTCATGGCAAGCCAGATATTCAATTCAGTGGCCATTATCCTCCTACTCTGTTGCTGAAGAAGTTCTAGTTCTCTAACTCTCTATGATTACATTAATACCACAATGGACGACCTGAATCGATTCAGATCTCCAAACAGTTCAACAACTCTTAGCATTCCCAATTCCTAAAATTAGACTAAATAACTGAACCGATCCTAAACTGAATCATACCCTTGGTTGTCTCTTCATATTCCTATCTTAACCAATTTCTCATGTTCTCAAATGACTTGAGAAAAATTACAATTCCCTGCCAAATTTATTCAAAACATTAATATTTACAAGAATTTTTAAGAATATGGGACCCCCTATGTCTACTTATGTACAAAGTAACTTTTGAGCCTAATGCCCCTGCATCACTGATCTTGGTTGCTGAAGCACACATCCCTGAAAAATGTGTTTTTCAGGCCTGTTTTGCTGAGCAGACCCTTTTGGAATATTACAGTGGTATTAGAGCAAGATCTTTGGCTCAGCCTGTGGGCTTCAAGCCAAAGTGCTATAAAGAAAAGAGCATAAAAAAAAAAATTATGGAGAGGATGATATTTCTCTCATATATTTTCAGATCTAATAAGAAAGAAGAAGAAGGAAGTAATGAAACTCCTAGAGGGTTTCAAGTAGAAGAAAGTTGTAGTGAGACCTCTAGAAGTTTTCAAGAGAAAGGAGAAGATCCATGCACTTCATGTTCTCATAGAGGAAGTGGAGAGAAAGAATACCACTTATAACATGAGATACTAAGTGGGTATTTGGCAAAACACAAGTGCCAACCTAGGGCTTTCAAAGAGACCCTAGATTTTCCTCAGTTTATTCAACTGAGAGAAGAAAGAAGACCATGCAGTAAGAGAATGATAAGAGGCAACATATTTTTTTTGTCTACATTTTATGGATCACTCAAGTGTGCAGCAGAGACTTGGGTAATGAAGCTACAAGAATTTTTCCTACTAGATCTAGTAGTGGAGAAAGAGGCTGTGGAGATCTCAGCGCTACATTTGGAGGGTAGGGCAAGCTCTTGGTGGTTCAGCCATGGGAGTCATGCAAGAGTAACTACTTTTGCTGATTTCACTCATCAAATAATCAGAATATTTGGCAGAATAAGTTCAAAGGAGGAGGAGGAGTCCTCTTCTCCATTTGAGGAGCCTTGTACCAGCGTTGTCACATTCATGGAGGGGATGAACATTCATTCCTTTTCACCTTACTTGAGTTGCATGCAGCATGAGAAGTTAGGGTGAAAGATGGAGGGAGGCATGATGAGTGTTGTTCCACTTTCTATGGGTGTTTTGCCTTCAACACACTTGGATTCTTTTGGATCCAAGAGGATCACTGATGAGAGGTATTTTTTGAAATATATCCAAGGGGTTACATCTCAACTTCCCATGAGGTGTAAGGAGGAATACTTGCTTTGGGAGATTGGTAGTCTTCATTGGGAATATACCAAAGGAGAAAGGGATTGGAGGCATCCAAATTTGGCTGGAGAGTCTTCTTCCCAAAAAGAAGACATGAAGATTCCTCTTTCAAAGGTAGACCAAGATCTAAGGTCTCCTATTGATGATGAGGCATCTTCCACCATTGAAGAAAAGGCTAAGGGGATAGCACAACCATGACAGAGGCATCTCTAGCATTCCATGAAGAATAAGGAGGAACAGCTGCTCCAAGGAGAGAAGCTCTTGCATTCTTGCAAGGAATTTCAAGGAGTCTCACATATAGAAATTATGGCTCAATCCATGAGCAGCATGTGCCATCATTATCAAATGGTGAGATCTTGAATACTGCAGAAGATGAAGAGGAGAGCAAGCTTCATCAGGTAAGAAACATTTACCCCTATTTGTTTCAAAAGAGTGATGTACTAAGAAGGCATGAAGATCTATGCAAGACAAGCCAGGACACATTAGCACATACATATTTCTATTATGATCTATGCCTTGATGTCTCCTTACTTGGAAGAATCCCTCTAGGGAAACTCCTTGATGAAAAAATCAAAGTGTTCTCTCGACCTTGTATAGTGATACATTTGGCCAAGAGAGGAATTATCACAGCGCTGGAGACTTTGGGTAAGAAGAATGCTTATGCAAATCCCATTTTACTTTATGGTTGCATGCATTCTTTTGCTTTACTTTTCAGGCCATGACTCCTAAGAGGAGTTTCTTACCATATAAACTTCATGGCCAACTGTGGGCCAAGAGTATTTTCAAACTTGGCCACTCCCTTGATGGGCTAAGGGAGGTTCTGCAGCATGATGGGTGCTTCCCTAAAGCACCAAATATACATTTCACCTTCAGCCTTGGTGGAATGATGAGGGCAACAAGTAAGTGGCATGTAAACCACTTACCACATCTAGATCTAAAGCAGAGAGGATATGACCTGCGCTGGTTTCTATTAGGTGAGTGTGGGTACCACCCAAGGTTTTTGATTTTCTTATCGCATGCCTTGTATCTCAAGGAAAGAATGCATAAGAAGGAGGCATGGTTTCTTTGGTTGATAAGAAGAAAGTATGGACACCCCATGATGAATTCCATTTCCATACATTTACTTACGTCTATGATGTATGTACATGTATTTTTGTTTAGGATGGATATCATAATCATGTATGTGCTTTGGGTTGGGAGAAATTGTGACCTTCTCATGAGGTGGCATAAGGGAGCTTGTTTATATCATGATGTTAATAATGCTCCAATATTTGTTATGAACATGAGAGGAGGAATGTCACATTGTGTGGATGTGTCCATTGGGAATGCAATCTCCCATATTTACTTGTACTTCAAGAGGAGGATAGAACATTGTGTGGCTTCTACATTATATCATTTTTTTTCTTATGATATAAGCCATATGTTGGGCTTATGTCATTGGAAGAAGTCTCTCACTTGGGAGAATTTGCAGCAATACATGTGTTGTTTGAATCATATTCAGCCAACACCTATTATCCTCTACTATTTCCAAGCTTTGAAGAAGCTTTTTGCAGCAAGAAGGTGGTGGGATGGCCACTTATTGTACTATGATTTGAGGCAACAAGATGAAGGACAACGCTGATATCAAGGGAGGGACTATTGTCACCATCCAATATGTCATATGACACTTAGTCCATGTCTCTTTTGGAGCACATATGGTGAATATCCTCTATTCACTATATGCATGGAAGATTGGGCAAGGAGGCTCACTAGAATCCATGAAGGGAATCATGAAGTTCCAAGTCTATTTTGGCTTCATGAGGACTATATTACTGCAGCTCAGGATCATTGGATCCATATTTATCATAAATGGAGGGAGAGACATCATGAATTGAGAATTATTATCTCTCATTTCCAGCCATGGAGCCCCTACACATTGCATATGGTGGGGATTGGAGACTATTTCTTTGAGCTATCAAGGATGGCTCACTTTTTTTGGTTGATAGCATGGAGATTGAAGCTTCTGATGGGGGTTGAAGTACCCCATATTTACCATATCTCATGCCTTGAGAAGGCCAATGTAAAACATATGATTCTTTCCATGTATCTCCCACTACTTCATGATGACAGCTATTTGGTTCATCCACCAAAGGAAAACTTGTATCCTTGGGAGGAGACAGCTCCATTGGAAATTTTGTAAAGTCCTTGTGATTTTCTTGAGGACAAGCAACATTTTGGAGGGGAGGACTGTGATATTCCTATTTTAATAGGAATATTCAATTTCATTTTGTTTTCTTTGCTCAAAGAATAATTATGTAAAGGAGGGTCAAAAACTCCTAATAAAAGAATAAATACATGCCCAAATGTGAATAGAGGTAAATCAGGGTTGTCTTGATAAAATCCACTTATGTGTGAAACAGGATTGAGCTATTTTACTAGGTCAATAGGACCAAATCACAACACAGTCTAGATACATCGAACCTCATGGATGATCAATGCAGTTCTAGAAGGAGGTCCTCCATGTGAAAAGGCTTAAATGAATGAAGGTGGTTTAGGGTTTTGGAAAGCTCTCATCTTATAAAAGGAAGAGGAAGGAAACATATTGAGATTGTTCAATGATTTGATTTCTAAATTTTTGTCTATTTAGACAAACATCTTTCTTGGCTGCTTAGCCAAGATTGCATTGGAATTTCTTGTTTAGGAGTTCCATCTCTTCCCATTGAGGAGCTCTTGGGAGAGCTTGTATTGCTTGTCCATTATCTGGTTGAAGACCAAGCTTCTACTTCCAACTAAAACGCAAATCTAGTGAGGGTTTTCTTGCTTTTGTAAGCTACAACAAGTGGAATACTAGATCTGTTCAGATCTAGCTTGTATTGGAGCCTCTTCTCAGTGAGTGTGTCTTTTAACCTCCTAGAATAGTGCATCCCTTGGTTGAGCTTTAGTTTTTGATATTGGCATCAGGACAAAGAATTCTACATCATCATCTGTGTAGTTCCTTGAAGATACTACGTCCTCTTTGGCAGGCAGAGTTGCAGTGGGGTTTTTGTATCAGCTTGGAGGAAAGATCTCTGGTGAAAGAGACCCTTCCCTACACTGTGGTGATCCATGGATTGGCAAACCAATCCATGTTAATTTAAGATATGATATTCTATGTATCACATGCTTTAGAAATTTCTGAAGATTATTGTAGATTTGTGGCTTAGATCTCAGATCTATTCATTGATATCCATCTTTTGCTGATATCCCCAAGGGGAATGTAAAGAAGAGTCTCTTTGGCATATAGATCTATAATAGATCTATATTTTTATGTAATTATATGCCCTATATCTGATTTATAATTAAATACTGCTTCAGCCTCCTAAAAATTACACTGTCAAGCTCATTCTGCAATTTCTTGTGTTGTTGTGTCTCATTTTGAAGCCTTGATCCATGAAAACTTCTGTCTTTCTCTGATATATTGCATAAATAATATCATAGGTATGATTTAATTATGTTCATATTTATTTTAAAATAATAGCTTCATAAAATCACGTTTCTTAAGCTTCAGTAAATTCTACATTAGCCAAGCCATGCGGATTGAACCTTTTTTAGCCCTATCAGGAGAGGGAGTCTTGTTTAACTTAGTAGAATAATTTTTTTAAGCTGAAATTTGGTATGGGAGTCCCTCATGACCTAAGATAACAGATCCAACCGTCATTTTCCTCTTTTTTTATGCATATTTCTGAAAATGACCTTTTTAGGGCTTAAATCACTGTTTTTCCCCACTTTTGGTTGAAGGGATAGATCACTTTCCTTGCTGCTGCATATATTAATGATAGTAAAGTTTTTATTAACACCTCCCATGAATTATCAGCCTTCTGCTACTCCAATACAGCTTTTATACATTACTGCAGCCCCTCATTGGACAATTATCAAGCCATACTAGGTGTGGGAGGCTTGTTTGCCTCACCTAGTTTGTTTGGTTTCTGATCTCCTCTTGGAATTGGGTATTATATTATCATATCTAAGTAATACAAGGGCTGATATTGGTTTTTGAAGCACACATACCCGAAAAATCCATTTTTCAAGCCTATTTTGCTAAGCAGTCCCTTTTGGGATATTACAATTGTCATACTTTGAAGGCCTAATGTGGTTTAAATGTAGGAAAATCAAGAGAATGTGCCATTTTTTAGGAATATTTCACAATCAAGGCTCAGATTAGATAGCAAGGAGTAATTGTAGTGGGTTCAACACCACCTTAACTCCTAAAGGTAGACAAGATATCCTCGATATTCTCCTCTAACAGCCCAAAGTCAAAGGCATCCAAGCAAGCGGAAGATCAAGGGGAGCCAATCTCCACTTCTCTCAAGTTCCACGGAGACAAACCACCTACTTTTTAGGGAGCTACTGGTAGCTACTCTTTAGGATAAATAGGGCAGAGAAAGAGCTCACTAGGATTCGATTTTTGGAGATAAATAGAGAACTCTTATCTCTTATAATAGACATTTGTGACTTTCATATGTTATGTACTAGACTGGTTATGAAATAAAATGAGTATTTAGTTTCTTCTTCACTAAGTTAGTTTCAGGGAGTTGAGCTTGTGGGTTAGGGACCAATCCATTGGCCTCATTCTCTCCTATGTATTTTTTTTTTACATTTCATGTTGATGTAGTTATTCTCTTTACATTTCATAGTTTTTTTACATTTAATGGTTGTTGTAGTTAGTTTCCTTACATTTCATGGTTTTTGTAGTTAGTTCCTTACATTTCATGATTGCAGTAGTAATTTTCTTCAGTTGATGTTGCAGTAGCATATAAAACTTCAAAACGGTGAGTTAAAGCCTCTCTCTCTCACCTCTTCCATTGGAGCTTGAGGAGGGTAGATCTTCACCACATACCCAAACTTGATTTTAGTTTATTATTTCTTGGAAAAGTTAGATAGGTTGATTTTTTTATCATGAACATGTTGTAGATGCAGATTTAGTTTTTTTTTTCAAGTGCATATGTAGGTTTTCTTAATTTTAACTCATCTTTTCCACTATTTTCATGATAGATTTGTCATTGATGAATCCATGAACAGGTAGTTTTCTTGTAGGTTTGAGTAGAGAAGCAGAGGAGCACTTCCCCAACACCATTAAACTCAATTTCCACCCCTCATCAACTAGCATCTAACCAAATCACCTTCAACCCTGTTTTTGGAAAGCTCTACGACAACACCGAGAGCCACCTTGGAGGTGCAAGGCATACTTTGAGAGAAGTTTTGAGCTTGAATAAGGGATTGGCTACCCTTCATCCATTTATATCCACCTTCATTCCACCTCTCCTACCCCTTTCCTCTCCATTTTCGGCCTCAAACTACCCTTGGCCTATTTCCTGTAGCGTTTCGGGACATCTTGTAGCACTACAGGAAATCTTGTATCAGATCCTGTAGCAGTGCCAACTAGTCAATTATTTAGCCCATAACCTCTCTTTCACCTCATCTAGACCTAACATAGCCTCAAAGACATCTTCATCCCTGAAACCATGAGTCCAATACCCTCTTCGGTCACCTCAACGCCTCCTTCCTTTGTTGCAAAACAGATTTATTTAAAAGCATAATTAGTTCATTGACAGATGTATTGATAAGCATAACAATTAAGCATGAGATAGATAGATTGCAATCAATCATTTGATTCAACATTTTTTCCTATATTAGTTTCCCTTTTTACAAGTTCAATCCAACAATTTACATCATGAACGACACTTAGTTTAACTTTATTTCTTGCATTAGCTTAAGTGTGAATTTCTCTTTCTTTAATTTAGCTAGATGAGTCATTATGATCTAGAATAGTTCATCTCCTTGCTAATAGAATAATGGTCATGAGTTGTTTTCATTCTTAGCTTTCATTAAAAAGTGTGACGAACTTCCTTTCCTAGAAATAACCCTATCAATGGCATGAGTATAATTCATCTGCTTTGTATATAGCATTTTCACCTCCAAGTTTGTACGAACCCCGGCTTGATAAAGTAAATTTGAGTAGCCTCTATGAATTGCAACACTCTTGGTGCAATACCAGGGCTCAACACGTTGTGGGGCCATTTTCGGGGAGGTTTCTAAGTAGATTCTTTGATTCTTCTTTAGCATTCTTTTCTTATTTTCTTTTACATTCAGTTCCAGATATTGAAAAAAAAAAAAAAATTGAATTTCATGCCTCGTAGGAGTAGGGATAACGAAGGAAATTTTTTACAAAAAACCTCCACATCCCCACACACTTACGCTTCACTCTTCTTCAGTGACTGTGAGGCTGAACACACCATAGGTGAGTCACTTGAAAACTTTGAATAACATATTGGAGAAGAAGAATAAATTGCTTCACCTAAGGAACATGCATCACCAATTCAAGCCATGGATGAGACTGGGACCCAAGGAGAATTTCCCATTAGAGAAATGGGTGGGGAAACTAGAATGAAGAACACCAGTCCCCTAGCCCTTCCACATTTCCATGGACTTACTTCTGAGGATCCTGACACCTTCATGTTCAGATTTTCCATTGTCTGCAGGACCTATGACTATGCCTCAAATGACCAGAATATAAAACTATTCCCATCTACCCTCAAGGATGCAACCTTTCACTGGTTCATGGATTTTCTTGGGAACAACATCACTAACTGGGCACATATGCAAGAATCTTTTAACAACTAATACAAATAATATTGTAGGTCTAAGGAAACCAAAGAGAAAATTTTTAAAATGACTCTAGGACCTGATGAATCCCTGGAGGATTATGAAGAAATATTCCAGTTGAACTATAAAAGAGCCAACTGCACCCTTGATTCCAGATCACTTAAATTGGTACTTCTTTGAGGGATCAAGGAAGAGGTGATAGAAAACCATAATATTTCTTCTAGAGGAGACACCTAACAACTTCCTTATGAGAACATCAAAAATGTCTTTAGAAATTACTCTAGGGAAGCTAGGAAGAAAGGTATAACTAGTTAAAGCATGACCACCACCCCTTCCTCTTCCACCTCCATCAAGCATGAGATTGGAAATATGTTGGAAGACTTCAAAATTGATATGTTTCACACCTTCGCTTTGCAAATGGACACAATTCAAATCAAGAGGAAGAAAGAGGAATCATAGAGGGCCTTAGCTATCTTCTTCCCTAGATGTACTAGAAAACACACTCGGAATGATGTCCACTAAATGTAATAGAGGTTGTCTTAGTCTGTGAAGATAATCATGCCACATATAAGTTCCCCTCCTTACCTGGGCTCAAATTTGTATATCAAGGTGGGGAAGGAGGACCCGAGAAACTTTGTTTCATAAATCAGAGGAGGCCTCAAGTGCCTCAGTCATATCAGCATGGCATGAAAAGTGCACCTTAATCCTACTACCATAAAAATTAGAATGCACCTATGCAGTCTTGGTACACATACACTCATCCATCGTGGTCTACACCTCCTACTTGGCCTTACACCCCTCCATTTCACCCTCAACCTGTGAACCAACCATTCTAGCAATTTGTTCCTCAACCACCTCAGTGGAGCAACCCATCAGAAGGGTGGAGGCCCCAACACAATTAACCAAATGCTTTATTTCTTCCACCCCAACCTCAACCTTAGCTCACCCATTATAATCCACCTAATTTTCCTACAAGGCCTGCCCAGCCTAATCCGAACCCGAACAACAAATAGTCACAATAGGTTTACAATGGGGAAACATACTATCCAGCTTATGATGTGGAGATACATGATATCAACCTTAGTTCGGGAAGATTAATCCCAAACAATCATCCAACATCTCCACCTGCATAGGTTTAGGAGGAAAAGGAATAAAGAAAAACTCAGATCAAACAACCTCCTTTCCATGAGTGTCTAATCCACTCTAGTCAGCACACCCTAGAAGAGACTGAACTTCTGGGAGAAATGAAAAAATTATGTGTGAAAATACCTCTTCTCGAGCCCATTAAGGATGTTCCTATTCATAATAGGCCCATCAAAAAAAAATTCTTTAAGAAACCTGGGAGAAAGAAGAAAGACACCCCCACCATCAATGTATTGGAACAATTGTTCGACTTAATGTTGGGAAGGTTGATCTTCCCAAAGTACCTAGACCCTAGAAGTCTAGTATTATATGTACAGATCGATGGTTTCATAGTCCCCAATACTCTGATTGATCTCAGGGCTGCCATCAATGTGATGACAAAGGAAACTATTCTTAAACTCAACCTCCAAGGAGCTTTGAGAAAGAACACCATTTTTCTGCATCTTGCAGACATATCCACAGTAGCTCCAGAAGGAATTGTTGAGGATTTAATGGTCTCAATAGATTATTGGGAGTACCCTATAGAGTTCCTGGTCCTCCAGCAAAAAACCAAGTTTAATGGATATCCTCTCATTTTAGGAAAACCTTGGTTAGCCATTGCCGATGCTTATATCAGCTACAGGGTCGAAAACATGACCATAAAGAATGGGCCCTTGTCTAAACAGTTGGTATTATATCCTCTTGCTCAACCTTCCATTGAACATGACCTACATTTATGGTTGGAGGATTAAGAATAATAAGATGAAGTATACAGTGCCACACCCTACCCCATTTGTACAATAGATAATGTTCTTAGAGGGGGGAAACCCGATGACGATGATATCATTGACCACATCATTCAAAACTAGTCTCCCACTGCCATTACACTGGATGATCTAGTCAAATAATATGAAATCCACCCTTGGATGGAACTACACTTAGTTGATTCAACATCTAAAACCTCCAAGTTTGTGGAATTTGGCCCATAAAAATCTCTGAAGATCAACTCATCCCTCTCAGCCAAAGAAGAAGAGCAGCTATGCTAGATCGTGAAGTAAAACCTTGATGCATTTACTTGGGACTAAAAATACATGAAAGGGGTGCATCCCTTAGTGTGCACACATCATATTTATATTAAAGAAGGATGCAAGCCTATGCGCTAGCCCCAAAGGAGGATGAACCTATCCCTAAAGGACATAGTGAAGGATGATATGCAAAAGTTTTTGGAAGCAGGTTTCATCTATCCCATATCAGGAAGTGAGTGGGTGTCTCCTCTTGTTCTAGTCCCAAGAAAGAATGGAAAATGGAAAATCTGTGTTGGCTACCAGGAACTAAACAAAGCCACTAAGAAGGACCATTTCCCCTTGCCCTTCATAGTTCAAGTCCTAGATGGCCTTGCAGGGAAGAAATTTTTCTCTTTCCTAGATGGGTTCAATGGGTATAACCAGATCCAAATTATCCTTAAGGACTAGGACAAGACCACTTTCAAATGTGCCTAGGGCACTTTCGCTTACAGATTCCTTCCCTTTGGGTTGTGCAATGCCCCTGCTACTTTCCAGAGAGAAATCCTGAGCATTTTCTCTAAACTAGTCCATGACTCTATATAAATCTACATGGACGATTTAACACCTTTTGGGTATTATTTCCAAGAAGCTCTCTCCAATATAGGAAAATTTTTGATAAATTGCATTGACATGTATCTCTCCCTGAGTCCGGAAACGTGTGAATTATTAAAAATGGAAGGGATAGTCTTAGGCCACTCAATATCACAAGCTAGAATACACATAGACCCAAAAAAAATCACCATCATAAAATGGGTGCATGTTCCTCAAAATTAGAGACATGTGAGAAGTTTTCTAGGTTTGGTTGGCTATTATAGGAGGTTCATTAAGGACTTCAGCAAAGTGGCTTCACCATTATTTGGATTTTTTGCCAAATATTCTAAGTTTCTCTGGTCTATTCTCTGTCAAGACGCTTTTGAGCTCATCAAGGAAAAGCTAACCACTGCCACCATTCTTTGAGGTCCCAACTGGGCTTTTCCATTCCACATCCACATATATGCATTAGATAGAGCTATGGGGGAAGCCTTCGGGTAGTTAGAATAAAATTTACCCTATTCCATATATTTCATTAGCAAGAATTTGTCCAAAGCTGAACTTAACTATATTGTTACAGAAAAGGATCTCTTAGCCATTGTCCATTCCTTTAAAAAATTTAGGCATTATATTATTGGTTATTAGACCTTTATACATATTGAACATGAAGCCATCAAGTACTTAATGAATAAACCATATTTTAATTCTTGAATCATTAGATGGTTGTTATTATTGTAGCAGTATGATTTAAAAAAATTTGACAAACCAGGAAAGGAAAATGTTGTTGTGGATTTTTTTTCTAGACTAACTCTTCCTGTAGATGAGGAAGGGATGGTGGATTATTAGCTTCCATATGAACACCTATTTGATACCTCAACACTCTCTCTTTGGTTTGCTGACATAGATAACTACTTGGTTGCTGAAAGGTTTTCTCCAAACCTTTCATCTAGAGAAAAGAGCAAGATTATCAGGAAAAGTAGCCCTTTCACCTGGATTGGTGGAAGTCTCTTCAAGTTGGGCCCTAAACAAATTCTCAAAAGATGTGTCAGGGAAGAAGAGGTTTTTGACATCCTCTCAACATTTCATGATGGTCCTTGTGGGGGCCACTTTCCTGCTAAGTGGACAATCTTCAAACCTTTGTAAGCAGGTTACTATTTTCCTACCCTCCACCAAGATGCCAGGAGATACACCAGTATATGTGATCAGTGCCAAAGGATGGGGATACCTACACCAAGGGATGAAATTCCCTTGCACCCTCAAGTGGCTTTAGAGCCATTTGACAAGTGGAGCATGGACTTCACTGGACCCATTGATCTACCATCCAGGAAAAAGAGGTATATCATAGTATGCACTGATTGCTTGACCAAGTGGGATGAAACAAGGGTTTTAAAAGTAGCAAGAGAAGAGAAGGTAGCTAATTTTATGGGAGAGAATGTGTTCTACAAGTTTGGATACCCCAAAGAGGTAGTCACTGATCAAGGGGCTCAATTTACATCTCATCTCATTGAAAACCTCTTGAGGCAACACAAGATAAAGCACAAGACTTCCACTTCCTATCATCCACAAGCAAATGACCAAGTGGGAGTAACAAATAGAGCCTTGGAGAACATCCTCACCAAGGTTGTGAGTAGCAGCAGAAAATATTGGGCAGACAGATTGGTGGAAGCCACTTGGGCTTACAATACTACTTGGAAGAAAACCACAGGGTTTACTCCATATGATTTGATTTATGGGAAGACAACTATGATTTCCATTTAATTTGAGCAAAAATCCCTGAGAATGGCAGCTCAGTTGGACCTAGACATCACAAAAACACAACCAGAAAGGTTATTGTAACTAAATGGTTTGGCTGAATTCAGAATGCAGGCCCTCCTTCATAAAGAGGTAATCTAGCTGCAAAGGAAAGTATGGCATGACAATCACATCATAGAAAATACATTTCAATAAGGAGATTGGGTGATGCTCTATGAATCCAAATGCAAGGAATTCAAAGGAAAAATAATGACAATATGGCTAGGACATTATCGAGTGGAAAAATTCCATGAAAATGGGGCTTTTTCAAATCAGGACCATAGATAAGGAGGGGATGCCTTTGCTTGTCAATTGTTACAGGATAAAAATGTACAAGAAGCCATTATCTAGAGTTGATTTATCAATTCAACAATTAGGGAGGTGAATTTCATTAGAAGCTATGTAATTTCCAGCTCCTCGCCTTCCTAGAGAAAGAAAAATAAAAAATAAAAAACAAAGAGGCATGGATGAAAACCTCTCTGAGGCATCCAAGGCCAACTCCTAGGTTGAAAAAATCCATGAGGAAATCATGGAGAAAAAAAAAAGAGAGAAAAAAATAAAAAATAAAATAAAAGATCCTTGGGTGAAAACCTCGTGGAGGCACCCAAGGCAAGCTTGTGGGTTGAAAACTTTTGTGAGGCGGCCACCCATATTTAAAAAACAAAGATAAAAACATAAAAATAAAATAAAAAAGGAATGAAACAACACCTATGCACTAACCTGTTTTTGTTTTACCGATTGCTGATCAAGGTCAATATGGACAAAGAGGAGAAACCTCCTTTCTCTCTCCTCTCTCTCCTCTCTCTCCTCTACCTACCCACTCCATGATCAACCCCAGTATGCATCCATCCATCCATTTTTCCCTCCAAGTGAGAAAAAACCCTATGTTTTTCTTACTCTTTGCAGTGATACAGAATCTCCTAGGTTGTTACAGGATTTCCTGCAGTGCTACAGGAAACAATGTACTACTACACGAAAGTCATCTGAGAAGGAATTGGCTCACCCAAGAACACTTAACCCTCAATAAGACATGAAAATCATTTTTTCCCATACCTACCACTCCTAACCATCACTCCACTCCATGCATACATATTCACTAATTAAACCCTCTCTTTCACCACTATGATCAAGTTTAGCTAAAACCTTACACAAGACCTTTCCCCTCATTTATCCACCACTCCATTCACTCCTTAACTCCATCCCTAGAATTCCTACACTAATCCTCATTTCTTAGCTAAGTGGAGCTTCAAAACAACATAAAAGGGACTGCTACAGGAAGATGATCACTTCATGTAGCAATCATGTACATGTAACAAAAAGTTAAAATTGCAAGAGGTAGCTGATGGAAATGGCTCTGGATGATCACCAGAGGACTCCAGAAGGAAAGCCACACCAGTAGTAGCACATGAGGATCTCCATGCAACACATGAAAAAATTAATCAACAAATAAAAATAATAATCAACTCACTCAGACATAAACTGCTCACTCATAAAAATATGAATGAAAAAACAAAGCAAAGAAAAAACATTGATAGCCATCACCATGCTCCAACTATCTACATAAAAAAAAATTGCAACTCCTCAGTAGAATTTAGGCTCAGGTATGGATCCCTCACCCTCTCGCTATGCATCATTTGGCTAAAATGAATTAATGTCGAGACAGAGAGATTAAAAAGGAAAAAAGGTGGCCCGTTAACTTGGCCACTCTTGTAAAGTTAAAGTGAAAGAGAAGTGGAGTTTTTCATGCCACTTGAGCTGTCAAATCAGTTAAGGGAGATATCACAAGGAGTTGGAGGTGATTCTGAGGCATATGGAAATTATTGGCTTGAGTGGGACCAACGGTCCAAGTGAGGAAACCTCTTGCCAAATCAAAATCACCACTACACTCCAAGTCCTCTAAATTTAGGATAAAATATGTGTTTAGACTCATTCTCCCTCATTCCATTGTGAATTTCAAGAGAATTTAGAGCAGGAAAGAGACAAGATCCATCGAGGAATTTCAAACCAAGGTATAAGTTTTCTTGCAAGCTCATGCTACAGGAATTTTACAGGAAGGTTTCATAGTGATGGAAACTACCATGAAAGCCACCCTCAGATTGTAGTGACACCCAATACCACCATATTCCAAAAAAGAAGACATCAGAGTGCAGATGTAAGTGGATGTTACCCCCCCAAGTTATCGATTATTTCATGAAAAATTATACATAGTCACAAGAAACTGTTAAGAGAAGTAGGGGTAAGAATCTTATTTGCTGTCAAATTTAAACCTTTGGGGTCCCATATCACCATTTTGTTAAGGATAAATGCAGCTAACCATCTCCATAACACAGTCACAATATGGGGGGAGATTTTAACATAAGGGAACCCACATACATTAAAATAATTAGAGTACACCCTCAGGTGGTTGATATTTTTAGAAATCACCAGTGTCTAGGATTCTTCGAGCTTCTCAAGGGATTTTATGATGAAGTAGCTTGGGAATTTGCAGTTGCCTTGCACTCCCAAGGAGATGATAGTGCAACTACAGTGGTTAGAATACTAGCCATTACCATAACCCCTGAGCTCATTGACAGAGTTACAACCTTACCTCTAGGAGTCAAGTGGAACAGAGAGGGTAGAGTCTCTAGCACTACCTCTAAGAAGAGCTTCTTTTTGCCTAATGGAGAATACATTGATGATAAAAATGGAGTAAGAAGGTAAATTTTCCCTTACCCATGGGATGAAGTAGCATATCACATCATGAAATATATTTCCTGTGAAGGGATACTCAGAGTGGATTATGGATGCCACTTCAGATTATTACATGAGCTTAGATTCAAAGGAGATATGCCACTAGAGAATAGACTAAATATTTCATAATTTCGCCTACATTCCATCAAATACATGAGCTAGAGAGTGAGGGTAACAAAGTATCAACACCTAGCTCACCATGGCCTCACTAAAATTATAGTGGGATATTCTCTCAACAGAATAAACATCCATGTACCTTGGTCCATAGTCATAGACATGGACAAAGAGTCATTAATTTGGGCACAAGCTGTCACTCCTGGAAAAACCCCTTCCTTTAGTCTTAGAGAGAGGGGTATGAAAGAAGAATAGGAATATACTTAAGGGACAAAGTAAGAAGAGGAAGAAGAGGAGATGGAGACAAAATTATAACACTCAGAAAACCTAGAAACAGAGGAAGGAAAAGAGGAGGAGGAAGAGAAAGATGAAAGAGGAGAAGGAGATGAAAAGGAGGGGGAAGAGAAATAATAATAGAAGGAATTAAATATAGGAGCGGAAGAGATAATAGAACCCATGCTGAGCACTGATATTCTCCTCAAAAAACCAACCTATCCCCAGGGTTTACCTCAGAAAGGGAAGTGGTTTCCACCTTATCCACATAAGCACCCCTATAAATGAAAAAATAAAAAGACAGACCCCCATGTACTTTAGGACCAAAAATAATACCAGGGTGAAACAAGGGAGACCCCAAAATCCAACTCATAGCCCTATAAAAATTGAAGATTCACCCAAGAAGGAAGATTAAATAGGCCCAGAGGAGGGAAAAATTCAAGAGGTCTCCTCACCTGAGAAGACACATGTGACCTATATAAGGAGACACTCTTCAAGGCTAGCATCCATCAAACAAGTACCAACCCCCATAGACCTTCAAGAGGAAAAAAAGGAGGGTCAGCAAAAGAGGTTTTACTACAATAAAAACAGAGTTTTCTACAGGATACTCTGGCAGTGCTACATGAAACTCAAGGTGTGCCACAAACATAGTAGAAAGTCATGGGGGAGGAAGATAAGGCACCTTTGGAAGGGAAAGATGCCCAATATGTTGAAAAAGAGACAAAAATTGAGGGGCAGGATGCCAAAGAGAAGGAATAAGAGGAACCAAAGGAGGATTAGAAAACAAGAGTGATTGTAGGGGGTTTACCACCTCCTTAACTCCTAAAGGCAGCCAATATATCCTCATGATTCTCCTCCAAAAACTCAAAATCAAAGGAAACCAATCAAGTGGAAGAACAAGGGGAGCCAAACTCCACTTCTCTCGAGTTCCAAGGAGACAAACCACCTAATTTTTAGGGAGTTGTTAGTAGCTACCCTTTAGGATAAATAGGGTAGATTAAGATCTCATTAGGATTCGATTTTTGGAGATAGATAGAGCACTATTAGCTCTTGGAATAAACATTTGTGACTTTCATATGTTATGTACTAGACTAGTTATGAAATAAAATGAATATTCAGTTTCTTCTCCACTGAGTTATTTTCAGGGAGCTAAGCTTGTGGGTTAGAGCCCAATCCATTAGCCTCGGTATCTCCTATGTATTTTTTTTTACATTTCATGTTGTTGTCGTTAGTCTCTTTATATTTGAGAGTATTTTTACATTTCATAGTTGATGTAGTTAGTTTCCTTACATTTCATGGTTTTTGTAGTTAGTTTCCTTACATTTCATTATTACAGTAGTTAATATTCTTCATTTCATGTTGCAGTAGTGTTTAAAACTTCAAAATTGTGAGTTAAAGTCTCTCTCTCACCTCTTCCATTGGAGCTTGAGGAGGGTAGATCTTCACCACATACCTAAACTTGCTTTCAATTTATGATTTCTTGGAAACTTTATATAGGTTTCTTTGTTTATCATCAACATGTTATAGATGTAGAGTTACTTTTCTATTTCAAGTGCATAGGTAGGTTTGCTTAATTTCAACTCATCTTTTCCACCATTTTCAAGATAGATTTGTCAATGATGAATGCATGAACAGGTAGTTTTCTTGCAGGTTTGAGTAGAGCATTAGAGGAGGACTTCCTCAACACAATTAGCTTTAGTTTCCATATTTTTGGAAAGCTCCACTACAACGCTGAGAGCCATCTTGGAGGTGCCATACAGGTTTCGAGAGAAGTTTTGATCTTAACCAAGGGGTTGAACACCCTTCATCCACCTAGATCCACCTTCATTCCACCTCTCCTACCCCTTTCATCACCATTTATAGCCTCAAACTACCCTTAGCATGTTTCCTGTAATGTTTGACAACATCCTATAGCACTATAGGAAATCCTGTAGCAAATCCTATAGCAGCGCAAACCAGTCACTTATTCAGCCCAGAACATCTTTTCACCTCATCTGGACTTGGCGTAGTCTCCAAGACGCCTTCAGTTAAGCATGTGATAGATAGATTTCAATCAGTCATTTGGTTCAGCATGTGTGCCTAGATTAGTTTCCCTTTCAGCAAGTTCAGTCAGCCATTTACATAATGAATGCCACTTAGTTTAACTTTATTTCTTGCATTAGCTTAAGTGTGAATTTATCTTTCTTGTAGTTAGCTAGATCATTGATTATGATCTAGAATAGTTTCTTTCCTTGTTGATAGAATAATGGTCATGATTTTTTTTCACCCTTAGATTTCATTCAGAAGTGTGACAAAATTCCTTTCCTAGAAGTAGCACCTCATCGTAGAACTGAGAAGAGGATGGCATGAGTAGAATTAATTTGTTGTGTATATAGCACTTTCACCTCCAAGTTTGTATGAACCCTGGGTTGTTAAAGTAAAATTGAGTAGCTTATGGGACTTGCAGCATTTTTGGTGCAATACCATGGCTGACCACCAACAACTATGGCCCAAAACCCTAAATCGGAGATGCAAACTTTGGACCCTGCAATTTGACCTCAGAGAAAACTTGATCCTCAAAAAACGAGCCTTGAAACTATGCAAGCCAAAAACCAAGATATAAGAGTGTCTCATAATGATTTTCAAATGAGGTAGATCTCACTTGTATTTATAGCCTTCCAATGGGGTCCACTTTACTTCGGGGTCGGTCTTATCAAATATGCACATGTGGGATTTTCTTCATAAATACACTTTCCCTTATCCTACTTGAGTCATATTTAGGTCGATTTCAGTCCTATCAAAAAGAGGAATTCAATGAAATCATTATGTCCATCAAGTGAGCTATCAAAAGTTGAATTTGACCGTAGTTGCATATTTTTAACAGACCCTCCAAACTAGGGATAATTCCACCTACCAATATCTGACCATCGATCAACATGTCATATTTTCATCATATACTATCCAATATTAAGTATCTCATCATATGGTATCGTAAATTATCATATTAATTGATCTCTGGCTTATTCCTTCTTATCTCTTGATTGTCCCTGCTCATATGTTGAACATTCTTGAATCTAAAAGAAGAATAATTTTGACATCAGAGGGGAGCTCAATCTACTAGCCTCTGTCCATCGGGATAATACCTGGAATCTCTGCCAACAGGATACTACCCAAGAATATCTATCAGTGGGCTACTACCTGAAATCTATCAACGGGCTACTATTCATAATCTGTCAGCGGGCTACTACCCAGAATCTGTCAACACACTACTACCCAGAATCTGATGGGGGAGCTACTACTACGACCCCATATCAAGAAATAGGATATCCAAACACACAAGGGAGTGCATCTCAACCTTGGAATCACATTAGGGAGCTCATTCTCAACTCAGAATCACATATGGGATCAAATATCAACCCAATCCTATTTCCCATTGATCTTTCCATCGATGACTCTAATAATTCATGTGGTACAACACCTGCATCATAATTTAATTGGGTTGTACACCCCAAGTGCACTCTCAACCAGTTGGCCAAAAGGGGAGCAGTATTCCCAACAAGCCCTTCTTGCGAGTATGATGCTAACTAGGGTATACTTTGCATAGACCAGATAGGGGAGTAGCGTATCCAACCTTATGGGTAGATAGGGGAGAAACATCTCCAACCCTATGGGTAACATATAGGGGTGATACCCTATTGTCCAATGTTCCCTCAAAACCAAGATCCCTCTATCTCATTTCCACACCCTGGGAGCTCAGACAGGGGGGAAGAGTTAGCTCGGTGTTCTTGATCAACAATGCTCTCCATAGATCAACAATATGTTACCATGCTCATATATGGTAATCATCATGTATCAATAGAAGTTGTCTCATGTATTCATACAGGACATAAAATCGAATATCATGTTAGAAAAATATATATATCATAGAAAATATACCATAATCATCCTCCCTCTCAAGGAGGTGAAAACCAAAATCCTAAGCTTGTCTCAAATATCAACATTGTCTCAATATATGAAGGTATATTAGTACCATCTATATATGGGATTCTCTTCCAATAAAATCCCACTCTTTATCATTACAATTTATTTATGTCATATCTAAATCCTACTCACATGGATATCTAAGGAGCTTCTTCATCCCGCCTCACAGGTAGCCACACTAGCAACATCATACTCAACCTTGATCGTGCTATGAACCTCTCACCCAAGATATCAAGGAAGAACTAAGGCAACATCCAAATGTGCTCATCTTGTAAATAATGATGATCATCAGTACAATCAATTAGTCACATATCATAAGAAGAATGTCTCAGACCAAAAATATATCGTCTCATGCAAGTATCTCAAAGGATGCTAGGTGACAACTCAATGAATTCACTTAGATTCTATGCACATCATATGTACACAAATGGATTTTTAAAATGAACATCAATGCTTCAATTAACTATTGGTTTCCAAGTTGATTTCAACAATATATCTTTACAACTTATTAAAATTCAATCGAAGTGTACAAGGATTTTCAGTTTAATTTTTTCAATATATTTGCAATATATATTTTATTTTCCAACTTTGGAAGTTGATTCATTATGCCATGATTTAAAATTTCAAGATTTAGAAGTCATATCCCTCTTACTTAGATCATCAGAGTTTGATTACCTATCAAGAGTAGACCATATTCATATAAAACCAAATCCAAAATCAAATTCATATCTTGGAACACTTCTAAAGTAGATGTTTGGATCAACACAACTTCTTGGCTTCACCAAAGAACTATCGATGTGAACATATCTGGATCAGGGAGCTTTCTTTACACAAATATTTCTTCAAACATAAAACTTTACCAAACTAGTAATCTTAGCCTTACACGAATCATTTTTTTCAAATCAAAACTAATATCAAAATCATCAATATCATTTGTATCAAATTCTCTAGACAAGGTGACAGGTAGAGCTCTCATCAAGTCATGAATTCATCTATTATCATGCCAAAAAGAAATCATTTACAAAACAATATCAGTCCAAATATCATCAATTCATTATCATGATCATAATATAAATCATTTATGTCACTAGATACACCAAGGATAAGTCATGCAAGTTCCATCCATTCATTGTTATAATACTTCACACTAAATCACAATTGTCAATACTTAAACCATTGTGATAGGAACAAGGAGGCTAATACATTACCATTATTGAATACAAATATTAGTCATTGAAGGTAACTATTCCCACATAACATTTCCATCAAGGAAAATTATTATTTTTCAAATCAAATCATTACTCATCATGTCAAATTCCAATTTTTCTATCATAGTGAGATCTATAGTCCAGATCAAATGTCAGCATCAATTAAAGGTTCTAAGCCATTATCAAGCATCATGTCAGAACTCCAAACACTTCTCATCTATATATCAATTAGCCAAATTATTTCAAACACTTATAGAATAAAATTCAAACATAATGACATATCTATTTGCATGTCCCAGTCACTTGTAAACATAAGTTCAATCTATATATTCATATTATAGTAAACATTCAAACTTTCTTTCTCACAAATCTTTCCGTTGTCTACTCCACATTTTTACGTCTGACATATTTCAAGTGAACATATTATTTTATGCACAAAACTTCATTTTTGTGTCTTGTGGGCATAATCACACCCATAGGCCTTACTTTCGTGCGACTTAGAGACTACAGTCGCATCTGTAAGCATGCTTCAGTGTGACTGAGGCTTAGAGCAACGAAAACACTCTTTCCTCAAATTAGAACTTTGTTGCATATCAAAAATGTTATATATTTCTATATTCATGCCCATAAATTATATTTCAAGAATAAATAATATACATATAATTCCAATGGTAATAGGAGTAATAATATTATGGATATATTCTTTCTTTGAATAGGAATCCACTTCAGTCGTCTTCATCAACCTGACTATAATATTGTCATGCATCATCAAGTCTATTAGATCATAAATTCAGACATATATCCATCATGTTCATAAAATTATTTTCAATTCATATTCCATATTCCATTGTTACTACAAATTTCAAAAACATAACTATGGTCAACAAAAGACCTTGAATATCAATCTCATTGTTATACTTGTATCATCATCACTACCACTCTTTCCACAAACAATATCAATAGTATCAAGTTACCATCTACTAAAATCAATATGCTAACCTTCTTTATGGAATGAAGAAATCCAAACTTATAGGTGTTAGCCAAACATCAAGTATACCAAAATATCAAAGATCAATATTTCCAAGTAGCTTCATATAATTATTAACTTCATATTTTCTAAGAGGTAAGATACTTGTTCAATATTAAGTGCACTACTTCATCATAAGAATCTTGAATCCAAATCACGTTCATATGCATGAGAATTTTGTGAAGGAGACATTCTCATCATATGTTAGGGTGTTGAGATTCAACAAGATGATGAGATTAGTGAAAAGACTCGCCTTCACTAAGTGGGCCCGCAGGCTATTTTTGGCGCAAGTTTATTTTTAGATTATGTATATTTTTAGACATGATGATCATATTTCAGAAGTTGCAGGATGCTATTTTTGGATGGTTGATAAAGTTGGAAAAATAGATGAAATTCTATTTTTAGAATATTGGGTGAAGTCTATTTATAGATCGCTGATCTAAAAATAGATGCATGTCGATTATTATTAGCTCTTAATAATAATGAGACTCTAAACAGCAACTTATTCTCTTGGAGCACTTCAGTTCAGTGCACAGATGTGGCACATCAACTGACTAAGGGAATTACACAATTCCCAATGGTTTACTGGAGCTAATTCATGGAGGAATCAGTTAGAACTCAAGTGGTGGAGTTATGACACAGTTGGAAGAAGTAGTTATGGAGTTGTATTCAGTTTAACTCAGTCAGACTCATTTGAGCTAGTTGTATCTAGTCTAACTGATTGATACACTACTGAGAGTGGAGTGAATTAATTATTTAATTAATTCACAAATAATAACTCATTAATCAACTGAACAATATAGTAGTTAACTACAGTGCATGGTAGTTTCAATGGAGACCTAGTGGAGAGGTAGGTGAAAGGGCAAGATAGACTATCTGTTGTGACTATAGTGATGCATTGATTGCATCACACACACGTTGGAGTTGCCAATTAGGATTACGCAGTCAAGGCAAGGGTAATTCAAATTCATTCAGAGCTATTCTTCAGTAGGGATTGCGCAGTGGAGGTAGGCTAGCAGGAGGCAAAGATCGGTGCATGGATTTGCAAGATTGATCCTGATTAGTGTATGAATATTGTACTATACTGAGAGCTTCTGATAAGATTTTTATGATTTGTATGAGATTTTCATATGATCTCCATGTTACATAATATATATTTGGGGTTTTCAGCTTCAGGCTTTCCAGGTTAAAAACTGTGTTATGTGCGATTGAATATCTTTTGTTTATGCTTCACATGTGTGTGCAATTAAATTTTCCGCAAAATATTAACAAGTGGAATAGATTCAGTATCTTGCATAAAGTTAAATAGTGTGAGATCGGGAGGATCTAGGACATATGCATGCTTAGTGCATATAATTTCTACATGGTATTAGAGCATTTTTTATTGAAGATTGCAATTGTGAAGTGAGTTTGTGCTGGTGGACAATTCGAATTTGCTACAGAAGATTCTTGGTGTAGAAATCAAGTATACATTGAAATGTCTTTCAACGGGTTGAGATTGGAGTATGCCCTTGATGGGAGCTTGAATTACATATCCTGGAAGGACAGGATGGAGGCAGTGCTGGAGGATAATGGTTTGAAGGCATTCATTGATAGCGATGTTCCTAAGCCAGGATCTAGCGATGTTGCATTACTTGATGCATGGAAAAAGAAGACAGCAAAGATGAGAAGGATTCTGTTGGAAGGTGTGAAGGACCATATTATGTCCAGCCTTCATGGGAAATCCACTCCATTCTTAATGTGGAAGGCTTTGACAAACTTGTTCCAAATCAGAAGTGACCAGAGGAAGTTGGCGCTTAAATACAAGCTCAGAAAAATAAAAAAGGAGAAAGGCGACAGTATTCCAAAATACCTCACGAAGTTTGTCCACTGCAAGGATGAACTAGGAAGTGTGAGGGTTACTGTTGATGAAGAAGACTTGGTGAGCTTATCTCTCCTTGGGCTTCCTAAGAGTTGGCATATCTATGAAGACTCTGTCAATGGACGAGAGAAACTGCCAGGATGGGAGCGACTTTGGTCGAATCTTGTACAGGAGGAGATAAGGAGGGGTACCAGGGATGGATCTTCATCGAAGAATGAAGATGAAGAGAATTTCGCTTTGGTTGCCAAAGCAAGGAAAGGGAAAGGGAAGAAATCTTCTTCAAAATCTGGTGCTAAAGGCAAGAAGCAGGATTTTTCCAAAGTAAAGTGTTTTCACTGTCATGAGCATGGACATTTCGCCACTAACTTTCCACAGAAGAAGAAGAACAAGAAATTTGCTGGATCTGCAGCTGGAGAGGCCTTAGCCTCAAAATTTGATCTTGATTTCTCCTTGATCGCTTGCTTGGTTTCAATATGCATGGGATTGGTGTGGTATCTTAACAGTGGTGTGTCTTTCCATATGACAAGAGACAAATATTTGTTTAGTGACTTGGAGGAGAAGGACCTCCAGATGCATATAGAGATGGGCGATGATGGTCGGTATAGTGCGACTAGCATTGGGACCATTACCTTTGAGAGGGAGTCTGATAATCCATTCTTGTTGAAGAGTTTCATGCATGTTCCAAGTCTGAAGAAGAACTTGGTCTCAATTGCAATGCTGGAAGACAGGGGTTATGATGTTGTTTTCAGTGAGGGAAAAGCCTTCCTTCGACATAAAACAACAGGTGAAACCAAGAAGATAGGGGTTCGAATTAAGAATCTCTATAAGCTGGAGGTAGATGGTTGTGCTTCAATGGTGGGCAAAGCAGAAGAAATGGTGAGCCGAGATGAGGGCGAATTATGGCACACGAGATTGGGCCATCTTCACCATGGCGCTTTGAATATTTTGCAGCAAATTTCTACTGAACTTCCCAAGGGTACTCTTATGCAGTCAGATCAGTGCAAGGGATGTACTATGGGTAAGTTTGTGAAGACTGTTAGGACCTCACTATGTACCATTTTTTACTATATATTTTGACACCACCTTACCTTTATAACCATCTTTAAAAATGATTCCATCATCATTTTCATTCACTTTATCCAAAGGTATATAAAATCCTCTTCTTTACTATATATTTAATCTGTTTACATATAATTCCATATTACTCTTATATTTCATCATTAATCGAAGGTAGATTGTTGCTAACATAAGTCTAAAAGATCGCAGATAATTTATGTGTTGTGCTAGAACAATCGGTCGTTGCTGAAACAGTTGACTCTGTTGCTGAAACAGTCAGCAGGCACGCAAATTCCGTCACTACCCGTAATTTGCGATTCTGGAAGAGTATTTTCTGGAACAATGGCAACAACATGAAGATGAGCAAGGAAGTGGTTACACGGATTATTTTGAAGATACTACTCTTTTTGTATCTGTTGTAACAATATCTTTTTATGGAAGAATAGAATAGCGTTGTTTTAAGAAAGAAGAACAGATTTTGGATAAACATAGATTTTCTCTAATGTAATTGTAAGAGATTTCTCCTCTTTAAAAATAGGAGACATCATCATTAAAGGGGAGTTCGAAAACTACAGGAGAACATTGTGTTTGAGAGGACAGGAGCTAGACTCCATTTGTAATGTATCATTTCTTTTGACAGATGAATAAAAGTTCCTTTTGAGCGCTTCAATTTAATTCTTTCCCTGGGGAATCTTGTGAGAAGGAAAGGGCCCGCCTTCCTCACAATATTCACCCAACTGTTCCTGTAGTTTTTTAAGTTTCTTTATGATATTCACACTTTACTTTAATTCTGTTTGCTGAAACACCAGTTACACAGTTCTGTGATTCATTAAGCATTCTGTTTCCTTTAACACTGCGTGATTTTGGTACATTCATCCTTAAAGAAGTTAAGAGATCTATTTTTGTTATTTGTTTGAATGTATGATTGATGCTGGGAAGCAGGTGCTGAAGATTCCTATACAAAGGAATAGGGTCCTATTCCCATTGATTGCCTTTCTTTTTCCTGTTTGATTAGAAACAGGAGACAGGTGCTGAAGGTTCCTGTTCATGGGAATAGGGTCCTGTTTTCTTGAGTTTATCTTTTCTACAGAGTGATTAGTGTCAGGCAGCAAGTGCTGAAGTTCCTATTTAAAGGAATAGGGTCCTATTCCCTGTTATGGTTGATTGGTTTCCTTTCCTGCAGAATGATTTCCCTTTATCTGGATTCTTAAAAACTGCAATAGAGGAATTGCTTCTACTATAACATAAGTAAACTTCAGCTTTGATTAAATAGGGTGTGAATAATTAGATTTGTATGATTAATAATTGTGTGACTTTTTACTACAACATTATTTTTGCTTTTGGAATTGAGCATATCCAGTGCGTGATTGTCTTTGGAATAAACAGACCTTCTCGGGTTGACAATTTATGTGGAGCTTGAATTGTTAAAACAATTAAAGAAACCAACATTTTGGCGCCACTACCGGGGAAGGCAATTATAGATTTCAAAAGCATTAATATTTTCTTTCTAGATGTGCAAATTGTATGAGAGGACGCGGAACCCAGAAGAAAACTAACCTTACAGGTGGCAAGGGCAAAGGAAAGGGAGGAAGAAAGACTTTCATTGACGAGATTGTGTCAAAGGCTGAATCATCACAGAGATTAAGTTCTCGAAGACCAAAACTTCAGCACTCCCCCCAATCAGATTATAAAACAGAGGAAGTTGTGGGTCCTGAAAACATAGAGGAGCCGGTGATTAAAGGACCAGCAATCAGTGCTGGAAAGTCAGAAGAAAGTACTAGCAAATCAGCAGAGCACATTGAGGGAATAATAGAAAGTGTTGGACGACCAGTGGGAAACATTGAAGAGCCAGTAGAAGATCTTGACGATCGAGCAAGTGTAGTTGGAGAACAGCCAATGGAAGGAAACAACGAAGACTTCTTTGGTGGAGGACGTGTAGATCCTGAAGGAGAAGGAAAGGATGAAAATTCTCTCTCTACCTTGGGATTTCCTATCAGTGATCTCCCTAGAGGAACAACTCCTATGAAGAACATTCCATTGTCAGCTTTACCTAACTTCCATGGTCTATCCTCTAAAGATCCGGATGAATTTCTTTTTGAATTTGATATATTATGCAAAATTTATGATTATGTTACTAATGCTCAAAAGTTGAAACTGTTTCCAGCAACATTAAAAGGAAATGCTTTAAGATGGTTCATGAGCCTTGGGAGTCAGGTAATCACAACATGGGAACAGATGAAACAGAAATTTCTACTTAAATATCAAGACTACTGTCGGACGAGAGAAAAGAAGGACGAACTATTCAATATGACACAAAAGTCGGACGAGAATCTGGAGGACTACATAGAAAGGCTGCAGTATAATATACAAAGATCTGATCATCCGAATATAAGTAAGGAAATTCGCAAAAAAATATTACTTAGAGGATTAAGGGATGATTGTTTAGACATGTTAAACATGCTTGGCAAGGGAGATATATCTAAAGAATCATATGATGAGATTGTTGAACTTTGTAAGAGGTGTTCAAGGGGAGCTGCAAGGAACAAAGTAAGTAATAGAGATCCCACCTATTCAAGAGTGCAGAAATCAGCCAGTGGGGGAGAAACAAGAGCTGAAATAGGTAATTTACTTGAAGAATTTAAAACTGAGATGTTAATTTCTTTTTCTTCACAAATTGACACTTTGCAGGTTAAGAAGAAGCAGGCTGCAGTAGAAGCAACTCTGGCTGTATTTTGCCCGAAGTGCAGAGACAAACATCCACTAAGGGATTTCCCATTGGACAATATACCAATCTGCACCCTTTGTGAGAAAGATCATGAAACACAACAATGTCCATCTATACCAGGAATAAAGGCAGCATTGCAGCCAATGGAAGAAGAAGCTGAAGCAGTTTACTTACTAACTCAAAGAAGACAATGGCAACCAAAAGGACAAGGTATGAATTCTAGTATGCCATTTAATCGTTGGAATAATTATTCTGCTTTCAGTAAAACAAATTACCCTCCCTTTAATCAAATGCAATACCCACCCTTTAATCAAATGAATTTCCCACCCATGCAACAATCAAACCCTCCCTTTGTTGATCCTGCAATGTGGACTCCTTGGCCCCCACATCAGCCATCTTCTTTTAACCCTTGGAATTCAAATTGGAGAAGCCAACAACTCCCGTATCCAAATCAATTTCCTCAATTTCAACAACCACTTCCTCTGCCATCAAATGCTCCGCCAAATAACCAAATGAGACCCCAACTACCTGTGCAACCAAATCCTAACCCCAATAATAAAGTTGTGCAAGTCATTGATATTCAGAATCAGTCCATATTTCCTACTATGCAATGTAATGATATTCATTTAAGATCTGGGAAAATAGTAGAGCCTATTATTGATGATATAACTTCTTCTGATTCTGATAAAGAGGAAACTGAGAAACATAAGAAAGCACAACCACCCTCTAACAAGGGTATTGAAATAACAGAACCACCATTCCCCGAGTGTTTAGTTTTAACTAGAACGCCTGAAACACCTGCTTTTAACCTTCTAGGGGAATTGCAAAACTTGTATGTTAAAATTCCACTTTTACAAGCACTAAGAGATGTACCAATTTATGCCAGAACAATAAGGGATATTTGTGTTAAGAAACCTGGTAGGAAAACTAAAGATCCCCTTACAATACATGTGATGGGTGATTTATCTGCATTAATGTCCGGAAAAACCCCTCCTGTGAAATATGGTGACCCCGGCCATCCTACCATGACAGTTCAAATTGGTAAAACAATGATTCCTCAAGTTCTGGTAGATTTAGGTGCTGCAATAAACATAATGACTCTTGAAACTTCACAATTGTTACAGCTGAATAACACAATCAGAGATACTCCTACCATTCTAGAGTTGGCTGACCGTTCTACAATTAAACCTGAAGGAGTTGTTGAAGATCTACTTATCTCAATTGAATCCTGGAATTACCCAGCTGATTTTGTTGTATTGCAGACTAAAACAAAGCTGGGGGGACATCCTTTAATTCTGGGGAGGCCATGGCTGGCCACAGCTGATGCCTTTATCAGTTGCAGATCTGGTTCAATGACAATTTCTAATGGTTATGAAACCAAACAACTTACTCTTTATCCTCATGCTACACCCATAATTAATAATGAAGATTCTATGTGGATGGATTATGATGATAATGCTATTCAGCCCATTCTAACTATTGGAAAAGCCTTAACTCTTAAAGACAATACAGAGTGTTAGTCATCAGTATTTTTCACATGTTAGTGATGACTATATCCATAGCTAAGTTTTCTAGAAGCTGATTTCCATATGTCAATTTGTCATCTAGAAAACCGTCATAAAACTTTTTTCGCCCTCTTACTTTTCAGCCTGCCCATGTCAAATTTAGAACCCATTATCACCATCTTTTCTAGCTTTAACCCTACTGGTCTGCCCATCAGCTCTAAAAGAAAAAATCTAAGTCTATTTCAAAAGCCTCCCCTAAGTTAGGAAGTGGCGCTTTAAGACATTTTACCCTTGGCAACCATCAAAAGGCCAAAAAACCTCCATCTGCTACAGACCAATCATGACTGACCTCCCACTCTGCAAATCAAGTTGATCACAGCTCTAAGTCGCACCACTTACACACCCCTAGGTCTCAGCACTGCATAAACCACAGTCTCAAGCTGATTATTAGGTATTTCACAGTGTTTTATGGATTCTACAAAGATAGGAAATATAACTTCATCTCAGGAGAAGATTCTTGAATCTACATTTAGAAGAAAAACTGCTTCTCAATGTAAACATGAGCCTGAGATATATCTGCAAACAGAGAGTGACTCATCAAGACCTTGCAGTCTCCTTTCAGCATGAAAATCACAGTAAGAGAAAGACACCACTGTCACATCAAACTGGTAATTTGTCATGGCCAAGAACCTCCTTCATTTACAAGCAGAGGGTTAGGGCGCCTCCTTCATCTACAAGCAGAGGGCGCTGGCCAATATTGACTTTAAGGATTGCAAAAGCCCAGGTTTTCTTTTTACTGAACAGTGAAGCAGTGACTCTAGGTTTTCTGAGTATAAGTGATGATCATAACAGGGCTAAGGTCTAAAGTATGCAAGTTAAAGGGAAAACAGAGTTCCGGTCTTGTAAAGGAAGTCATTTGAAGTTTTCAAATCATATGAATTGTTAAAACCTTAGAGAGACATATCATTAGTGAAAACAATTCTAATCATAAACAACATGTTGTTTCAACGAGACCAAATTGAAGAGAAATTGACAAGTCATGTCATCACATAGGCAGAGGTAAAAGTATTAATGTTTTCAAGTTTGTTTGCTTACCATCATATCCAAGAAAAACCCTTGTCAGGCAGGCTTATCAAACAATCTTCAGATACTTTGCCAAGTGAAGGGCCTCCTTCATTCATGAGCAGATGGCCAAGGCATTGACTATTTTTAGAGACTGATTGGTCAAAGATGCAGTGGAAAGAGACAAAGGAGGAAAGAAAAAGTCATTACACAAGCAACAGATGGTGTGTATGTTTCAAAAGGTATTGGTTTTCCTACTCATAAGGAAAAATCTTTCAAACTATACATCATGGTGGACAGGAGACAATGCTCTTCAACAGATCTTGAGTGGTTTTTCCTTGTTAAAAATATCACCAAAGGTGTCAAGCAGTGGACAGATTTGAACCTTGGAATGATTCTATTACAAAAAGATAATTGCACTGGTCAAAGGAAATGATAACTGTGTTTCAAAGGGACCCGTTTCCCCTGGTTCATGAATTTCTCCTTTCAGATATACATCACAAATGATGGGAGGCAAATCAAGATTAGTTCCCAAAAAGACATTGTAAATAGGTATACAAGTTTATGAATAGGCAAAGAAGTCATTTGACATTCTAACAGGGTTTGGAAGGTTTGAAACAAATGCAGCTTCTTCATTATTTAAAAGACAGAGATATCATAGATGATACACCTACAAGCAGGGAAGTATTTCGAAAAGAGGCGCCTGTCTTAAATCAGAGGGCCATGATCAAATCCAAGTAGGGTCAGCAAATTTGGGCACCTACAGTGGGAAAGAGGTTGAAGAAGCAAGTAAAGACCGAGGCTGTCAAAGCATGTTGACAATACAAACCCTATCCTTTCAGAAACAAAGCAGTCTTCAGGTATTTTCTTGACAGTGTTAAAGTGGGGTTACTTTACATAATAAATATCACCAGCATTATTAAACACAGTGGCAGAGATGGTATGAAGGTTATTAAGTTGTTATTCAAGGTTTGAATTGCGGTGTTAAAGTTGTCACCCAAGAAACAAAACTGGCGGGAATCACCCTTCAAACCCATGTGCATAAGTAAAATAGAGTTTTGACCTTTCAAGCCATTTTTGTTTTTTATAAAGAGGTTGATCCATGATTAACACAGTCTAACAAGGTGATTTTGACACTTCTCACAGCAAATTCCTCCTAACAGTCTGTCCTTCATTCCACTTTTTGGTCTCTTATTGAGAAATCTGCCTGGTTGAGGTACATTCAAGGTAGAGGGCCTTTTTCTGAAAGAGCAAGGGTTCTTTGTATTGTAAGGAAACAGTGTGCAATCATCCAAATACATTGTCTCTCTATAAAAAATAGTGAATTGACACAGTTTGACTCCAAAAGAGCAGTTTACACAAAGTGAGGCAGTTTGTTTCTTCCAAAGCATATTTAGGTCAAAATGCCTCCAAGGCAAGATAGCAGGAGTGGTCCGCATAAAATATATGAGCCAATCTCTACAGAAGAGGTTAATGCTCATCCATCCATCCTTTTCAACTTCCATGAAGTAGGTTGCCTAGATTTCTGCCAGAAGATAGAAGAGGTCAAAAGTTTTTCGCCATTAACACACTTGTGCGCCCTGAGATTCAAAGAAAAACATTTCCAAGTGGCAGGTCTTCATTTCAAGATTTCTCCAAGGTATGTGTCCAAGGCCACCAAGATTCCATATCATGGCGAAAAATGGTTCAAACAGGCTCATCTTGACTTAGAAGATTACAAGCCTTTCATCAAGCCTGAGCATAGAGATGCTTTCACTGCTATTTTCCCTTTTTCATATCTCCTTGACAGCTATGCTCCTCTTATGAAAGTCATAATGAAATATTTCACTTGTGAAGGGAGGTTTGATCGAGTTTATGCCTACCATGTCCGATTATTGATGCATTTTACTAGAAGCAAGCAAATAAACCTCCCTTATTTTTTATTCAAGAGCATCGAGAAGATGGCATCTACTGTCTAGAAGAAGGCCCCACCTCTGCAAATACCTTCCCTATTCCATCATTCTCTTATCAAGATTATCTTCCTGCACCAGCTAGAGAAAAAAGAGGTTCCATGGGATGTATTCATCAGTCATCCAGATTTCTCTACTGTTCCTCCTATCCATGTGTCTCCCACTCAGCCTATCCATCGCCCGGTACCTTTGTCCAGTAGGCCTACTCCTAGAAGACTCAGAATGACTACAGGACAGTCAAGTCAACAGGAAGAAGGAGAGGGTAGTAAATAGCAGCAGATAGGAGATGAGGAACAACAGCAAATAGAAGATGAACAGCAACAGATAGGAGATGAGGAACAACAGCAAATAGAAGATGGAGGACAATAGACACAAGATGAGGAACAACAACAAATGGAAGGTGAAGGTCAGCAAGTACAAGATGAGGAACAACAGCAGCTTGATTTTGGCGAAGAAGACCAGCAGTTTGAAGCACCAAATGAACAAGGAATTGATGAAGAACAGCAAGCTAATGTTGGCGAACAGGGGCAGCCAAGTGAACAACAAGAAGAAGACATCCAGCAGCTTCAAGGAGAGCATCAAGTTCAGGAAGATGTCAAAGGTAAATCAGTTGTTTCTCCTCCTCCCAAAAGAACAAAGCTCAGCACAGAAATGAAGAGAGGGTCCAAGACTACCACTCTAACAGTGACAAAGGTTGTTCCTAGCAAAAGGAAATCGCCCAAAAGGACACCTACTAGCATGCCAAGGAGGAAAAGCGCAAGATTGGCCTTCAAAGGGAAAAGCAAAGTTGGAGAAAGTACAAAGCATGGGAGTACATTGGCTGTCATCCCTATCCAAAGCGATGATAGTGATAATGAGGCCCGCCTTCTTGAAAACCTCCTAATTCATAAAGAGGGGAAAATTGAGGCATTAGAGGAGGATCTTCAAAGGGCAAGGAACTTCAACCACTTCTTAGAGATTCAAAACAAACAGATGAATGTTCACACAGCTGTTCATGAGGCACGGGCGATCAAATATAAGAATGAGGCAGCTAAGGCGCAAGCAAGGATAGAAGAACTCATTGGTGAGTTCGATGAGGAAGAAGAGGGAGACCAGCCTAGGCGGAAGAGGCCTAGGACCATAGGGCTCAAAAGAGCCTTGGAAAAGCAGAAAGAAGAAGAACAAGCCCATCTCCAAGCCTTTCCTCTCACTGCACTCCTTGAGCAGGAAATTGAAGAAAACAAAGAGGCATGGCTTGAAAGAGCCAACAAACACTTGGATATGAAACTTGAAAGAGCAAACAGAGATCTAGAGCTGCAAAGGAAGAGGACACATCACTTTCAAAAGTTGAATCAGTTTGCCCGGCGCAAACTAAAGGCAGCCTAAGAGAAATTGAAGAAGGCAAAGGGGAAGCGCCCGGCACGGAAAGAGGAGAAAAGCACATCAGCTCTTGACATTTTGGCCTTAGCTTCGGAGCCTGTTGCTAGGGACACCTGAGGGTCATGCATGCCAATTTTGGGCCCGTTTCGACAACTTTTTGTTTTTTGGCATTTTTTGGGTTTTTGGTCGAAAACTCATAATTTCGCCATTTCAGTTTGAGGATTTTTCAAGTGAGGAGGATGATACCATTTGATGCCATAATTCTATGAGCAGGTCCTCAGCGATTTTCAGAGCATTTGGAGATCATTTTCCCCCTCAAAACGGCGAAAAATGCTCACTTTTTGCACATTCTGCCCGTCATATCAGCAGTCTGCTATTTCCTGGCTTTTTACACACAGGTACAGATTTGGAGGACTTCCAGGCATCAGATTGAGGTGATTTCAGTTGCGCCGGAAAGTAGACACAGAAAGCTTTCCAACGAGCTATCATGAGCCTCGTTTCGACACCGGGAAGGCTGCCAATTGTCTCCAGCAAGTCAGGGGACCTTTTTCTGATGTAAATTTGAAGTATTTTTGCAATTTTTGAACCTCAAAAATCTGCTTTTTCCAAATGTGCGTTTAGCTATTTTTACACTTGGAAAATGGTGCAAAGTCAATATAATTTCTGTTTTTAGCATTTTTTTAGATATTTTGTGGGATATTTTGTGCCTTGGGCTTTGCAAAGCCTCAAGGACAAGTTTAGATATTTTGATTAGGCCAATGGGATAGCTAGTTGCACCATGAGGTTTTCCTCACTTGAGCCTATTTATTCCACAAGGCTTCATTGTAAAACAAGGCTGAACTTGAGAGAAGAATCAATATATTGGTCATATGAGCTTTGAAGAACATACTTGTGGTATGATTTTGGACTGCCTCTTGGATGCTTTTGATGAATGATGAAGGATTGTTGATGGATTCCATGACATGGTAGAATGGTATAATGTTTCTTGCTTTGTTGTTGTCTTCTAGTTTTCATTCATGATACATGCTTCTTGCTGCTATCGATCAGTAGAGATTAAGTTTGAGATATGCCCATGGAGGCACCTCAAAATTCCTGAATCTTCATAGCTTTGTGTTATCTTCTTCCTTAGTTGTCCTAAAGAATTCTTAACTGCTCTTTAGTAACTTAAGGATACTGTTGCTATTTTTATTCATAAGTTCTATGCATGTTGAGTAGGATGTATGGTGTGCCCTGCTTACCTATGATTGTACATAGTTCTATCCATGAAACTATCTCTTTGACTGATTAGTTTATCATCTTGTTGAACCAAGGAGGCCTAGTCCCGATCTAGCCCTTTGCCTAAAACTATGAAAGCTTGTCTGTCAGAGTGCCCAATAACTTAAAGACTGTGTTTTGGCATTCCGGCATAGTATTTTGAGTTGTTAGTCCGTCTTATGTGTTTTCCCCAAAGTCTGATAGCCATTTCCCAAAGTTAGAGGGTCTTATACTTCTATGCATGGTTGGAATGTTTGATTTCTATGTATTAATTAGTTCATAGTTATATTTAGCATGATTAATGGCTTGCTATAACATGTTTATGTCTGCTATCAACTAGTTACACTTGAAATCCCTCGTCTTTCACAAACTTGATGTCCATTTACTCCATTTTTCCCAAAGATCCTTTCTACCTTGAATCAAATCGGCCCTACAGCAGCCTTACTTCATTATCTGATTGCTTCCTTGACCTTTTTGACCCCATAGCCGAGTTTATCTACATCTTGTTATCCATTTTATATCTTTGATCATTTTTATCCCTCACAAACTTAAAAAACAAAAAAACCAAAAACATACTTCATAACTAGCCTAATATCAGAATACCATAAGCAAACACACCGATATCTTTTACACATATAGAGAGAGCCCTCTCTGAGTCTAGGAAGGCTAGGTCCTCGGGCTCCAAAGCTTGGTTTGATGTTACATCGTCATTTGGCTCACCAATCGGCCAAATCACGGGACCCTAACATAATGGCGATCACGGTGGGACTCTGAGTATTAAACAAACTTAGTTTCCCTAGTCTTTAGAGATTTTTGAAAATATTAGCTGGCTGACTTATCCCACCGCTCTCTAACATAATGGCGATCACGGTGGGACTCTGAGTATTAAACAAACTTAGTTTCCCTATTCTTTAGAGATTTTTGAAAATACTAGCTGGCTGATTTATCCCACCGCTCTCTAACAGAATGGCGATCACGGTGGGACTCTAAGTGATTAAAAAACTTAGTTTCCCTCATCTTTAAAGACTTTTTGAGATTAATAGCTGATTGACTTATCCCACCGCTCTCTAACATAATGGCGATCACAGTGGGACTTATTGAGTTCATGATAGTCTAGCAAACTTTTATAGACTCCTTAGTCTTTCAACTTTTAACTTAAACCATCAACCTTTAGAATCATTTAGTGTGAACTCTCTGCTTCAACCATCTTAGCAAACTGATGAATCAGTTTTATAACACTCTTACATCCTAGGCTGCACATAAAACTCAGAAAAAACCACAAAAAACACTCCCTTAGATTGGATTTTGACATTATTGGTGGTGGACCATACAAGTATACCTCTAAACAAACTGATAATCCACCTGGCGACTCCACTAACCTCTAGTAGGCCTTACTATTTTGCCAAAATCTAGTTTACTATCTGATAGACCTATCCCATCGCTCACTAACATAGCGGGAGATGGTGAAACACTGAGTACATGATAGTCTAGCAAACTCTTATAGACTCTTTGGTCCTTTAGATACTTAAACAAGCAAGCAGCCCATAGACCCTTTTTAGAGTAAACTCTTTTTGTTCTCATCACCCTAGCAAAGTATTGAAACAAGTCCATGATACTTTAACAAACCATAGGCTGAGACTCCTTAGTCCTTCAACTTTTAACTTAAACCATCAGCCTTTAGAATCATTTAGTGTAAACTCTCTGTTTCACCATCTTAGCAAAGTGATGAATCAGGTTTATAACACTCTTACATCCTAGGCTGCACATAAAACTCAGAAAAAACCACAAAAAAAAAACACTCCCTTAGATTGGCTTTTGACATTATTGGTGGTGGACCATACACATATACCTCAAAACAATAGACATTCCACCTGGCGACTCCACTAACTTCTAGTAAGCCTTACTATTTTACCAAACTCTAGGCTACTATCCGATAGACCTATCCCATCGCTCACTAACATAGCGGGAGATGGTGGGACACTGAGTACATGATAGTCTAGCAAACTCTTATAGACTCTTTGGTCCTTTAGATACCTTAAACAAGCAAGCAGTCCATAGATCCATTTGAAGTAAACTCTTTTTGTTCTCATCACCCTAGCAAAGTGTTGAAACAAATCTAGGATACTTTAACAAACCATAGGCTGCACATAAAACTCACAAAATCCAAAACATTCCCAGATTAGTTACTGGTGGTGGACCATAGCTATCTTCACAAAAACAACCCAGTTCCACCTTGCGACTCCACTAATCCATCCCTTTTATTTTGACCATCCTTCACCTTAGTAGAACTTTAGAGAGACCACTCATCCAGAACATTCACCAATACCATTCTCTCTAAACTCTAGATCCAAAATCTAGCTTCACGAAGAATTAACACCAGATCCCATCCAGACCCAAACCCTCCTATCATAGTAGATGACCCAGAGAAGATTCTGTGGCAAGCTTCCGAAACTGATCATCTAGCTACTGGTAGATCCATCCGTAAAACAAGATCAGTACCTAAACATCTCACTATCTTACCAGATTCACCTTTTGAATTAGAGTCATCACAAACTCTTCCCAGAAGCAAATCATATAGTAAGATAAACTTTGACGATCTTGAACCCCTAAACCCACCACAGAGTCCTAGTAGAGAAGCTTCACCTACCACTCCTCCTGATTTCCAGATTCTCTATCAGTTTGGC